>CP092878.1:33550645-33571861 GCA_030710605.1 Cordylochernes scorpioides
ACATATGGAACCGACATCGATTCATTTTTAAAACAAAGCATAAATCATAAGCTTATACAACTTTTACCTTTTCATATAGTATGTGTGTCAAATGTAATCAATATATTTGGTATAATTGTATAAACTTGGCAAGAATATATTAATATCAAATGCAGGCCATATCTTTTTATTCTCCTTTCATTGCGGAATTACAGAAATAGCCTTTAAAACAGCTCTACAAAAACAAGTTGGCAAATTATCCCTTATATTTACATAGGCTCAGAAAGAAAAACAAATATTTTTCTCCTAGCCAGAGTGAGAGGAGATCTCTATAACAAAGTTATATATTAAAAAACGAAAGAAAAAAATAAAAGATAAAAAGATCAGGTGTTGAAATCAATAGTAAAAATGGCATATCCTGACCAGGATCACATGTGCTTTACAGAAGGCAGAGCGCCATCTGGTGGAACAGAAACCAACTAAACATTGATTTAGCCTGTTTCCTGATATTTGGCCAACCCAATTTCTTGATAAATCAAGAAAAAACACCCATGAACGCGTTTCGCGCCTTTGGCGCTCGTCAGCGTGGAGTAGGCTGAATCACTGCGACCAAAAAATAATTTTTGGTCCCAGTGGCTTCCCGAAAAACCAAGAAATGGGTATTTAAGGCCAAACTTGCATAAATACGCTTAGCACATTAAAAAAAACGAAATAAAAGATAAAAGTTATATATATTATCTAATAATATGTATCGCGTTATTCTCTATTGTGTGAAATGATATTCGCTTCACAGATTGCAAATATATTTCTATTCCGAGTCACATCCGAAGCTTACTAAATGAAATGGATCGCTTAATATATGTTGGCAACCCATTTCAAAGCTAGCTATGCAAATTTGTGATTATTTTGGAAACCTTTTAAATCCTAATGGCAAAAGTAATATATGCAAAGAGGGCAAGAAATTTCTACTAGTAACGACTACCGCTCTATTGTTTTTCTATGTTCCCCCCTCTCCTCTCACTCTGGCTAGGAGAAAAATATTTGTTTTTCTTTCTGAGCCTATGTAAATATAAGGGATAATTTGCCAACTTGTTTTTGTAGAGCTGTTTTAAAGGCTATTTCTGTAATTCCGCAATGAAAGGAGAATAAAAAAGATATGGCCTGCATTTGATATTAATATATTCTTGCCGAGTTTATAGAATTATTTATCGATACATATATATTTTGTTTATATATATGTATCAAATATGGAGTGTTAACTTTTTAAAATGCATTAAAATAATTAAACACGCAAATTTATTAAGATCACTGGGCTTATATAGATGAACCGCAGGAAGGAAGCATAGATGGAGCTCCTATACTCCAGGCAGCACAGAACCCAACAGCTGCTTCTAGATCCGACGTATGTCCAGTAATGTAACATATTACACACATAGCTTTATTAAGACCACAGGTCTTATATAGATTCACCGCAGGCAGGAAGCATAGATGGAGCTCCTATACTCCAGGCAGCACAGAACCCAACAACAGCTTCCAGGTCCGACGTATATCCAGTAGTGTAACATATTACACATACAGCTTTATTAAGACCACCGGTCTTATACAGATTCACCGTAGAAAGGAAGCATAGATGGAGCTCCTATACTCCAGGCAGCACAGAACCCAACAACAGCCTCTAGGTCCGACGTATGTCCAGTGGTGTAACATATTACACACACAGCTTTATTAAGACCACAGGTCTTATATAGATTCACCGCAGGCAGGAAGCATAGATGGAGCTCCTATACTCCAGGCAGCACAGAACCCAACAACAGCTTCCAGGTCCGACGTATATCCAGTAGTGTAACATATTACACATACAGCTTTATTAAGACCACCGGTCTTATACAGATTCACCGTAGAAAGGAAGCATAGATGGAGCTCCTATACTCCAGGCAGCAGAGAACCCAACAACAGCTTCCAGGTCTGACGCATGTCCAGTGACCACAGATTCCACCGTGCATATGCCAAGATTAGCGTATCACTGAAAAGACAAGTGTGGAATCAGCCGCAACAAAGAAGATTTCCGTTTCAGCAATAAAATAGTGATATGAATTATATTAAAAATAGAAACACCAACTCTTGGAATCTATTTCAGTGATAACTGATCGGAATGGAAACATTGGCCGCTATTCAGCACAATTTTCTATAGGATAAAACTTGTAACATATTCAAAAAGGTCGCCTATCTAGCTTGGTTGTTAAAGAGGCATCGTAAGAAAAAGGCATATTGCCATAATATGTCGAAATGACATGGTTAATGGTCCAATAGGAATCGGATTAGCGAAATGGTGTATATCTTTATTTCCAAATTTGCCAGTACCAAGTCTGTTTGTATTTTATTGACAGGTGTAGTACAGATGATGGGCACACTATAACTTGTACTCTTTCAAGAAGAAATGAAATAGATGAAAATCTCATTAGAAAATAAAAGGCATTTCAATTTTCAATTTCAGTTGTAAATATCCACGTTGCGCGCGTTTGTATTTGTAAATCTTTCTTGTAAGATATAGTCGATGTTTTTTTAAGCCCGTTGAAGAGCGATTATCGATTGAAAGCTAGCGTTTTGAAATGAAAAGAAACTCATTGTGAGAAAATATTTTGTAATTTTAAAACGTTTTTCACTATTTCATCATGAAAAGGCATTATGCATTAATACGCCTCCTCACACACACAAGAAATCCGTTATAAGAAATTTTAGTAAATTAAATTTAATTGCCATCTATCGTTTAAATTTTACACAAAAAAATTTACTGGCAATGAGTTTCTTTTAAATATCATCAAATATTATCTCTACAGACCTTACTGCAAGGTCGCATTGCCAGTAAATTTATTTGTGTAAAACTTTATAAGAAATTTTAAACTATTTTTGAAGAGTATGATTCTTTTTAAATTGAAACAATTTTCTACTGCTCTTATTGCATTGATAAAATAATGGAATAGCCTGGACTATCGGTGATGAACCCTCCCAGCGGTTTCACCTATTTAATCTACCATTTGATTTAAAACAATTTTCTACTGTCTTCTCTCTTACTGTAATGATAAATTATGATGCACTAGCGCGCCATCTGTTATCAAAATTCGAAACTATTTTAAAGGCGTAAGATTCTTTTTGAAATTAAACAATTTCTACTGCCCTTACTGCAATGGAAAAATTAAATTCTACTGTCCTCAAAGCTTATGTCCATAGTTCTTCTAAAATACCCAATTCCAAGAGTCTACCAACAGTATCACTATAAAAGGAAGTTCCAAAAATGCAATATAACAGCGGTATGGTAGATTAAACTGGCGAAACCGCTGGGAGGGTTCACCACTGATGAGCCAGGACCTCCCTTTAATTTTTGCATTGCAGTAAGGGCAGTAGAACTTGTTTAATTTCAGAAAGAATCTTACGCCTTTAAAATAGTTTCGAATTTAATGATAAATAAATAGGATAAATTGAAAGGCATGTTGTTGTTAGTTTTCATCAAGTCCATTTCAACTTTTTTTGTTACTATATGGACAAATGTTCTCTCAGTAAAAGGTATAATTGAGCAAAAGGATTGTTTTATTTTACAATATTTCGGGAGGTCGGTGGAAGGATGGTCTAAACCGTTGGTTTTCGACCGTTACGACCCGGGTTCGATTCCCGCATTGGGCACTTTTTTTCTGATAAAAAAAAAATGCTCCAATGGCCCTCGATTCTTGAAAAATCAAACCCCATCAGCGAGTGCAAGTAACCAAACGGGGCTCTGGCACATTTGTAAGTGCAAAGTCAAACTGCTTTTCACATGTAATAGACATGTGGTGCACTTACAGTAAAAGTAGTTGCCTACTTCTATCCACCATGAATATAATGGCTTGTACCATGTGTAATAGGGATAAACAAAAAGAAGAAGAAAAAATACAATATTTTGTTTGGATAAACGTCAACCTTTATCAAGGTACAGTAAAACCTGTCTATAGCGCCCCCTCTTGGGACTCACCAAAATAGAGTGCTATAGAGAGGGGGTGCTATAGACAGGTCACTTTTAATGTAAATCGCATCGTACCACGTATTTAAAATCGGTCACTATAGAGAGGGAGGGGCTATTTAGAGGGGGCGCTATAGACAGGTTTAACTGTATATATAAAAGCATATAAAAATAGAATTTTCAATACTTCGAGATAAAGGTTCAGAGCCAATATTGACAAAACAATTTTATGATCCCCAATTAGATGTATTTTGTTATCGGAAGATTCAATCATAAATGCTTTATTTTCAAGATGACAATCTGTTCCATGTAATTAGGGCGTTGTCTCGTTGTAGATAATTGATTTCTTACAAATATATCAACAATAAATTTGTAAAGGATTTCTAAATATTTGAATGGTACTGTGGAAAATTGTCCATTTGCTTGGCGATGTCATCTATAAGATAGGAATCTTAAGTGATTGAGAATATGACAACTTGATGAGGTAACTATCTTTGCTAGATGGACATATATATTATCAGTCTGGATTTTGGAAAACATTTGTTGGTTTGAAGTTGGTTCGGTTAAAATATATCTAAAGAAAACAATAATATTATTATTGGGGGGGTCAATGGAAGGATGGTCTAAACCGTTGGTTTTCGACCGCTACGACCCGGGCTCGATTCCCGCATTGAGCACTTTTTTCTGATAAAAAAAAAATGCTCCAAGGGCCCTCGTTTCTTGCAAAACTCTAACCCTACCAGAGATTGCAAGTAACCAAACGGGGCTATAGCATATTTGTAAGTGCAAAGTCGAACTGCTTTTCACATATGTAGGCATCTGGTGCACTTACAGTAAAAGCAGTCGCCTTCTTCTACCCACCATGATTATCATGGCCTGTACCTCGTGTACCAGGGATAAGCAATCTCTCTCTCTCTCTCTCTCTCTCTCTCTCTCTCTATATATATATATATATATATATATATATATATATATATATTAAATTTCGACGTTTGAGTGACAGTATACGTACACGATTTTATTTTACATATCGGACGTGTTATCCCAGCTTGGGATACTTGCGTCTAAATACATTTTATCAACCTATATACAATACATTATATACAATTCAATAACAGGACTAAAAACACAATTTAAAAACGATAGGTTGGTTTTCTCAAACAGAAAAGAAAATCGTTTTGAAAATAGAGCAATCCATACTTAATTCATTAGATAATAAAAGGCATATATTGATATATTATCGAGGCATTACATTTTTGTATACTAAATTTCTACTTAAATATGTATTATATACAAAAATAATATACAAAAATATAGTAAGTATTTTAAATAATATACAAACATGTAATGCCTCGATAAAGGTTGGCGTTCAGCCAGCCGAAATATTGGCAAAATAAATATTTTATTAAATCCAATATATGCCTTTTATTATCTAAGAAAAGAAAATCTAAAATGAATTTATAAAAATGATTGAATTTTACATAGGTGTCTTTGTTATATACGATACAGATAGGATTCAATATATTCATTCCCATGAGAAGAGTGACAGCGAAGTAGTGAAACATCGAGATTTGAATGAATCATCAGACTAGCTTAGGGTCGGCAAACTTTTGATTCGGAAGAGTCAAAAATTACAATTTACAAAATTTCAAAGTTTTTAAAGAGCCACAACATTTTTTCTTGCCAACAATAAATAGTATTCACATAAATAATATTTACGTATGAAACTATATAAAGAGCTTCAAATCCAAAGCATGTAGCTTACGAACCGTAGTTTACCGACCTCTGATCTAGATGTTTGTCCATTACAGGAGGATATCATTGAAGAACTTTCTGGTTCTATCTACAGCCAGCATTCTTGGCACTTCCAGTCTGGTGACGTTTCTAATTTGTACAATATTTATTCTTGTTCAAATCTAAAAGCTTGAGGGATGAGTTTCTTTTGCAAATAAATTTATTTTGAGCTTTCGAGCAACGCCCTTCTACAGGAAAATTAAAAATAAAGAAAATTGCAAAAGAAACTCATCCCTCAAGCTTTTAGATTTGAACATTCTATTAAGGGATTAGCCTATCAATTAAATATTTATTCTTCTCTCAGATAATGATTATTACAGATAAACCTGTCTATAGTGCCCCCTCTTGGGATTCACCAAAATAGGGTGCTATAGAAAGGTGGTGCTATAGACAGGTCACTTTTAATGTAAATCTCATCGTACTACGTATTTAAAATCGGGCGCTATAGAGAGTAAGACGCTATTTAGAGGGCGCGCTATAGACAGGTTTAACTCTATATTGATTCGCGTATAGCGTTTCAAATTCGAGTTTCTACACTCAGTGATGGTAAGACGTGAAAGAGACTGGAATTTTACACATAAAATAGTTCATTGTAGTTTTCTACCTTTGGAATAATTCGAAGTGTGCGTGAATGTAGTTTTATTGAAATAAAGGAAATACTATACTATATAGGTTGTTGGCAATCCTACAACCACTATAATATATGTAGTAAGGTAGTTGATCCTGTAGGATGACTGTAGTGTGTTGGTTAAATGCAGTCGTTGTGGCTTCAATGTTCAGAGTGGGTTCAGGTGTGAATGTATTGCACCAAAACACGAGGCATGTTAAGTATCACCAACGAGATGGCGAGAGAGTAAGTGAAGCCGACATCGGTCAAGGCAGATCTGTCTAGAGGGTCTGTCAATCATCGTGTCTCAAAGCGGACTAATCTGTTTGAGCAGAAAGGGACACACCTGGTAATCCCGACTTGTTTTTCAGACCTTTTTCCTCTACAGGCGCCGGCTGTCACTTATTCGAAATTTTATTTCTGTCACCTTGGCAATTACACTATAACTATACAACACATGGGTACATAGGTATACAAGTAGTATACTCGTATATTAGAATATATTACAACATATATATACTATAAATGTATACAAGAAGTGATAAAAAGCATACATTAAATACATTAAAACGATTCCTTTTTTTTATCTGAGTAGAACACCCATGTGTGTGGTGAATGATTATCCACGATGCCACAAATTTGATAAAATTTTGTCCTCTACCTGTATTTCATCAAACCTTTGTTTAAAGCGTTAGCCCTTATTGTTACAAGAAATAGAGGGCTATGAGTTTGTTACATCAAATCGAATAAGAAAATATAGTTTGCAAACCTGATAAATATCACAAAATATGCTTCACATGGTTAAATAATAGAGAGAGAGAGAGAGAGAAAGCCCATTTTATAGACCAATTACAATGAATATTTGATGAAGGATCATTTTCATTTACTAAATGGAGTTATCATAGATTTAAGATTCATTTTCTATGAACCTTTCTACTCCAATCTGGTATATCGAGATATAAATAAAATAGCTACCAGATTTATATGCGAAGATATATAATTAAATTTATTATAATCTTTGAAAAAAAAAAAAGCTGCCACGAGATGTCAGCGCACTGGCGACGGATCCTGCCAATTGAATTTCCAATTGGAAGTCTGCCAGGACCCAAACAACTCCTTTTTGCCTTTCAAAATTGTCACATTTGGCGTTGAGGTTTTTGTCACGCTGAAATAATGTGCTCCTAGAGACCTCAATAACCCCTCCTCCTCCTCCTTCTTCACAAAAAAGTATTTTTGCATTTTAATCCATTACTTTCTCTACCCTCAAATCTCAGGGGATGATTCTTCTCTTTTTTTTTTGTAACTTTTATATGGAGGAAATTTAGAGGAAGTTTAGAAATAGGTTCTCTTCGATTAATCTTTTGGTTGTTGTTGATGATGATGCTTATATATATATTATATATATATAGAAGCACAGGTCGCCTCTCCCGTCAAAATAAACGTTAAAATCTGACACCATCTATTGACTGTCGCCGCAACTAGCGGCCTCGGGTCGGTGACAAAGCCACAACACCAGCTTTGGCAAATTGAGAAGCGTTCACCTAGAGACCATGGTTTCGGGCTAATGGCCCTCGTCAGGATCAATTTCCTCCTGGCAAATTTTCCATCTATATATATATACAGTTAAACCTGTCTATAGCACCCCCTCTAAATAACGCCCTCCTCTCTATAGCGCCCGATTTTAAATACGTAGTACAATGCGATTTACATTAAAAGTGACCTGTCCATAGCACCCTCTCTCTATAGCACCCTATTTTGGTGAGACCCAAGAGGGGGTGCGCTATAGACAGGTTTAACTGTATACAGCTTCATATATATAAAAGTCAATGTTCTGTTTCGCGATAAACTCAAAAACAACTGAACCATTTAGTACCAAATTTTTCATGTCGCTTTTTATAAACCTGAGGAAAAATTTCGGCTACATTTTGATTAGTATTTTTGGCTATTTTTTTATTTTCATTCGGAGAACTTTTTTTTACACGGAGTAAATACGAGGCGAAGTAACAACACCAGGCCAATTAAGCGACCAATGAGCGTTCTGCATTTATTTTTTCAAGTTGCTTGCGTACTTTTTTAAATATCTTTTTTTATACGAGTGTCACTTTCTTTTTTACAAAAGTATTGAGAGAGAAACTTATATTACTAAGTTATGGTAAGTGCACCCAATGAAATAATAAAAAAAACTTTACAAAATTAGCTTTACTGTATGTAAATAATGGCTTTCGTATTTTTCAATGATTTTTATTCTGGCCTTTGTTTTTTTATCCCTTTAAAAAAAAATCGTTTAAAATGCAGTCGCAGTCATTAGCAAACACATATGTTTGCCTAATTTCCATGTGCTATTTAATTTTTACAGAAAAATATTTACATGCCAGTATTTTGGATTTTTTTTTTATAAACCTATTTTTTCCTATTCTTACTGAGAAGATGGGCATCGCAGTCACTCACTCAACTCAGGAAATTTCAAGTGTTAATGCGCTGAGGCGGGTACCTTGGGGGTTAGGTGGAAAAACTGCCATCTATTTAAACTATATTGATTTTGAAACAACTAAATGGATTTCCAAAAGAAAAATTAAATCAAATATCTAAACACTAATATAATACACATTTTGCCATCACACACACTTTTTGTCTGTGGTTTGTGTGTTACTTCTGTATTGCTATTCTATGGCACTTCTACTATTTATTATTGATGTACTTTCAGTATGAAGGAAATTGCACTCGGAGGAATTTTCGGGCGAAGCCGGGTCATTCGTCTAGTATATTATATAATTTAAAAATTTAATTATTTTATAATTTTAATTTTATTTCAATTTAAAACGCTATGTCCCCTTAAGGACACTTGCACTGTCATACATGTATGCCTTTACATTTGTCTATACATATATATACAATAATTTTAGGCCGTGAATAGAATAGTCATATGTTATTAACAATGAGAAAGAGAGAAAAAAGAACTGTGTACAAAAGAAAGAAGTGTCTGGCAATATGTACAATCAACATAATATAAATTATCAGTTTCTTAAAAGATATTTGTTGCTATATAATAATTATTTTATATTGAATAATATAAGAATAATAATATATAATATAATGCGGCTTATGATTGTAAAACGACATTTGAAATACTATCCCGCATGTGTTTCTCTTCAACGAAAAATCAAAATTTATTTCAAGAAGAAATAACGATTATTTCTAACCTTTTGGATCAGGTATGAAAGGGTATGAATTGTGAAGAGTAATGATAAACGGGAAAATAATATTTTAATTCATTGATAAGTATACATTTCAACCATAGTTTTAGAATATACCACTTTTTAAATGATGTGTTGTAAATATAAGAGAACACATACCAATAACAAAGGTTTTCAATTATTTTGTATAAAGATAATTCAGAGAGTGTACATAGAGTATTAGCCCATTGAAGAGCTCAAGCTGGCCCGGCTGATAGTACCCTGTAAGGGCTCCTAATCTAGGAATACAGGATGAGCAGCGTTTGTACTCCATGTTAGGAGCGGCTGCACATGGTGTCTGTTTCTCATGTCAGAGGTGGCCATTTCTTTTGGAGCTAAGTCAGCCTGCCACTGAGTAGTGCTCCCAGCCTTAATGTCAAAGGCAGACGCATTCTACTTCACCCAGTCATGATGGTTGTCAAGCTTTACAAGATTGATACCTTAATATGATTGAGTGGAGATAAGAAAGAAGAAGAAGACGTTGAAGAACAGTATATTTGCTTGAAAGCTTGCAAATTCAAAATTGAAAGAAACTTTTTACCTGATTTTTCCTTTTTCAAATAATTTCTGGGTATCTATTGCTCACATAAATATAATATAAAACAATAAAAATTATTATCCAAATATTTTATAAACAAACTGCCTAAATGACCAGTTTTTTAGTCGTTGAGGTACAGCTTGCACCACGCTGATGAGGGCCAGCAACCCGAAACGCATCATCCGTGGTTAGCTTTTCTTGATTAATCAAGAATGGGTATTTGGCCAATTCTGGAATAATTAGAAATCAACGAGAATGGTTGATATTTATTCCGATAGATCCATCAGCATCTTTAAGTTGCACGATAAGGAGATGCCCTTTTTTATAAAACTTTCTTTTGTTTATATATATTTTAAATATTTCGACATTGATTTTTATTGTTTAATTTGTAATTATATTTCTATTTTCATTTTTGAAACGAAGGCGCTAAAAACGTGGTGATTTTCTTTTAATGGTAAAATACAAGCTTTCAGGCAAGAATGCCCTTCTTCAGGTTACAACTGGGCAGGGAACAAAAGTGCAAATTTTATAAGCGGGAAAAGTAAGATAAATTTACATGCTATGAAAAAAGTAAGGGAAATTTACATGCTATGAAAAAAGTAAGGGAAATTTACATGCTATGAAAAAGTAAAAAGCAAGGGATTTACATATTTACAGGTGAATGGAGAATATTTTAAAAAAACTATGGACATGAAAAGTAGTCCATACCGCAAGGAAGACCAGAAGAATAAAAAGAGAAAAAGGAACAAATGGACGCAAAGCATGAGAACAGGGTAGAGCGGGATAAAAGACAAGAAGATACAGTAGGTAAACAGTTCAGCTGGGGGGAATGGCGGGGTAAAACACGGAGTACTGGGGTGGGAGGTCGATTTTACGGTTAAAACCAGTGTGAGACCAAAGATTCAAGGACCAAGCGCTGATACTTGTTCCCGACGCCCTTGTAAACGCATACAGCGCTGTCCAAATTGAACGAGTGGCGAAATTCTGTGATGTGTTGGCATAAGAGAGACTTGCGGTCGTTGGTGCGTATGTGGAAAGGCATTCTTGCCTGAAAGCTTGTATTTTACCATTAAAAGAAAATCACCACGTTTTTATCGCCTTCGTTTCAAATATTATTGCGTGGCCACGTTATGTCTGATTTTTCTTTTTATCACGGACTGTACCTTCAAATCTTTATTATATTATATATATATAGCTAAACCTGTCTATAGCGCTCCCTCTAAATAGCACCTTCCTCTCTATAGCGCCCGATTTTAAATACGTAGTACGATGCGATTTACAATAAAAGTGACCTGTCTATAGCACTCCATCTAAATAGCGCCTTCCTCTCTATAGCGCCGGAGTTTAAATACGTAGTACGATGCGATTTACTTCAAAAGTGACCTGTCTATAGCACCCCTTCTCTATAGCACCATATTTTGGTGAGTCCCAAGAGGGGGGCGCTATAGACAGGTTTAACTGTAGTACGATGCGATTTACATTAAAAGTGACCTGTCTATAGCACCCCCTTTCTATAGCACCCTATTTTGGTGAGTCCCAAGAGGGGACGCTATAGACAGGTTTAACTGTATATATATAACTGAGAAGAAGATATATAAAACAGTTAAATTAGGCCTCCCTCACTAATTATTTAAAAAGGAAACTGCAGTGCTTCCATTCCAGGTATCCACGAAATAAGGTGGAACGGGACAATTATTCTTTCTCCAAACGTCATTTCCATTCATTAGAATGTACCTTTGTTAGGAGAACATCTCTTCGAATGAAATTTTCCTTAATTGAAACCCAGGTAACAAACTCTCTCTACAAAATTTAATGAATTACTTAAAAGGCTTAAGGAATGATGGGGTTTATTTGGGAAATGTGGAGAGGTGTCCTGTGAGTAGGAAGGATGGAAATATTCAAGTGTATATAGTGTTGGAATTTCTGTGAGTTAGAGACTTGAAACATGGACTGTTCTCTTGGTTTCTCCTGGAGGTAGATGCTTATTGAAACTTTAGTTATGCTAAATAAAATCTTTAAAAATCAAACAGGATTTGGGAAATATCAAATAAGTATAGAAATTTCATCTCTACCTTTTAATAAATATATATAAATATTTTAAAAAGATGCATATATTGGATTTATAATGAATTTATTGTTCCAATATTTCGAGGAGCAACTCGCCTCTCTTTATCGAGGATGTTTGTGTTTTTTACTAAAACATGTTAACACGTGTACACCACTCTCGTTCTACAAGGCCAATGAAAGAATTGTATCTTTGATTTAAACATTACATTCAGTATATATATACAGCTAACAATTATATATAACGAGACGAATGGCCCGGGCAACGCCCGGGTTTTACCCGAGTGCGAATATATTTTAAAAACGTTTTAATCTTCATCTAGATCTTCATCTTGTCTACACCTTGTATACATCTTGCTTCCTAGGGTTGCCCGGCAACGCCCGGGTTTACATGATTAAATGTATTATTCAAACACATTAAACATGTGCCCGTTGGCTGCCAGCGAGTAAATGTCGGCGCCCGTTGACTCCCGGCGAGCAAGCGACCGCTCCCGTCGGCTGCCGGCGGGCGAGTGGCTTCCCGGCGCATGCGCGCGCCCGTTGACTCCCGGCGAGCAAGCGACAGCTCCCGTCGGCTGCCGGCGTGCGAGTGCCTTCCCGGCGCATGCGCGCGCACAGGGAAGCCACGTGTCGCAGGCCGTCCAATGGGCGCGCCCCGCCATCAGATTCCACCGCGTTCTAGATGAGCTATTTAGAATAATTTGAATATATAGTTTTAATAATTGATTTATATATTTTTTAAAATAGCCTATCGTCATCCTCGTTATTTTTTACCTATGTATTGAAATTTTGGTTTGAATTAGTGAACTACTGCGAATTTGTATACCGGACATACAAACCAACCAACCAACAAACATACAAACATTCATTTTTATATATATAGATATTACAGATCAACACCATTATTATTATTTTGTCTACACATTGTGCTTGAAATAGAGAGATTTATATACAACAGTGTAACCGTAAATAATTGTTATGTGAAAAATAATAGAAAAAAAAAGAAGCCTCTGGGACCAAAAATCCTTTTGGTCGCAGTGGTACAGCCTACTCCACGCTGACGATGGCCAACAGCACGAAACGCGTTTGTTGATGGCTTTTCTTGATTTATTAAGAAATTGGGTTGGCCAAATATCAGTGAACAGGTTAAATCAATGTTTAGTTGATTTCTGTTCCACTAGATGGCGCTCTGCCATCTAAAAAGCACATGTGCTCCTGGTCAGGATATGATTTCTTTATTTTTAATATATAAATATAGATGGAAATTTTGCCGGGAGTATATTGATCCACAAAGACAAAGGTCACCTCTCCTGTCAAAATAGACGTCAAAACTAGACACCATATATTGACCGTCGCCGCAAACTAGCGACCTCGGGTCGGTGACAAAGCCACAACATTAGGTGGACGTTTTTCAGTTTTCCAAAGCTGGTGTTGTGGCTTTGTCACCGACCCAAGGCCGATAGTTTGTGAGACGGTCAATATATGGTGTCTAGCTTTGACGTCTATTTTGACGGGAGAGGCGACCTTTGTCTTTATATTAGGCAAATAGTTGCGTACACCTCACTTTCCATATTTTCCTCTTTATAAACAAATAATAAAGATTTACTTCAATAGACACTGTTGCGAAAGGTAAAACGATCCATATGGAATATCCATTGATTACGAAGCATTTTTATCTTGGATAGAGTTTATTGATTGAAGTCTTCCAATATTTGGTGACGTGGCAGATCATTCCTCTAGATGAGAACTCAACCATGAACACTTTCCCAGCAGATTTCTTTCCCAAGTAAGGTGTGATATCATCAACGACGTACTATTGAAAGATTTCAATAAATAATTTTGATTCAAGCTCTTCGAAATTAATATATAGACACAGTGTTTATAGAAAATATTATAATAGAACTTGTAGAAACTCTATTTTTGGACAATACATTCATGGACAAAACTTAAGGAGGTTTTACCTTTTAGCATGTATATCGGGATTCAGACAATAACTCTGAAAGATACACTCATGGATAAAACTTAAGGAAGTTGTGCCTTTTAGCATGTATATCGGGATTCAGACAATAACTCTGAGAGATACACTCATGGACAAAACTTAAGGAAGTTGTGCCTTTTAGCATGTATATCGGGATTCGGACAATAACTCTGAAAGATACACTTATGGACAAAACTTAAGGAAGTTGTACCTTTTAGCATGTATATCGGGATTCAGACAATAACTCTGAAGGAGACACTCATGGACAAAACTTAAGGAAGTTGTGCCTTTTAGCATGTATATCGGGATTCGGACAATAACTCTGAAAGATACACTCATGGACAAAACTTAATGAAGTTGTACCTTTTAGCATGTATATCGGGATTCAGACAATAACTCTGGAAGATACACTCATTGACAAAACTTAATGAAGTTGTACCTTTTAGTATGTATATCGGGATTCAGACAATAACTCTGGAAGATACACTCATGGACAAAACTTAATGAAGTTGTACCTTTTAGCATGTATATCGGGATTCAGACAATAACTCTGAAAGATACACTCATGGACAAAACCTAAGGAAGTTGTACCTTTTAGCATGTATATCGGGATTCAGACAATAACTCTGAAAGATATTACAATGACCTTTATTGAAGACCCCCGAGATAACTAAGTGTGAACAAAATTGCCTCTGTCTCCTTCAAAAAATAGACGACAGATAAACATCAAAGACTTTTCACCTCCTTAAATTTTGTCCATGAATATATATATATGTTGTATCTGTCGTGGTCGAATGGAAAGGAGCGACCGGGGTGCATGTATGCTTCGAAAAAGAATTTGCTCCACACTCGTGCGCGCGCGCACGCGGCGGCGTGCCGTAGCATTCACCCGCGCGCGCTGGCTCTAACGTTTATTTTTTACAGATTTATAGATGGGTGAATTTATATTTACTTTTTAACATATCAATAATGGCGAAAATAAAGTATATCTCTTGGGCATTAGGCAAATTATGACATATATATATATATATTTTTTTTCTATTCGAGACTTTCTAAAATTAGCATAGACTTCTAATAAGTATGGTCTTGTATAAGAGATAGTGTAATGTGTGTTTAAAGACATTTTAAACAATTTTATAAAGAAGCGGTCAATTCACAAAGAGAAGGTTTTTCGTCAGATTGATTGCTCATTGAAGATTTTACTGTGGATAGATTGGAGAACGAGTGATATAAACCATTGATTTTTTGCATTAAATTTGACTTTTGACTAGTAATATTTTGAAGCTATATATTTAATTTATTGGTAAATAAATGCTGAATCTTTAAGTATAGGTTATTTTATAATAGAAATAAATGTTGATTCATCAAATATTAAGAAAACCAGTAAAACAATTTTTTTGTTTGTTTATCTTAAGTACACTTGATACAGGCCATGATAATCATGGTCTAATACAGTATTACGGGATTGAATCCCGCATTGGTATCAACATATATAGTCACGACCGTCTTTCCTCAATTCCTCATGTCACGGATGCGCGCGCATCATCATATGATCATTATCATTATCTAATGATAATAATAATAATTATTATTATTATATTATTATTATTATTTTATTATTAATATATATAGTCACGACCGTCTTTCCTCAATTCCTCATGTCACGGATGCGCGCGCATCATCATTATGATCATTATCTTCTATAGAAGCTTCTATCTTTATAATTATGTATATTTACAAAAAGTCAATTCGCTCGCGCCTCTAGCGGTGAAAATGAGGGGTAATACCAGCTGACCTAATGTACATGTAAAGTTTGGAGCGGGACGTTTCACAAGAGTGACATCCACGGCTCCAATTTATAATTGTAACAAATAGTATTGGAATAAAAACATTCAATCGGGTAAAACACGGGCGCTGCCCGGGTCATTCGTCTAGTATATATATATATTTTTAAAGAAAAGGTTACTTCAATGGTCCCCGATTCTTGCCAAAGTCCAACCCCTCCACTAAGTACAAGTAACCAAACGGGTCTCTTGTACACTTAAGTACAAAAGAGTCGAGATACTTTCTACATGTGTAAACATGTGGTGTTTTTACAATAAAAGCAGATGATAACTACCTACCATATAAAATGAAAGGATTTAAAAGCACGAATGTTTCTTTTATACATAATACAAACTTCTACTGTCCTTAATGCGATGAAAAAATATATTGGGAGGGTTTGGCTCAACAGTGGTAAACCCTACCAACGGCTTCGCCAATTTAATCCACCAGACCGCTTCTAAGAGCTCTAATACTGTATTAGACCATGAATATCATGGCTTGTAACAAGTGTACTTGAGATAAACAAACATAAAAAAAGGTTTGCCTAGCCTCCTTAATATTTGATGAATCAACATTTCTCTCTATCAGAAAACAACCTATACTTAAAAATTAGCATTTATTTACCAATAAATTAAATATATCGCTTCAAAAAATATACTAGTCAAAAGTCAAATTTAATTATCTGAGAGATAAAATCAATGAATAACCATTTTTTTAAACAGAAATTTCTAACAAAAATATTTTTACATATTCCAGCACACGTTGTCGAAATTGTTCTTCTTTTCTCAAATTAAAATAAAACTTTTAAAAGAAATCTTAATTGTCTGAAGGGGTTATAATTGTTTGGTTATCTAATTAATTGAAGCTGGTGATAATGAAATCCATGCTTAGTTTACATTTTCTTCCTTTTTTTTTTCCACCACATATCTCTTCAAGAATCCGATTAGAAGAACAAGCAATTTTGATTGGAAACAAAACGTACAATCTTAGTTTTTTGTATTTCTCTATAACCGTAATTTTTGAAGTATTTACATTTTTGAAGATGCTGAAATAGCACAATAATTTCAGTATTGATTTCAAATTTGAATATTTAACTGGCGAAAAATACTTTCTTTTTTGTTTGAAACTTTACACTTTAATTAAGAGTGTATTATTATTGTGTGTGTTATATATGCTTTACATTATATGCTGTTGAATCAATATTCATATATCGTTGTATATATATATGTGTGTTATATGCAAAATTGCGTTCATCAGCCAATCATTGTACAATGTTTTCTTAGCTCATTAGTTACATAGAATTATTGGTACAGTAGAACCTCAATGAGAGGACACCTCTCTACAAAGGACAGGTTTCATTTGCAAAATTACCATTTTTACTATTTAGAAACTCTCCGGTAATAGGATACTGTAGAATACTCTCCCTAAAGAACACTTTAGCTCTGCAATTAGGTATTGTCCTTTACAGAGAGGTAGTTCTACTGTACTGCGCTTTATTAATTAAAAGGCAATAAGGGCCATCTATACACAAGAAAAGAAACCAGTAAGCAAGCAAGTTTATGTCAATAGTTTACTAAAATACAATACCTAATATCCTATCCTTCATTGTCGCATATATAATTAGAATTGTCTAATACAGTATTAGAGGTATTAGAGCTCTAAGAAACGGCCTGGTAGATTAGAGTGGCGAAACCTCTGAGAGGATTCATCACTAATGAGCCAAGCCATCCCACTATTTTTCATAGCAGTAAGGACAGTAGAAGTTTGTTTATGTGTAAAAGAATTTTACGTATTTAGTGGGTTTATTTATTGGATATGCTATATATTTGAATGTGGATACAAATAATGAATTTTAATTTTGTTGTTTCTGATGTAAATGGACTTATAGTAAGAAATTGCCTATTTTTCGGAAATAGAATTATAATCCCCGATTCCTTAAGAGAATATGTTTTGAATATCATTCATGAAAATCATATTGGAATAAATAAAATGAAGACTCTGGCCAGAAGTTCTGTCTATTGGCCAGGAATGGATGAGCAAATTGAAAAATTGTCTAAAAGCTGTAGCATTTGTATGGAAAACACATCAAAGCTGCCAAACCAGGAATTTACTGAGTGGACTCCACCAAACAATATTTGGAAGAGGATTCATCTTGACTATTTCTATTTTGCGGGAAAAACTTTTTTGATATTAGTGGATGCGCATTCTAATTGGATAGAATGTCAAATGGTTCCAAATACATCGGCGGGATTCTGCATAGACTTTTTGAGAGAATGTTTAGCGAGATATGGTATCCCGGAGGTGGCGGTAATGGATAATGGGCCCCCGTTTAGAAGTTATGAAATGAAGACATTTTTAGAAAGAAACGGCATACATGCGATGTTTAGCCCCGCCTACCATCCAGAGAGCAACGGACTAGCGGAAGTGTCTGTAAAAGAGATAAAAAAAAGCTATGAGAAGAATTATTTCGGAGGAAAGAGAATTAGCCCTTGAGTTTGCTTTGATAAAGGCATTATATGCATATAGATTGAGTCCTTTGACTAGAACGGAAAAATCCCCTGCTGGAATATTTTTAAATCGCGAGATTAGAACGATGATTTCCATGTTGAGCAAGAAATCAGTAAGAGTAGGGAGATTGAAAAATAAAAAACAGAGCAATAGCTACAAAATAAATGATAGAGTAAGATACAGATGGATGGAAAGAGGAAAGCCGAAATGGATGTTTGGGATTGTAAAGAGAATAGTAGGAAGCAACAGCTGTATGATAGAAACTGATGGAATTGAAAAGAAAGTACACACTAACTATATGAGGAGAAGTATGGAGAGAAAGGATGTTTCATCATCAGAAGAAGGAATAAGCTACCCAAGGCCTCAGACGTCAAGTCCCCTGACTCCTGCTACAATAGTAGCAGAATCTACACCTGGACCACCGGCTGAATCTACACCTTCCTGGAGATATCCACTACGAGAGAAGAGACCACCGGATAGATATGTACCTTAATAAGTGTTGCTATCTTAAAAAAGGGGGAGTTGATGTAAATGGACTTATAAAAATAATTAAATATTAATAATTAAATATTAAATAATATTATATAAATATAATATATATATATTAACACAAAGCAATAACGCGCCATCTATACATATAAAATAAAAGGATTTAAAAGCGCGAATGTTTCTTTTATACATAAAACGAACTTCTACTGTCCTTACTGCGATGAAAAAATATATTGGGAGGGCTTGGCTCATCAGTGGTGTAATTCTACTGTCCTATAAGCTTATGTCCATAGTTTACTTGAAAACCATTTCTAAGATTCCACCCTTCAGTGTAGCATATAAAAGCAGAATGATCCAATACAATATTAGACCTCTGAGAAGTGTTCTGGTGGATTAAATTGGCGAAACCGCTGGGAGGGTTCACCACTGATGAGCCAAGCCCTCCCAATATATTTTTTCATCGCAGTAAGGACAGTAGAAGTTCGTTTTATGTATAAAAGAAACATTCGCGCTTTTAAATCCTTTTATTATATATATATAAATATAAAATATAAACAATAATTAAATAATTAAATATTAATTAATTAATTTTTTTTTGGATTTTGACGAAGTTAAAGTAAATACATTCTGTCGAGAGATACGTAAATTTTGATTGTTTAATTTTTGGATTAAATTTGTTTTGTTAAATTGTTTTTATGTAAATATTTTTAAAGAAGATAAATAAACTTCTTTTATTTTATATGTTCTGATATCTTTTATTTTGTTATTATAAATGTGTTTATACTATTTCAAATAAATTATTTAATAAGCAAAATAACAGTTTCATACTAGAATTGTATTATATGTATACCTTTGTCATTATATTTCTACATTATATATAATCAAAATTCAATTTCATTTCAGATTGTATTTATGGATATTTTTCGATATTGTTCTATTGTTGTTGTGTACTATACGTCTATGACGCTTTATGGTGTGAGTCTACATTTTACCGCGGAGTAAGAATGGCAAAAATTTCATCCATCCATATTACTTTGTACGATTTAATATAGGAAACAAAATGACAAGAAGAAATGTTTCTTTTCCTAATAAACCAACTTTCTACTGTCCTTATTTTGATGGCAAATATTGGGAGGGCTTTGTTCGAATCAATTGTAAACCCTCACAATATTTCGTCAATTAAATACGCTTTTAGAGCTCTAATACTGTATTGGACGATTCTGCTTATATATATGACACTGAAGTGTGGAACCATAGGTATGGTGTTAAGGAAAACTATGGACATAAGCTTTTAGGATAGTGGAATTATATATAATTTATTTAATGCTCAAATTGTTTTGTTTATAATACGTATTAGGATTATCGTTAAAATGTCCATAGCCTATATGAAAAGCTAATGGTCTAATAATTTTTATATGCAAATATGCATACAGAATTCAACGCTGGCGTCACAAGAAAGGTCATCGCTCCCTTCAAAATAGACCCTAAAACAATACCTTCTGATTGACTTCACAAACTATAAGACTGAAGTCGGTGACAATGTATAAATCCAGTTTTGGTAAACTTAGAAAGCTGATCTGGACACCATAGTTTTGAGCTAATTTCCCGTGTCAGTTCAGTTCTAGCCTTGATTTCATGAGTGCCCTAAAGAATCCTTGAATTCCTAAGAATTTTGCAAATAGATCGTTAGTTGACAAAGTGGGTAGGACAACACTATGGCCGAAATTTATAGAATGTATAAAAAGATTCCACATATTCCCTATTTCTATATATAATTTGTCTTGACACATTTGTCTATTTGTGACATTCTGAGGCGAATAATGATGCTGTGTTAATATAATTTTAATAAATATCATTAAGGCTTAACTTTAATGAGACTTAGGACTTTTTGTCTTTCTTGATTCTCCCTTTCTTAGAATACCTCTCTATGAAATATAGTAGTGAAATTCTGTCAAGTTGGTGTTTGTTCATGTGGGGAGACCCTATTGTAGATACTAGGCTCATTTAGTCAGTAGGTCTTTTCACAAAGAGTTTCGTTTACTTGATAAATCAGCAAGCTTTCATACATTAGCTCTTCATCAGGTTTGTTTAGCCTGTGATCTTCCTCAAGACCGGAAACTAACTCCAAAGGTTTTAAATTCTAAATACAATTATTATCATGGCATAGCAGAGCAGCAAAATCTTCCAAAAGCGACTTATTATGACTGACTA
>CP092878.1:33571961-33590365 GCA_030710605.1 Cordylochernes scorpioides
GAAAAGAAACACGTTGACAGTATATTTATTTGTTACAAATTTGATCGATATACAGTGGTACCTCGACATACGAGCGCCCCAACATACGAGTTTTTCGAGATATGAGCCGACGAGCAAGTGATTTTTTGCTTTTAGTTACGAGCGAAATTCGAGATACGAGTTCGGTTCGGTAGTAACACGCAGTCGCGCCATCACGCGCACACCCAGGAACTGACGACTGAGGAGATACAAGAGTTACAGTCACAGCAGCATACTGAGGTTATGCAAGTAATTGGTTTTGAGGAGTCAGCGGAGGAGATAAAGGAGATCTTAGGAATGTGGGAGAGAGTTTCACAGTTCGCGGAAAAAAAAAAACACCCAGAAAAAGTTGCAACAGGTCGTGCATCTGACCTTTTTAATGACACTTGCCTAACACATTTCCGGAACATTCTGAGAGGGAGGAAGAAACAAACCTCCTTGGACATGTTTTTTTCTAAATGGCCTACAGGTGAAAGCGAGGAAAATGTAGCGAAAAAGGCAAAGACCAGTGAGGATATCTAATTTATTTCTTTACATTCTCTTTCTTGTTTTTGTGCAATAAATATTTGATATTTATAAATACGTTTTTATTATTTAAAACCACGTAACAAAAATAACTGGGATGACATTTTGGAGGTTGGAACGGATTAATGGTAGTTCAATTGTTTTGTATGGGGAAATTTGCTTCGAGATACGAGTAATTCAAGATACGAGCAAGGTTGCGGAACGAATTAAACTCGTATGTCGAGGTACCACTGTATTTATATATATATATTAAAATTTGAAACTATTATAGACGCGTGTGATTCTTTTAAAAATTAAACAATTTATACTGCCCTTACTGCAATGGAAAAATTAATGGGAGGGCCTGGCTCATCTGTGGTGAACCCTCCCAGCGGTTTCGCCAGTTTAATCTACCATATCGCTTTTATATTGCATTTTCGATTTTTCTTTTATAGTGATACTGATGCTAGACTCTTGGAATGGGTATTTTAGATGAACTATGGACATAAGCTTTGAGGACAGAAAAATTACATACAATTATAATTTAATATATATATTATATAATCTAAAATGCAAATATTTTATTTTTTTAAAAACATGTATTTTTTCATCATTAACTATTATTTTATTTTTGACCATAGATTTAGAACATACCACTTTAATTATTGTTGTAAATATGTATAGTTAACCTACCTATCTTTTAATTCACGAATATAGAATTCATTTTATAAATTCTATATTACTGTGATAAATAATTTTATGTGTAATTTGCTTCAAGTAATTCAAAATAAAAACTACTTGATGGGTAAATAATTATCTTTCGTATCTTCACGACTGCACCTTCAATTATCTATCTTTTTCAACAACAAAACAAAATATTCATAACATATATATTGATGGCAATAGAATTTATAATTTTAATTAATATTATATTGGGGGGTCGGTGGAAGGATGGTCTAAACCGTTGGTTTTCGGCCGCTACGACCCGTGTTCGATTCCCGCATTAGGCACTTTTTTATGTTAAAAAAAATGCTCCAATGCCCCCCGATTCTTGCAAAAGTCTAACCCCACCAGCGAGTGCAAGTAACCAAACGGGGCTCTGGCACATTTATAAGTGCAAAGTCGAACTGCTTTTCACATGTGTAAACATGTGGTGCACTTACTTAAAAGCAGTCGCTAAGTACCCACCATGATTATCACGGTTTGTACCACGTGTACTAGGGATAAGTAAAAAAAGAACTATTATATTATAAATATATTAGTAATAATACTAATATAAATCAAATAATTATAATGATTATAATATTAATAAAAACCTTTTTATTAAAACAATTTTGGCAAAATTAGAACGAAGCCGAATCATTAGTCTTTCAATAACCTATATTTAAAATTCCACATTCCTTATATAATCAAAATGTCAAATTTCCACCTTTGCATATTTACAACAACAACGTATATATATTTGTATAAATATGTTTAAAATATAATTGAGAATTTTTTGTGATTTCGTTCATCCTTTTTTGTTTCTAATTAACCAAGAAAGTAAACACCAAACTTATTATTCTAATCAAATAAACGTAATTAGATAGTTTACCAATTTCTACTGACTCCCTATAATTACCCGCTTAAATTACATCAATTAACTATTAGCAATTATTGTTATATAACCTTGGTCAAAATCCTCTCTTACACTAGTGCTACACATTGTTATGTGGTTACCAATTACCAATTATTTTATTTCCAAAGCGATATATCCCGCAAGGGATACTTGCGTCAAACATGGGGAAAAGTTTATTTACATAAGTTATTTACATTATTCAACGCATGAAAACATTAGAGATCCAGATTTTGTAGAAAGGTTAGAATGTATTTACAAAATGAATTGAACTTTAAATATATGATTTTTTATTGGAAATCAAATCGTTAAGTTCACAAACAACTAGTTCATTCTTCATTCTATAATCTTGAAATGCTGTGATACAATCATAGTTACTGAAACATCTGAAAACTTGGAGAATTATTAGAAACACAAACCGTGTGCAAGTGTTGGTTTTTGGTTATATGTAATATTGGTATATAATATATGTAATATTGGTAATGTAATATATGTAATATATATAATATATGTAATATTGGTATATATATGTAATATTGGTAATAAATCAATCTTAATTTGCTATTTTAGCACTCATACATTGTAATGTTTGAAGTTATCCAAGTTTTACATGTACAATTGTATGGTACAATCTAATGTATATTATATATAAAGTATATAATGTATATAATATATGTATATAATATAATATTAAAAATAAAGAAGTCATCTCCTGACCACAAGCACATGTGCTTTTTAGATGGCAGAGCGCCATCTAGTGGAGCAAAAATAAACTAAAGGTTTATTTAGCTTGCTCCCTGATATTTAGCCAACCCAATTTCTTGATATATCAAGAAAAGCCATCCACATAAAAAGCACATGTTCTCGTGGTCAGGAGATGCCTTCTTTATTTTTAATATCTACACCTGACCCACTTATCTTTTATTTTTTTCTATTGTTTTTTCATAATATAATATATGTATATACTATATCTATATATATAAAAATGAATGTTTGTATGTTTGTTTGTTTGTATGTCCGGTATACAAATTCGTAGTAGTTCACTAATTCAAACTAAAATTTTCATACATAGGTAAAATAATACGGGGAAGACGATAGGCTATTTTAAAAATATATATATAAATCACTTATTAAAACTATATATTCAAATTATTCTACTTAGCTCACGAACAGCGCCCTTTATCAAAGATTAGAGAAAATTATGCTGATGCAAACAAATAGATAATGCTAATAACAAACAATTATAAAAAAAAATCTTATTTAAATATATATCACTCGGGTAGATATGCACACGGGTCAATCCCGGGGCGAAGCCCGGGTCACCCGTCTAGTAATGGATATAATATATAAATCATAGATACTGGGAATTATCTTGATGGGGATTGTACTTGGTAGTTCAAAGTTAGGATTGACTATAATATCCTACTTCAAATTGGAGGAATCCGGATTAAAAAAACATTTTTGATTATTTATGAAAATGGCATCTCCTTATCGTGCAACTGAAAGTTGTGTGGAAGGATAATATTTATGTACAAAATGAGGTACCTCTCCCTTTAAAAATGCCTCAATATATTTTGTTTATCAAAATTCGAAACTATTTTAAAGACGTATGATTCTTTTTGATATTAAACAATTTCTACTGCCTTTACTGCAATGGAAAAAAATGATAGGAGGGCCTGGCTCATCAGTGGTGAACCCTCCCAGCGGTTTCGCCAGTTTAATCTACCATACCGCTGTTATATTGCATTTTTGGAACTTCCTTTTATAGTGATACTGTTGATAGACTCTTGGAATGGGTATTTTAGAAGATATATAGTTCAATAAGGGCAGTAGAAATTGTTTAATATCAAAAATAATCTTACGCCTATAAAATAGTTTCGAATTTTGATAACAGATGGCGCGCTAGTTCATCATATTTTGTTTATCACCTCAGGAGAGAACATTATAATGGTGATAAAGAAAATTACACAACAACACCAAAGCCAACAAACTATATACCAATATGAAAAAGTAAAAGGCATCTCCCTATCATGCAACTGAAAGTTCCTGATGGCTTGCGCCATCTATCGGAATAAATATCAACTATTTGTTGATTTTTAATTATTCCAGAATAGGCCAAATACCCATTCTTGATTAATCAGGAAAAGCTAACCACGGACGCGATTCGAACTGTTGGCCCTCATCAGCGTGGTGCAAGCTGTACCTCAACGACCAAAAAACCTGTTCATTCGGGAATCCTGAAAAATCATGAAACGGGTAGTTAAGGCCAGAATTTCTTGAGACCGCGTCACAATGTGAAAAAACATTGTACACATTTGTACTATTCTTTCGCATTTTAGGTTATGTAAATTCGAAACTATTATAGACGCGTATGATTATTTTTTAAAATAAACAATTTCTACTTCCCTTACCGCAATGGGAAAATTAATGGAGGGGGGGGGGGGGGGGGCTGGCTCATCAGAGGTTTGGCCAGTTTAATCTATCATACCGCTGTTATATTGCATTTTTAGATCTTCCTTTTATAGTGATACTGTTGCTAGACTCTTGGAATGGATATTTTAGATGAACTATGGACATAAGCTTTGAGGACAGTAGAATTACATACAATTATAAATATATAAAGAATCATACGAGTCTATAATAGTTTCGAATTTTCATAACAGATGGCGCGCTAATGCATTATAATATTAGATGATGTGAAAAAAAACAAAAGGTCAGGTGTTGATATTAAAAACATAGAAGACATATACTGACCACTAGCTTGAGCGTTTTTTAGATGACAGAGGTATGGGAAACAAGTTAAATCAACGTTTAGTTGATTTCTGTTCCACTAGATGGCGCTCTGCCTTCTAGAAAACGCTCATGCTAATGGTTAAGATATCTCTCCTTATTTGTTTTATTAGATTATACTTTTGAATACACCCATACCTCGCTTTACGTCGGGGTTACGTTCCAAAAAAACACGACGCAAATTGAAACGACGCAAAGTGAAAATATGTGAAGGCACAATCAAAAACAAAGGTCTTGCAATATTTTAAGAAAAAAATAATAATAATAAAAAATTAAAGACTCGAATCCAAAACAACACAACTTCGAAAATCTAACGACGCACAGGGAAAATCAGTAAAAATTAAGCAGCGACGCAACTTCGAAAAAAACGCAAAGCGAGGTATTGGTGTATATATTTTGCTTAGAGAGTTATAAAGTAAACAATTATAAAATTATAATCCATTACGTTATACTATTTGGCAAGCAATAATCCAACGATAGGTATTTTATATAAACAGTTTAATATCTCTAGTTTACGGGTTTTAAACGCCTTTCAGCAAAAGTATTTATACCAAAAATACTCATTATGACAAAAGTTACTATTACGGGTTAACACACAAAGTTACAATAAACTAGGGCCTACCGTAAGATTAACTAACACACAGAAAAGCGTACAACAGCAACAATAAAAAGGAACAAAACAACTCACGAATTGCTATATAAAAACAAAACAGTACTTATCCTTTATTGTAGCGTTGGTAAGGATCAGACCGGGGTCACACAGGCATGTGAGGAGATCACCAGACACGGATAAATCACGTAGAGAACACTTTATACGTCTCCACACGATAATCCACCACACTCCTCTCACAATACCATAGCCCCCCTTATATATACAAACATGGCCACATTCGTCCAATGAGAAGGCGGGAGAGATTGGTTCACTAACAAACAAAAACAAAATTCTTCCCACTAAAACCTGAGATAAGATAAAAGTGCGAATATTTGTCAATATAATTTGACAATTGAAATGTCTATTGAGCTAATATTTCGAAGGTTAGAATATATTTCTCTATCGGGATATTCACTGCAGGAGTTGCTGCAATGTTTTTACCAGCTGAGTAAATTCCAAATTAGATAATAATACAACAAAATACAAGTTTTCCCTTGAGGTGTAACTTTCTAAGTGTTTTCTTGCAAAGATAAAAGCTCTAAAAGCTTTTTAAGCATCAATATTTGTGTTAAAAAGAGAATTTACACATTTTCTATTATATATATTTAGAAAATCGAATAATCGCTAATTCTTTTTATTTCAACCTTTTTTTATTTTTCTCCCCTATTTCAACAGGTTTATTCGAGACTCAAATTTATTATTTTCTAAACAGTGTGCCTTAAGATTATTAGTAGAAATATAATATTTACAAACGGAAATGAGACTTTTTAGTTTAATACTCAATTTCTGGTACGGTAGGAAAATAAACGAGAGATTTCTGTAAATTTTCTGGTGGAGACCTAAGCAGAAAGTCTACAACGTAAATTACAAACGTAAGAGTAATATACATTAGACCACGGAATTAGGTTTATGACTTTTAAAAACTAATATACAAATAAGAAATTATACCAATATATTCAAAGACCATATGAAAATTTGTGTTTATAAGAATTTTGTGCGTATTTGTATAAAACCTCTCAACTTTCTAATATATTTGTTAATCTTGCTCTATAATTTGAAATATTTTTTTATTTGATAAAAATATTACATACCTTTTAGCTTCTTCTCTATAATTTCCAGAAGGGAATGTATATTCCTAGCTATCTATGAAGAAAGGAAACCAACAGCTATGAAATTAGGCGAATAAATGTTTTCTATCCCCATCTATTATGATTGATTATAGCCTTCCAAATACTGGATATTCTGTGAATATAGAGATAAATGGATTCTTTATTTATACAAAGAATTATTGATATCTATTAGGATTTTCTATCTTCAAATATCTATTCTTTTGGGTCTAGAACAACTTTTAGAAAATATTGTGTTATTCATTTTTTATTATTTATTCACTGATGTAATTTGAGTTTTATATACAGTTAAACCTGTCTATATCGCCCCCTCTATATAGCGCCTCCCTCTCTATAGCGCCCGATTTTAAATACGTAGTACGTTGCGATTTACATTAAAATTGACCAGTCTATATCAACCCCTCTCTATAGGACCCTATTCTGGTGAGTCCCAAGAGGGAGCGTTATAGACAGGTTTAACTGTATATTTATTCCGTGATTTATATTCCGTGTGTCGTAGATTATTCGAATACATAAGCAAAAGCTATATTAATTGAAAATGTAGTATGGTGAATTGAGCAGTCAAAACTGCTAGGATGATTTAATGATAGATTTGATCCCTTGTGGATCTTTTGACTTTACTTAAGACTTTTTTAAAGATACTGATTCCAAGAAGATTAATTCAAACATAATGATTGATTTAAAAGAGAGAAGCCAAAATAAAACTTGTAATATAGTAAACAAAGAGAAACCAATCTTCTTAGAGTTAGCTCCTATTTACTTGTAATCTTACATATATACTCTGTAGGGGAACAATTAATTAATTAATTAAACTTAAATATATATAGGTGGTGTGAGATCCTGTCGAATTAAGCTATGATGTGAGTTCCTGTCGACTCTCGCTATACTGTGATATCCTGAGGGTCTCTCGCTGTGGTGTGAAATCCGATAGTGGCAAACCTGTAGTAACCGAGAGGGACAGTCAGGGTGTAAGAGTTTTCCAGTACCTCTCTGCACCTTGGAAGACCTTTAACAGTTCTCACAGAATACAGGCAGTCGTGGTCGAGGCAGAGTGGAAAGCTGGGGAATGTCACATATATATAACAGAATTTCATAAATTAAAACCCACGCATAAATCATGGTCTCCATGTGGGCACTTCTCGATTTGTTAAAGCTTGTATTGTGGCTTTGTCACCGACCTGAATCCGCTAGTTTGCGGCGACGATAAATGGATGGCGCTTAGTTTTAGCGTCTATTTTGATGGGAGAGGTGACTTTTATGTAAAGAGTTTTTTTTTTTTATATTTGAAAGGATGAATTGTGAAGAGTAATGGTAATATTTACGAACGGAAATATGTCCAGGGTAGCCTAGTGGACATGGCATCTGTCCGGTAAGCGGAACACTGTGGGTTCGATTTCCATCCCTGGACACTTTTATTTTTCCGTTTATCATTACTCTTCACAATTCATCCTTTTATACTTCATCCTTAAGGTTAGATATAATCTTCATTTCTCCTTGAAAATAAATTTCGGTTTTTCGTTTAGAAGAAACACATACGGGATAATTTTCAAATGAGGTTTTACAAAGGATTATGTATGAAATTTGAAATTAATTTTATTTTAAAATCAAAAGAATCTATTTACCCTAAAGTAATAGCGTTCGTTTTTTTTGGGCCTTATCATGATATCTCTAGGTAGTTGATTCTCATATTTGGAACTATTTATAGATTATTTCTACTTTGATAATTTATTAATAATTTAAGTGTGTTTTAACGGCTTTTCATTTACCTAATAATTATATAAAATATGACCGAGTTATGATAGATTCTAGTTCAAAACCTTGAATTTTTGTATCCATTGTTCTGGACATAAATGGAGAACGATCTGTATTGAAAGTTAAAGCACATTTTAAAAAATCTGAAAAAAAAATAAAACGCTTTAAAAATGAGAAAATCGGGGTAATAAATTGAAGCTAAATCCATCCCTTAATCCTACACTTAAACGCTGCAATAATGATTACTGCCAACTATCAAGTTAATTATCAATGGCATTCCTTTTGATTTAGAGGATAAATTTACTTCTTGGAGAATCATTATTCTCTAAAAATAACAAATAAGGTATTACAGTTAAACCTGTCTATAGCGCTCCCTCTAAATAACGCCTCCCTCTCTATAGCGCCCGATTTTAAATACGTAGTACAATGCGATTTACATTAAAAGTGACCTGTCTATAGCACCCCCTCTCTATAGCGTCCCCTCTTGGGACTCACCAGAATAGGGTGCTATAGAGAGGGGGTGCTATAGACGGGTCACTTTTAATGTAAATCGCATCGTACTACGTATTTAAAATCGGGTGCTATAGAGAGGGAGGCGCTATTTAGAGGGAGCGCTATAGACAGGTTTAACTGCATATACATATAACATATATATATAAGCACGATAAACAACAACCAAAAGATTAATCAGGTTAAATACAGGTTTAACTGTATATTCAGTGAAAAATAAATAAAATAAATAAATTTGACCATTGACCACTTTGTTGTTTAGGTTATCATCACATGCCATAAAACCTCATTGATTTTCTGAAGTAGAGGCAAAGCTTATATGCATATTAGAATTCTCTTAAATATCATCAATTTGAGCGACATCTATCGCTGAAAATTCTAAATAATTTTTATATAACGCTACTCTTTAATAAATATTACAGCAAAGTATTTATTATATTTTATGTATAAAGTATTAATTTTGATATTTGTATTATTTATATTTTGGTACTCTGTAAACTTTCATCATTGCTTATCTTGTATCTTATAAACGTTGATTTGTGCCTTAAATAAATTGCTGTGTCATCCTGAAGTTTGTCTTTTCTAATCTTCTACGTTACAATGTGATTGGAGAAATTTCTAGAGACCTTATACTGCAGTGAATACAAATTGAATGAGAGAAATCATATGTTTATAGTTCTATTTAACACCCCTCTATTCATTGTCAGTTGAGAATTAGGTTTGAAGTTGAGTCTGCTTTGTGTCTCAGTCCGAATTTACTTATATTTTTCCCTCAAATATTGAGATATTGCTTTCCCCTCCCCTGACTCTTTGAGATGGAGTCCATAGCATCGGCAGACCAATTTCTGGCAGGGCTTGGACCATCAGCTCGGCCTAGAGCGAGTTGGATGCTCTGGTTGTGCCTCTATTCATTGTATTCCATAATGAATAAAGATTATATAAGAAATTCAGTCTAATATATAAAGGGGGGTCGGTGGAAGACTGGTTAAACCGTTTGGTTTCGACCACTACGACCCGGGTTCGATTCCCGCATTGGACATTTTTTTCTGTTTAAAAAAAATGCTCCAATGGCCTCCGATTCTTGCAAAAGTCCAACCCCACCAGCGAGTGCAAGTAACCAAACGGGGCTCTGGAAAATTTGTAAGTGAAAAGTCGAACTGCTTCTCACATGTGTAGACATGTGGTGCGCTTACAGTAAAAGCAGTCGCTAACTACCCACCATGATTATCATGGCTTTGAGATAAGAAAGAAGAAGAAGAGTCTAATACAATAGTAGAGCGGTCTGGAGATGAAAATGGTGAAACCGCTGGGAGGGTCACAATAAGATTTTTCTTCCTTATTATTCTATTTGATATTTATTCTGAGAGATGGCAGTGTGTATCTTGTATCGTTCAGTTTGAATATTAGGATAGACACGCCTGTGATATTATAAAGTTATTTAGAAGGAAATTTTGCCCGGAGGATATTGATTTAAAGAGATAAAGGTCGCCTCTCCCGTCAAAATAGACGTCATAACCAGACGCCATCTATTGACCGTCGCCGCAAACTAGCGGCCTTGGGTCGGTGACAAAGCCACAACATCAGCTTTGGAAAATTGAAAAGCGTCCACCTAATATTGTGTCTTTGTCACCGACCTGAGACCGCTAGTTTGCGGCAACGGTCAATAGATGGCGTCTGGTTTTGACGGGAGAGGAGACCTTTGTCTCTTTAGATAAAGTTATCTGTTATCAAATTGAACGATTAAAAAATATATTTAAAGCTGATTTTTAAGATGGTAATCTTAAAATAAAACCATGTTTGTCAAGAAAGCGTTGCCTTTGTTATAGATAGGTCGCTTACTGTGATTGGTCCATTTTACGGATAAAATAAAAAGAGATAATTACGTATCAGGGCGGGGTTTATGGCTCCGGAAGCTGTGATAGTTAGAGGAAATAGGTGCAATAAACCAGGTGTGTATATCAACTTACGGCTTCAAGAAATACTCCGATATCATAGATAGAGGCCGAGTTTTCTGACAGATTTTTTCTAATACGTATATATTGGTATATGACAAATACTTATATATTGAACGCTCAAATGAGCATTATTTAGATAGCAGATTGCCATCTAATGGGATAAATATCAACTAAACGTTTATTTCGGTTTATTCCACTATATTAGCGCCAACCCCAATTCTTGATATTCCAATATTATAGAATAATCATAAATAAACATTTTTTATTATTCCGCTAGATGGCCTTCTGCAATCTAAAATTCTTATTTGAGCTGTTAGGATATTCTTCTTTTTTTATCACTACTTGACCATCTCCCTTTTTCTTACCTTTTTCTTTTTCAAATATTCTTGTATACACTCATAGACAAAACTTAAGGAAGTTGTACCTTTTAGCGTGTATATTGGTATTAAGACAATAACTCTGAAAGATATTACAGTGACCTTTATTGAAGACACATGAGATAACCAAATGTGAACAAAATTGCCTCCGTCTCCTTTAAAAAAAAAAAAAAAAAAACAGACGACCAGCCACATCAAAGACTTTCCAATTCTTAAGTTTTGTCCATGAGTGCTTATAGCTACAATTCTCTAGACACTAGTTGAGAAGCCTCTTTAATATAACAGAAAAATATACAATATACATCTGGAAAAAACTTAAGTTTTACCTTTTTAACATGTATACCGGGATTCAGACAATAACTCTGAAAGATACACTCATGGACAAGCTGAAAGAAGTTGTACCTTTTAACATGTATACCGGGATTCAGACAATAACTCTGAAAGATACACTCATGGACAAGCTGAAGGAAGTTGTACCTTTTAACATGTATATCGGGATTCAGACAATAACTCTGAAAGATACACTCATGGACAAGCTGAAGGAAGTTGTACCTTTTAACATGTATACCGGGATTCAGACAATAACTCTGAAAGATACACTCATGGACAAGCTGAAGGAAGTTGTACCTTTTAACATGTATACCGGGATTCAGACAATAACTCTGAAAGATACACTCATGGACAAAACTTAAGGAAGTTGTACCTTTTAGCATGTATATCGGAATTCAGACAATAACTCTGAAAGATACACTCATGGACAAAACTTAAGGAAGCTGTACCTTTTAGCATGTATATCGGGATTCAGACAATAAATCTGAAAGATACACTCATGGACAAAACTTAAGGAAGTTGTACCTTTTAGCATGTATATCAGGAATCAGACAATAACTCTGAGAGATACACTCATGGATAAAACTTAAAGAAGTTGTACCTTTTACCATTTATATCAGTATTCAGACAATAACTCTGAAAGATATTACACTGACCTTTATTGAAGACACATGAGATAACTAAGTGTGAACAGAATTGCTGGCGACGTTAAAGATTTTCCACTTCCTTTGGTTTCGTCCATGAGGGTATTACCATATAGGAGTGATTGAGGTATATTATGAGATTAACTGTGAAGAGATTGGATTAAAACTTCTACTTAAATCTTCCAATATTTCGACATGTGGATGGGGTTACTAGCAGATGTCTCCTAGAAGAAGGCGGGCGACGGACTACGCCAGAATAGTTTATTATTATTATCCCTAGTACACGTGGTACAGGCCATGATAATCATAACGGGAAGAAATTAGTTTGATGTAATCTGTAAATAATTCATAGAATGTAAAAAGAAAGGTTATCATCATGATTGTTTATATAGAGACAACTCGAGTTAGGCTGTAGATATTTAGTTGATAGATAGGCCATAAGTTAGGAAGTTCCTTCTCTTAAAATAAATATAATTAATTGTTCATCTTCGTATTCTGAATTTTTAAAGAAAAGGAAACAGTTAGCGACTGCTTTTACTGTAAGTTCACCACATATCTACACATGGGAAAAAGCATTCGAATTTTGCACTTATTTATAAGCCCCGTTTAGTTACTTGCACTCGCTGGTAGGGTTAGACTTTTGCAAGAATAAGGGGTCATTGGAGCATTTTTTTGATTAGAAGAAAGTGTCCAAGGCGGGATCCGATCCCGGGTCGTAGCGGTCAAAAACCCAACGGTTTAGAACATCCTTTCACTGACCCCCTATGCCGGAATAGTGAAATATTTAAATATAGAATTTGTATATTCCACACACACACACAAACAAATTAATACTTAGTAATTACATATAGGCATTGAGAAAGAGAAGACGAGAATAATTCTCGAAAGATAGAGATAAGAAAAAAAGGGAAAAGTAGAATGTGAAGACGGCAAATAGATTTCGTTCGACTATTTCTTTCCATCTTGGAATAAAACCTCTAAGGTAAAACTTTTACCTCTTTTGTTACTCACACCTTTTACCGGCACAAACCCCGAGAATGCTTTGATAAAACCAGTTGTTTATCTATAACTATTGTATTAGTAACAGAACAAATTATCTCCATTAGTAGGGGCCCTCAAAAAAATTAATATTGACTCAGATTCCCCTTTATCGGAGAAATGTGATTCAAGTTTAGAAAGTGGTACTTCTTATATATATATCTTGGCAGAGAATTTCTTATAAAACATATTCACATTTTTCTCTCTACAATTTTTATATTAAAATTTAAAATAGCGGACACTAATTTTTATGAAAATTCGAAGCTATTTTAGACGCTTGAGTCAAAAGGCGATCCATTAATTAAGAGTATATAAAAGGGCGTACCTGGATCTGTAAAGAAAAAAAAATAAAACAAATTTTTTCTTAAAATATTTCGAGAGATTGCGCCCTCTTTATCAATCACTGTGCAATAAATTGATAAAGAGGGAGCAATCTCTCGAAATATTTTAAGAAAAAAATTGTTTTATTTTTTTTTTCTTTACAGATCCAGGTACGCCCTTTTATATAATCCTATTTTAGACGCGTAAGATTATTTTTTAAACAATTTCCACTGCCCTTACTGCAATTGAAAAATTAATGGGAGAGCCTGTCTCATCAGTGGTGAAACCTCCCAGTGATTTCGTCAGTTTAATCTACCATACTGCTGTTATATTGCATTTTGCGAACTTCCTTTTATAGTGATACTGATGCTGGACTCTTGGAATGGGTATTTTAGAAGAACTATGGACATAAGCTTTGAGAACAGCAGAATTACATACAATTTTAAATATATAATATGCTTCGATCAATCGCTCTTCCTCAAACATCAAATTGGGTTAATAGAGTATAGCATCAGTATCACTATAAAAGGAAGTTCGCAAAATGCAATATAACAGCAGTATGGTCGATTAAACTGGCGAAACCGCTGGGAGGGTTCACCACTGATAAGCCAGGGGTCCTCCCATTAATTTTTCCATTGCATTAAGGGCAGTAGAAATTGTTTAATTTGAAAAAGAATCTTACGCCTTTAAAATAGTTTCGAATTTTGATAACAGATGGTGCGCTAGTGCATCATATATTATTTTCTACGATGTGTTCTTTATTTAGTCCCATAGAAGAGTTTTCAATACCCAAAAGCACTTATATATGTATATGTTTGCTTTTTACTCGCCATTGCCATGTATGTATTAATGACGTGATAATAAAGCTATACTTCTATTTATAAATGTAAACTATTTATATCTTATTTATACATAATAAAACAACATAATTTTAGGATTACATAAAAGGGCGTACCTGGATCTGTAAAGAAAAAAAACAAACACATTTTTTCTTAAAATATTTCGAGAGATTGCTCCCTCTTAATCAGGTACGCCCTTTTATATAATCTTAATTAATGGATCGCATTTTGACTCGAACATAATTTTAGTTTTAAATTGGCCCAAACACATCATCAACTAAAGCATTTTTTCAGTTTCGGCCCATTTTATAACTCAACAATAAGGCGTTTCGAATCCACCCTTATACTGATAAGGGTCATAACTCGAAATTATAATAAATAGATTTATATATCTACTGATCGTTCAAATTAAAGGTTACTGATGGCTTGCGCCATCTATCGGAATAAACATACAAAAACCGTTGATCCTTCCATCAGAATATTGACCAGATGCCCTTTCTTGATATCTAAAGAAAGGCTGACCAAAGGGGGTATTTGGCCAATGTTCTTTTTAAAAAATCAACTATTAGTTGATATTTATCCCGATAGATGGCGCACACCATTAGCAAATTTTAGTTTCACATTCCGGAAATGTTTTTTTTTTTCTTCTTAATTTGTTCATCTGATTCCTTACAATTTCCTTTATTTCCATATGTTATACAGGTTAGTTAGACCAAATTGGGTTATTTTACCAAATTCATTAACATAATACAGTCATTCAGTTAAAATATTCCTTATTACACCATATTTTCCATCATGGCTGCCTTCACTTTAAGCGTGTAAATGGCAGGTCAAGTAAATTTGACAAATTTAATATCTCGCGTTTCCAGGCGTCTCGAATGTATTTTTCCATGCATTAATAAAGGAAGTATCACACAATTATCTATAAAAATGAATTATTCCACATTTTGCATACTTACCGACCTCATTTGTTAACTATATTTTAACTATTATTTCGCGTGTAGAGACGTATTATTTTAAATGTTAAGAAATTCTAGACTTCCAGATAATTACTATAGTGTCATGGGAGTTTAATTAATCATGCTTTCTACAAATTTATCATTACTTTTTCTTTCTTTTCTTTATTTGGCTGCAGTTCTTTCATATGGAAAGACGAGTGGTTAAAATCCTCGATTCCCGACAGCCATGAACCGGGATCGAATCCCGCGTTAACATTTTGTTGGGTGGTGGTGTCTTGTCCATGAAACAGATCAGATCGGTCCATGCACTCTGATCACAATACCGGCCAACTGAGGTGGTGGTGGTGTCTTGTCCATGAAACAGATCAGATCGGTCCATGCACCCTGATCACAATACCGGCCAACTGAGGTGGTGGTGGTGTCTTGTCCATGGAACAGATCAGATCGGTCCATGCACCCTGATCACAATACCGGCCAACTGAGGTTGTGGTGCCTTGTCCATGGAACAGATCAGATCAGTCCATGCACCCTGATCACAATACCGACCAACTGAGGTTGTGGTGTCTTGTCCATGGAACAGATCAGATCAGTCCATGCACCCTGATCACAATACCGACCAACTGAGGTTGTGGTGTCTTGTCCATGGAACAGATCAGATCAGTCCATGCACCCTGATCATAATACCGGCCAACTGAGGTGGTGGTGTCTTGTCCATGGAGCAGATCAGATCGGTCCATGCACCCTGATCACAATACCGGCCAACTGAGGTGGTGGTGTCTTGTCCATGGAGCTGATCAGATCGGTCCGTGTATCTTGATCACAATACCGGCCAACTGAGGTGGTGGTGTCTTGTCCATGGAGCAGATCAGATCGGCCCATGCACTCTGATCACAATACCGGCCAACTGAGGTGGTGGTGGTTGTCTTGTCCATGTAGCAGATCAGATCGGTCCATGCACCCTGATCACAATACCGGCCAACTGAGGTGGTGGTGTCTTGTCCATGGAGCAGATCTGATCGGTCCGTGTACCCTGATCATAATACCATCCAACTGAGGTGGTGGTGTCTTGTCCATGGAACAGATCTGATCGGTCCGTGTACCCTGATCATAATACCGGCCAACTGAGGTGGTGGTGGTTGTCTTGTCCATGTAGCAGATCAGATCGGTCCATGCACCCTGATCACAATACCGGCCAACTGAGGTGGTGGTATCTTGTCCATGGAGCAGATCTGATCGGTCCGTGTACCCTGATCATAATACCATCCAACTGAGGTGGTGGTGTCTTGTCCATGGAACAGATCTGATCGGTCCGTGTACCCTGATCATAATACCGGCCAACTGAGGTGGTGGTGTCTTGTCCATGGAGAAAATCAGATCGGCCTATGCATCCTGATCACAATACCGGCCAACTGAGGTGGTGGTGTCTTGTCCATGGAGAAAATCAGATCGGCCCATGCATCCTGATCACAATACCGGCCAACTGAGGTGGTGGTGGTGTCTTGTCCATTGAGAAGATCGGTCCATGCACCCTGATAAAAATACCGGCCAACTGAGGTGGTGGTGTCTTGTCCATGGAACAGATCAGATCGGTCCGTGCACCCTGATCACAATACCGGCCAACTGAGGTGGTGGTGTCTTGTCCATGGAGAAAATCAGATCGGCCCATGCATCCTGATCACAATACCGGCCAACTGAGGTGGTGGTGGTGTCTTGTCCATTGAGAAGATCGGTCCATGCACCCTGATAAAAATACCGGCCAACTGAGGTGGTGGTGTCTTGTCCATGGAACAGATCAGATCGGTCCGTGCACCCTGATCACAATACCGGCCAACTGAGGTGGTGGTGGTGTCTTGTCCATGGAGTAGATCAGTTCGGTCCATACACCCTGATCACAATACCGGCCAACAAAGGTGCCTTGTTCGTTTATCGTCAATTTCTGATTTTTTGCTCCAATAAAAGTGCGGGATTCGATCCCGGGTCGTAGCGGTTGAAAACCAACGTTTTAGACCATCCTTCTACTCGCTCCCTCGCCACATTTTGTTTAATATGTAAATAGCCTTCACACATTGTTACAAATATCATAAACTAGGTTATTATTTTCGAGCGGTACCTAATAAAGTTATTTAGGAACAAGAGAAGAATAACATATGGAAAGTCAGGGCAAACATCATGTTATTCCTTCTTCCTCTCAATATATTCAAAGACATTAAATATTCTGTGAGCGTCAATTATTTTATTATGAACGAACACAATAGAGAGGTTTTAGGAATGTATGTGTGGAGCGAAACACCAATCTTCATTTCAACTGTTTACTATCCATTGCAAGTAAAAACAACATCAATCAAGAACTAGAAGATTAAATATAGGGGCGCCATCTAGTTTTAAGAAATGTAACTATTCCATACGAATTTGTATAGCTATTAACACGGCTTCTTGCTGTACTTCTATTACTATCGTAAAAGTATTTAGAAGGTCTGGCTTGAAAAAAAGAACTGGTTAAACTGGTGAGATGGTTCTCTACTGATGAGCCAGAGGCCCTCCCAATAATATCCTACCATAGAAAGAACAGTAGAAGGCCGAGTAATTTGAAAGGTAATCGCGTTGAAGAGCTTTAAATCTTTAAACTAGAACATTAGATTGTCATATCTGTGATGGAAAAAAACGTGAGAATACCTTTAACAGAAGAACTACATATTATAAGATTTATCTCAAGATAACTATCTTTGAAAACTTCCAATAAAACGGACAGATATGGAACACACGTTCACAATTAAAATGTTTCATATAGGGAGGTATCACAGGGCCCTAAAAATAGATACAAATGATCAAATACGATTAAATAGAGACATCACAAACGATAAACATCTTTGAAAACTCTTAAGAAAACGGACAGATATGCAACACGATTCACAATCAAAAGGTTTCATATGGAAAGGTATCACAGGGTTCTAAAAATAGAAACAAATGGTCAAA
>CP092878.1:33590465-33613958 GCA_030710605.1 Cordylochernes scorpioides
CTTTTGTGATATCAAAAACTTTGTTGCTATAGATACATTCCTTTTGTCGATGAGTGTATATTCCCCAATCTCTTTAAATCCCAACTGCCATAAGTTGTCCAGATATAACTCAACCCCCTGTATGAGACAATCCCCAAGAAAACTTTAGATAAATTAATGTTGTTTGATGGTTTCTCCTAAATGAATCTAATGTTGAAGAAGGAATAAATAATTAATAAAAGAAACACGTCGCCTTAAACTTTTATTCCTTCTTCAAGATGATCGATTCCTTCTCTTGAATCTAATGTATAACGGAATAAGAACAATAGTTTCGAAATCAGCTGTGAACCAAATAAGTAAACTGTTAACTTTAAAAAGAAAAGCTACCAGAATACATTAATGGATGTTATCTAGTAAAGGTTAGATAATCACGGTGGGTGAATGAAAGAAAAATATCATTAAAAACATCCACCACACCGGAGCTGTGGTTTAATTAAAGAAAGCGGAGATTTTTCGAGTGTTTTCACAGCGAACCTTTAAGTACATCACGGCGGTAGAGATGGGGCAAGTCACTACATCTCAATTCCAACTTTTTTTTACCCTTTTTCCTCGGTAAAATTCTCCAATATAGCCTTCTTTCATCAAGTATATAACTAAGTGAATGGACCCGGAGTGGCAATGCCTGGATTTTACCAGATGGCGCTTATTTTTGCGAGTGAATTTAAAATAAAACCCTTTTTTTTTCTTAATCAAAATTTAAATAGGCTAATTGAATTTGGAGTTATAAGTTATCATTTAAGAAACTGATAATTTATATTATGCTTATTGTACATATTGACAGAAACTTATTCCTTTGCACACAGTTATTTTTCTCGGTTTTCCCTCTCTTTCTCATTGTTAACATCATATGACTTCACGACCTAAAGGTATTGTATATATATATTAAATATATATTAAAAACAAAATTTGCATATCCTGACCGCTTACATGATCATTTATATTTTATTTCTTATTTTTTACACACACATATATACATATAATGCATAATATTTTGCAGCACGATTCTTTATTGAGGAAATAAACGCTAGCTTTCGAGCTTGTGATCTTCCTCAAGACCGGTAACTAACTCCAACAGTTTTAAATCTTAAATACAATTATTATCATGGTGTAGTAAAGCAAAACCTTTAAAGAGCGACTCATCTTGAGTCTAGTCACAACAAGTCTGGCCAAAACAACTTCCTCCCATATAATCCAACCACCAATGAGAGACCACCTTCAGAAGAGACCAGGAGTATCTAAGTTCTTTCGATATTCTCTTATAAGAGGTTCTACTGTAGCAAAAAATCTTCCAATATATATATAAAATATCAAAATGTTTGGACTTAGATAAATCCCAATTTGTGCCAAGAACACATCACTTCTATTAGAAATCTCGAAATAAATGTTTTTCTATATCTTAATCTCTTATATAAAGAAAGCAATTTATTTCAGTAAATATTTAGTTTTTCCCAATATATTATCTCTTTCGAGTTGTGTACGTTTTTTTTTTCTTCTTCAAGCGCTTCTTCCTATTTCAACAATCAAAAGATTTAACGTACAATTCAATTACGTCCAAAATGTTTTATTATTTAATCGTAGAGAATTTATTTGTGCTGCTGTTCTTCCTATTCACCAGATACTACTCCAAATAAATCTCGGGAGATTTTTCTCTCATCGCCAAACAACACCTTTATCTACTGGTAGTAGAAAACCTTTTAAAGGATTTATGTAGAAGCCATCTATAGAAGAAAATACGAATGTTTTGTTACATTTTATAATGGAATCGATGGTCTGTGATGTTTTTATTTAATCGTATTTGACCATTTGTATCTATTTTTAGAATACTAATACCTTCCTATATGTACCATTTTGATTGTGAATCGTGTTGAATAGCTGGCCGTTTTCTTAGGAGTTTTCTAAGATGTTTATCGTTTGTAATGTCTCTATTTAATCGTATTTGACCATTTGTATCTATTTTTAGAATCTTGATACCTTTCTATATGTACCATTTTGATTGTGAATCGTGTTGCATAGCTGGCCGTTTTCTTAGAAGTTTTATAAGATGTTTATCGTCTGTGATGTCTCTATTTAATCGTATATGACCATTTGTATCTATTTTTAGAATCTTGATACCTCCCTATATGTAACATTTTGATTGTGAATCGTGTTGCATAGCTGGCCGTTTTCTTAGAAGTTTTATAAGATGTTTATCGTCTGTGATGTCTCTATTTAATCGTATTTGACCATTTGTATCTATTTTTAGAATACTGATACCTTTCTATATGTACCATTTTGATTGTGAATCGTGTTGCATAGCTGGTCGTTTTCTTAGGAGTTTTCTAAGATGTTTATCGTCTGTGATATCTCTATTTAATCGTATTTGACCATTTGTATCTATTTTTAGAATCCTGATACCTCCCTATATGAAACATTTTGATTGTAAATCGTGTTACATAGCTGGCCGTTTTCTTAGGAGTTTTCTAAGATGTTTATCGTCTGTGATGTCTCTATTTAATCGTATTTGACCATTTGTATCTATTTTTAGGACCCTGGTACCTCCCTATATGAAACATTTTGATTGCGAATATGTGTTCCATATCTGGCCGTTTTATTGGAAGGTTTCTAAGATGGTTATCTTGAGATAAATCTTATAATATGTAGTTCTTCTGTTAAAGGTATTCTCGCGTTTCTTTTCATCACAGATATGACTCTATCTAATGTTCTAGTTTAAAGATCTAAAGCTCTTCAACGCGATTTCCTTTCAGATTACTCGATCTTCTACTGTTCTTTCTATGGTAGGATATTATTGGGAGGGCCTCTGGCTCATCAGTAGAGAACCCTCTCACCAGTTTAACCAGTTCTTTTTTTCAACCCAGACCTTCTAAATACTTTTACGATAGTAATAGAAGTAAAGTAAGAAGCCGTGTTAATAGCTATACAAATTCGTATGGAATAGTTACATTTCTTAAACTTAGATGGCGCCCCTATGTTTAATCTTCTAGTTTTTGATTGATGTTGTTTTTACTTGCAATATATAGTAAACAATTGAAATGGAGATTGTTGTTTCGCTCCACACACACATTCCTAAAACCTCTCTATTTTGTTCATTCATAATAAAATAATTGACGCTAACAGAATATTTGATGAAAAAATAGTACAAATGTGATATTGTACTGGGATAAGGTGCATAAATTATTAAAAAGGCATCTCCTTATCGTGTAACTAAAAGTTGCTGATGGCTTGCGCCATCTATCGGAATAAATATCAACTATTCTCGTTGATTTTTTAATTAGAGAATAGTTGATATTTATTCCGATAGATGGCGCAAGCCATCAGCAACTTTTAGTTGCACGATAAGGAGTTGCCTTTTTCACAGAATATTTGATTTTCTTGAATATACTGAGAGAAAGGAAGAATAACATGATGTCTGCACTGACTCTCCATATGTTCTTCTTCTCTTGTTCCAAAATACCTTTCTTAGGTACCGCTCAAAAAGAGAAACCTAGTTTATGATAATTGCAACCATGTGTGAAAGTTATTCACATTGTAAACAAAATGTGGTGAGGGTGCCGGTGGAAGGGTGATCTAAACCGTTGGTTTACAACCGCTACGATCCGGGATTGAATCCCGCACTTTTATTGAAGCAACAAAATCAGAAATTGACGATAAACGAACAAGGCACCTTTGTTGGCCGGTATTGTGATCAGGGTGTATGGACCGATCTGATCTGTTCCATGGACAAGAAACCACCACCAACTCAGTTGGCCGGTATTGTGATCAGGGTGCATGGACCGATCTGATCTGTTCCATGGACAAGACACCACGACCACCTCAGTTGGCCGGTATTGTGATCAGGGTGCACGGACCGATCCGATCTGTTCCATGGACAAGAAACCACCACCAACTCAGTTGGCCGGTATTGTGATCAGGGTGCATGGACCGATCTGATCTGTTCCATGGACAAGACACCACCACCACCTCAGTTGGCCGGTATTGTGATCAGGATGCATGGACCGATCTGATCTGCTCCATGGACAAGACACCACCACCACCTCAGTTGGCCGGTATTGTGATCAGGATGCATGGACCGATCTGATCTGCTCCATGTACAAGACACCACCACCACCTCAATTGGCCGGTATTGTGATCAGGGTGCATGGACCGATCTGATCTGCTCCGTGTACAAGACACCACCACCACCTCAATTGGCCGGTATTGTGATCAGGGTGCATGGACCGATCTTCTCCATGGACAAGACACCACCACCACCTCAGTTGGCCGGTATTATGATCAGGATGCATGGGCCGATCTGATTTTCTCCATGGACAAGACACCACAACCTCAGTTGGCCGGTATTGTGATAAGGGTGAACGGACCGATCTGATCTGTTCCATGGACAAGACACCACAACCTCAGTTGGCCGGTATTGTGATAAGGGTGAACGGACCGATCTGATCTGCTCCATGGAAAAGACACCACCACCCAACAAAATGTTAACGCGGGATTCGATCCCGGTTCATGGATGTCGGGAATCGAGGATATTAACTACTCGTCTTCCCATATGACAGAACAGCAGCCAAAAAAGAAAGAAAAAGTAATGATAAATTTGTAGAAAGCATAATTAATTAAACTCCCATGACACTATAGTAATTATCTGGAAGTCTAGAATTTCTTAACATTTAAAATAATACGTCTCTACACGCGAAATAATAGTTAAAATATAGTTAACAAATGAGGTCGGTAAGTATGCAAAATGTGGAATAATTCATTTTTATAGATAATTGTGTGATACTTCCTTTATTAATGCATGGAAAAATACATTCGAGACGCCTGGAAACGCGAGATATTATATTTGCCAAATTTACTTGACCTGCCATTTACACGCTTAAAGTGAAGGCAACCATGATGGAAAATGTGGTGTAATAAGGAATATTTTAACTAAATGACTGTATTATGTTAATGAATTTAGTAAAATAACCCAATTTGGTCTAACTAACCTGTATAACATATGGAAATAAAGGAAATTGTAAGGAATCAGATGAACAAATTAAGAAGAAAAAAAAAAAAACATTTCCGGAATGTGCAACTGAAATTTGCTGATAGCTTGCGCCATCTATCGGAATAAATATCAACTTATAATTGATTTTTTTTAAAAGAACATTGGCCAATTATCCCCTTTGATCAGCTTTTATTTAGATATCAAGAAAGGGATTTGGTCAATAGTCTGATGAGAGAATCAACGGTTTTTGTATGTTTATTCCTATAGGTGGCGCAAGCCATCAGTAACTTTCAGTTTGAGAAATCAGTAGATATATTTTTCCAATTATCATATTTTCGGAGTATGACCCTCATCAGTATGAGAGTGGATTCGAAACGACTTACTGTTGAGTTATAAAATGGGCCGAAACTGACAAAAATGCTTTAGCTGATGATGTGTTTGGGCCAATTTAAAACTAAAATTATGTTCGAGTCAAAATGCGATCCATTAATTAAGATTATATAAAAGGGCCTACCTGATTAAGAGGGAGCAATCTCTCGAAATATTTTAAGAAAAAAATTGAGTTTTTTTCTTTACAGATCCAGGTACGCCCTTTTATATAATCCTAAAATTATGTTGTTTTATTATGTATAAATAAGATATAAATAGTTTATATATATAAATAGAAGTAGCTCTATTATCATTAATACATACATGGCAATGGCGAGTAAAAAGCAAACATATACATCTATACTCTCAGATAACTCATAGCGAACATCCCAAATACCTAGGCATTCATCTTGACCGCACTCTCACCTTCAAAACTCATCTCACCAAGTTAAAGGGGAAACTATCATCACGTAACAATATCCTCCATAAGCTGGCCGGCTCTTCCTGGGGCAGTGATGCCAACACCCTGCGTACTTCTGCCTTGGCATTGATCTTCTCCACGGCTGAGTATTGTGCTCCAATATGGGAGGGGAGCTGCCACACGAAGCTAATAGACACACAACTAAATTCTACCTTACGAATTATAACAGGGGTATGCCAACCTACAAGAATCGACTGGCTTCCAGTTCTTGCTCACATCTCTCCGCCTGAGCTACGCAGAAAGGAAGCCACCAAGAAAATGTACCAAAAACTCTTGGATTCACCCGACCTCGAAATTAACCCAATCCTACAGTCTCCCCCAAAACATAGACTAAAATCAAGGAATCCGATATGGTCCAGAGGAAACCAACTTCTCTCCCAAAATTTTAATATCTCAGAAGCATGGACAAATTCCTGGATCAGCTCCGATATCCCAAACAAGAACCTCATCACAAGCCCAAGTGTCAAGATCCCAGGTTTTTCCCTCCCTCGACGAGAATGGGTGCTTCTAAACCGCTTTAGGACAGGACAGGGAAGGTGTGCAGAGCTGATGAAGTTATGGGGCTACACCAAAGATCCAAATTGTGCCTGCAACGTCCCACAATCAATGTCCCATATACTAGATGACTGCCCGCTGTACAAATTCAATGGAGGAATCTCCAATCTCCACTCTGTCACCCCGGAAGCCCTGAACTGGCTGAAGGCCTTGCCTCTCAGACTTTAATGACCGAGAAGTCCTCACTTCTTTTTTCTAGATTTGATTCATTTTGTCTCCTCTCTTATTGTAAAGACGTTGCTGTATCGCCTCATAAGCATAAATAAATACATCTATAAGTGCTTTTGGGTATTGAAAACTCTTCTATGGGACTAAATAAAGAACAAATCGTAGAAAATATATATGATGCACTAGCGCACCATCTGTTATCAAAATTCGAAACTATTTTAAAGGCGTAAGATTCTTTTTTAAATTAAACAATTTCTACTGGCCTTAATGCAATGGAAAAATTAATGGGAGGACCTGGCTCATCAGTGGTGAACCCTCCCAGCGGTTTCGCCAGTTTAATCCACCAGACCGCTTCTTTATAGCTCTATTATTGTATTGGATCATTCTGATTTTATATGTTACACTATGATCCAATACAGTATTAGAGCTCTAAAGAAGCGGTCTGGTAGATTAAATTGGTGAAACCGCTAGTAGTGTTCACCACTGATGAGCCAAGCCCTCCCAATATTTTTTTTCATCGCAGTAAGGATAGTATAAGTTTGATTTACTTGTGAAAATAAACATTCGCGTCTTAATGTCTTCATTTGTTATATATAGATGTCACATTATTGATTTGTATTAAATATATATATGTAATTCTACTGTCCTCAAAGCTTATGTTCATAGTTCTTCTAAAATACCTATTCCAAGAGTCCAGCATCAGTATCACTATAAAAGGAAGATCGTAAAATGTCATATAACAGCGGTATGGTAGATTAAACTGGCGAAACCACTGGAAGGGTTCACCACTGATGAGCCAGGCCCTCCCATTAATTTTTTCCATTGCAGTAAGGGCAGTGGAAATTGTTTAAAAAATAATCTTACGCGTCTAAAATAGGATTATATAAAAGGGCGTACCTGGATCTGTAAAGAAAAAAAACAAACAATTTTTTTCTTAAAATATTTCGAGAGATTGCTCCCTCTTTATCATTTATTGCACAGTGATTGATAAAGAGGGAGCAATCTCTCGAAATATTTTAAGAAAAAAAATGTTTTTTTTTCTTTACAGATCCAGGTACGCCCTTTTATATACTCTTAATTAATGGATCGCCTTTTGACTCAAGCGTCTAAAATAGTTTCGAATTTTCATTAAAATTAGTGTCCGCTATTTTAAATTTTAATATAAAAATTGTAGAGAGAAAAAAATGTGAATATGTTTTATAAGAAATTCTATGCTAAGATATATATATAAGAAGTACCACTTTTTCCAAACTCGAATCACATTTCTCCGATAAAGGAAAATCTGAGTCAATATTAATTTTTTCGAGGGCCCCTACTAATGGAGATAATTTGTTCTGTTACTAATACAATAGTTATAGATAAACATTTGGTTTTATCAAAGTATTCTCGAGGTTTGTGCCGGTAAAAGGTGTGAGTAACAAAAGAGGAAAAAGTTTTACATTAGAGGTTTTATTCCAAGATGGAAAGAAATAGTCGAACGAAATCTATTTGCCGTCTTCACATTCTACTTTTCCCTTTTTTCTTATCTCTATCTTTCGAGAATTATTCTCGTCTTCACTTGCAATACGTATATTTTTAAATAATTCTTTAAGATATTTAATTGATTATGTTAATTACGAAGTATTAATTGGTAGGGGGGGATATATACAAATTCTATATTTAAATCTTTAAATAATCCGGCTAAGGGGGTTTCAGTGGAAGGATGTTCTAAACCGTTGGGTTTTTGACCGCTACAACCCGGGATCGGATCCCGCTTTGGACACTTTCTTCTAATTAAAGAAAATGCTCCAAATGTCCCCCTATTCTTGCAAAAGTCTAACCCTACCAGCGAGTGCAAATAACTATACGGGGCTTACAAATAAGTGCAAAATTCAAATGCTTTTCCCATTTGTAGATATGTGGTGAACTTACAGTAAAATCAGTCGATAACTGTTTCCTTTTCTTTAAAAATCAGAATGCGAAGATGAACAATTAATTATATTTATTTCAAGAAAGGGAACTTCCTAATTTATGGCCTATCTTTTAACTATATATCTACAGCCTAACTTGAGCTGTCTCTATATATATATAGAACATAAACAATCATGATGATAACCTTTCTTTTTACATTCTATGAATTATTTACAGATTACATCACACTAATTTCTTCCCGTTATGATTATCATGGCTTGTACCACGTGTACTAGGGATAATAATAATAAACTATTCTGGCGTAGTCCGTTGCTGCCTTCTTCTAGGAGACATCTGCTAGTAACCCCATCCACATGTCGAAATATTGGAAGATTTAAGTAGAAGTTTTAACCCAATCTCTTCATAGTTAATCTCATAATACACCTCAATCACTCCTATATGGTAATACACTCATGGACAAAACTTAAGTAAGTGGAAAATCTTTGACGTCGCCAGCAATTCTGTTCACACTTAGTTATCTCATGTGTCTTCAATAAAGGTCACTGTAATATCTTTCAGAGTTATTGTCTGAATCTCTATATACATGCTAAAAGGTACAACTTCCTTAAGTTTTGTCCATGAGTGTAATGTATAACTTTCTGTTATATTAAAGAGGCTTCTCAACTAATGTCTAGAAAATTGTAGCTATATGCACTCATGGACAAAACTTGAGACTTGAAAAGTCTTTGATGTGACTGATCGTCCGTTTTTTTTTTCAAAGGAGACAGAGTCAATTTTGTTCACACTTGGTTATCTCATGTGTCTTCAATAAAGGTCACTGTAATATCTTCTCAGTGTTATTGTCTGAATCCTGATATACATGCTAAAAGGTACAACTTCCTTAAGTTTTGTCCATGAGGGTATCTTTCAGAGTTATTGTCAGAATTCCGATATACATGATAAAAGGTACAACTTCCTTAAGTTTTGTCCATGAGTGTATCTTTCAGATTTATTGTCTGAATCCCGATATACATGCTAAAAGGTACAACTTCCTTAAGTTTTGTCCATGAGTGTATCTTTCAGAGTTATTGTCTAAATCCCGATATACATGCTAAAAGGTACAGCTTCCTTAGGTTTTATCCATGAGTGTATCTCTCAGAGTTATTGTCTGAATCCCGATATACATGCTAAATGGTACAACTTCCTTAAGTTTTATCCATGAGTGTATCTTTCAGAGTTATTGTCTAAATCCCGATATACATGCTAAATGGTACAACTTCCTTAAGTTTTATCCATGAGTGTATCTTTCAGAGTTATTGTCTGAATCCCGATATACATGCTAAATGGTACAACTTCCTTAAGTTTTATCCATGAGTGTATCTTTCAGAGTTATTGTCTGAATCCTGATATACATGCTAAAAGGTACAACTTCCTTAAGTTTTGTCCATGAGTGTATCTTTCAGAGTTATTGTCTGATTCCTGATATACATGCTAAATGGTACAACATCCTAAAGTTCTATCCATGAGTGTATCTTTCAGAGTTATTGTCTGAATCCCGATATACATGCTAAAAGGTACAACTTCCTTAAGTTTTGTCCATGAGTGTATCTTTCAGAGTTATTGTCTCAATCCCGATATACATGCTAAAAGGTACAACTTCCTTAAGTTTTGTCTATGAGTGTATGCTTTAGAGGTATTGTCTGAGTCCCGATATACATGCTAAAAGGTACAACTTCCTTAAGTTTTGTCCATGAGTGTATCTTTCAGAGTTATTGTCTGATTCCTGATATACATGCTAAATGGTACAACATCCTAAAGTTCTATCCATGAGTGTATCTTTCAGAGTTATTGTCTGAATCCTGATATACATGCTAAATGGTACAACATCCTAAAGTTCTATCCATGAGTGTATCTTTCAGAGTTATTGTCTCAATCCCGATATACATGCTAAAAGGTACAACTTCCTTAAGTTTTGTCTATGAGTGTATGCTTTAGAGTTATTGTCTGAGTCCCGATATACATGCTAAAAGGTACAACTTCCTTAAGTTTTGTCCATGAGTGTATCTTTCAGAGTTATTGTCTGATTCCTGATATACATGCTAAATGGTACAACATCCTAAAGTTCTATCCATGAGTGTATCTTTCAGAGTTATTGTCTGAATCCTGATATACATGCTAAATGGTACAACTTCCTTAAGTTCTATCCATGAGTGTATCTTTCAGAGTTATTGTCTGAATCCTGATATACATGCTAAATGGTACAACTTCCTTAAGTTCTATCCATGAGTGTATCTTTCAGAGTTATTGTCTGAATCCTGATATACATGCTAAATGGTACAACATCCTTAAGTTCTATCCATGAGTGTATCTTTCAGAGTTATTGTCTGAATCCTGATATACATGCTAAATGGTACAACTTCCTTAAGTTCTATCCATGAGTGTATCTTTCAGAGTTATTGTCTGAATCCTGATATACATGCTAAATGGTACAACTTCCTTAAGTTCTATCCATGAGTGTATCTTTCAGAGTTATTGTCAGAATCCCGATATACATGCTAAAAGGTACTACTTCCTTAAGTTTTATCCATGAGTGTATCTCTCAGAGTTATTGTCTGATTCCTGATATACATGCTAAATGGTACAACTTCCTTAAGTTTTGTCTATGAGTGTATACATGAATATTTGAAAAGTTAAAAGGTAAGAAAAAAGATGGTAAAGTAGTGATAAAAAAAAGAAGAATATCCTGACAGCTCAAATAAGAATTTTAGATTGGAGAAGGTCATCTAGCGGAATAAAAAAAAAGTTTATTTATGATTATTCTATAATATTGGAATATCAAGAATTTGGGTTGGCGCTAATATAGTGGAATAAACCGAAATAAACGTTTAGTTTATATTTATTCCTCTAGATGGCAATCTGCTCTTTAAGAATACTCATTTGAGCGTTCAATATATAAGCATTTTTCATATCCCAATATATACGCGATAGAAAAAATCTGTCAGAAAACTCGGCCTCTATCTATGATATCGGAGTATTTCTTGAAGCCGTAAGTTGATATACACACCTGGTTTATTGCACCTATTTCCTCTAACTATCACAGCTTCCGGAGCCATAAACCCCGCCCTGATACGTAATTATCTCTCTTTTTATTTTATCCGTAAAATGGACCAATCACAGAAAGCGACCTATCTATAACAAAGACAATACTTTCTTGACAAACATGACTTTTTTTTGCAAAGATTACCATCTTGAAAATCAGCTTTATATATATTTCAAAATTGTTCAATTTGATAACAGATAACTTTATCTAAAGAGACAAAGGTCGACTCTCCCATCAAAATAGACGTCAAAACCAGACGCCATTTATTGACCCTCGCCGCAAACTAGCGGCCTCAGGTCGATGACAAAGCCACAACACCAGCTTTGGCAAACTGAAAAGCGTCCACCTAGAGACCATGGTTTCGGAATAATGGCCCTCGTCAGCCTAGGGCGGACTTTTTTTTTTGCGGCGACGGTCAATAGATGGCGTCTGGTTTTGACGTATATTTTGACGGGAGAGGCGACCTTTGTCTCTTTAAATCAATATCCTCCTTCATAATCTTACTGGCGTGTATATCTTAATATTTAAACTGAACGATACAAGATACACACTACCATCTCTCAGAATAAATATTGACTATAATAATAAGAAAGAAAAAATCTTATTGTGACCCTCCCAGCGGTTTCACCAATTTCATCTCCAGACCGCTCTACTATTGTATTAGACTTTTCTTCTTCTTTCTTATCTCAAAGCCATGATAATCATGGTGGGTAGTTAGCGACTGCTTTTACTGTAAGCGCACCACATGTCTACACAAAGCAGTTCGACTTTGCACTTACAAATTTTCCAGAGCCCCGTTTGGTTACTTGCACTCGCTGGTGGGGTTGGACTTTTGAAAGAATCGGAGTCCATTGGAACATTTTTTTAAGCAGAAAAAGTGTCCAATGCGGGAATCGAACCCGGGTCATAGCGGTCGAAAACCAAACGGTTTAACCAGCTTTCCACCGACCCCCCTTTATATATATATATTAGACTGAATTTCTTATATAATCTTCATTGATTATGGAATACAATGAATAGAGGCACAACCAGAGCATCCAACTCGGCCGAGCTGATGATCCAAGCCCTGGCAGGAACTGGTCTGCCGATGCCATATGGACTTCATCTCAAAGAGTCAGAGGAGGGGAAAGCAATATCTCAATATTTGAGAGAAAAATATAAGTAAATTCAGACAGAGACACAAAGCAGACTCAACTTCAAACCCAATTCCCAACTGACAATGAATAGAGAAGTGTTAAATAGAACTATAAACATATGACTTCTCTCATCCAATTTGTATTCATTGCAGTATAAGGTGTCTATAGATATTTCTCCAATCATATTGTAACGTAGTAGGAAAGAAAAACTTCAGGATGACACGGCAATATATTTAAGGTAAAAACAAAAATCAACATTAGTAAATTAAATTTAATTGCCATCTATCGTTAAAACTTTACACAAATAAATTTACTGGCAATGCGTTTCTTTTAAATATCATCAAATATTATCTCTACACTCTAACACCCCTAAGCTGCCTTCCATAGAAAATACAGGGTATACTCCAAACCAATCCAATACAATAGTAGAGCGGTCTAGAGATTAATTTGGCGAAACCGCTGAGAGGGTTCACTACTGATGCGAGAAGCCCTCTCATTCAATAACTCATATCATTGCAGTAAGGTCTGTAGAGATAATATTTGATGATATTTAAAAGAAACGCATATTGTATTTAATGTACAAACACAAATCAACATTTATAAGATACAAGATAAGCACTGAAGAAAGTTTCCAGAGTAACAAAATATAAATAATACAAATATCAAAATTAATACTTTATACATAAAATATAATACATACTCTGCTACAATATGTAATAAAAAGTAGCGTTATATAAAAATTATTTAGATTTTTCAGCGATAGGTGTCGCTGAAATTGATGAATATATGAGAGAGTTCTATCTTAAATACATATATATGCCTCTCCTTCAGAATATCAACGAGTTTTCATGTCATGTGATGATCACCTAAACAACAAAGTGGTCAATGGTCAAATTAATTTTATTTATTTATTTTTCACTGAATATACAGTTAAACCTATCTATAGCGCCCCCTCTTGGGACTCACCAAAATATGGTGCTATAGAGAGGGGGTGCTATAGACAGGTCACTTTTAATGTAAATCGCATCGTACTACGTATTTAAAATCGGGCGCTATAAAGAGGGAGGTACTATTTAGAGGGGGCGCTATAGACAGGTCACTTTTAATGTAAATCGCATCGTACTACGTATTTAAAATCGGGTGCTATAAAGAGGGAGGCGCTATTTAGAGGGAGCGCTATAGACAGGTCACTTTTAATGTAAATCGCATCGTACTACGTATTTAAAATCGGGTGCTATAAAGAGGGAGGCGCTATTTAGAGGGAGCGCTATAGACAGGTCACTTTTAATGTAAATCGCATCGTACTACGTATTTAAAATCGGGTGCTATAGAGAGGAAGGCGCTATTTAGAGGGGGTGCTATAGACAGGTCACTTTCAATGTAAATCGCATCGTACTACGTATTTAAAATCGGGTGCTATAAAGAGGGAGGCGCTATTTAGAGGGGGTGCTATAGACAGGTCACTTTTAATGTAAATCGCATCGTACTACGTATTTAAAATCGGGTGCTATAAAGAGGGAGGCGCTATTTAGAGGGAGCGCTATAGACAGGTCACTTTTAATGTAAATCGCATCGTACTACGTATTTAAAATCGGGTGCTATAGAGAGGAAGGCGCTATTTAGAGGGGGTGCTATAGACAGGTCACTTTTAATGTAAATCGCATCGTACTACGTATTTAAAATCGGGTGCTATAGAGAGGAAGGCGCTATTTAGAGGGAGCGCTATAGACAGGTTACTTTTAATGTAAATCGCATCGTACTACGTATTTAAAATCGGGTGCTATAAAGAGGGAGGCGCTATTTAGAGGGAGCGCTATAGACAGGTCACTTTTAATGTAAATCGCATCGTACTACGTATTTAAAATCGGGTGCTATAAAGAGGGAGGCGCTATTTAGAGGGGGTGCTATAGACAGGTCACTTTTAATGTAAATCGCATCGTACTACGTATTTAAAATCGGGTGCTATAAAGAGGGAGGCGCTATTTAGAGGGAGCGCTATAGACAGGTCACTTTTAATGTAAATCGCATCGTACTACGTATTTAAAATCGGGTGCTATAGAGAGGAAGGCGCTATTTAGAGGGGGTGCTATAGACAGGTCACTTTTAATGTAAATCGCATCGTACTACGTATTTAAAATCGGGTGCTATAGAGAGGAAGGCGCTATTTAGAGGGAGCGCTATAGACAGGTTTAACTGTAATACCTTATTTGTCATTTTTAGAAAATAATGATTCTCCAGGAAGTAAATTTATCTTCTAAATCAAAAGGAATGCCATTGATAATTAACTTGATAGTTAGCAGTAACCATTATTGCAGCGTTTAAGTGTAGGATTAAGGAATGGATTTAGCTTCAATTTATTACCCCGATTTTCTCATTTTTAAAGCAATTTATTTTTTTCAGATTTTTTAAGTGTACTTTTAATACAAATCGTTCCCCATTTATGACCAGAACAATGGAGACAAAAATTCAAGTTTTTGAACTGGATTCGATCATAACTCTGTCGTATTTTATATAATTATTAAGTAAATGAAAAGCCGTTAAAACACACTTAAATTATTAATAACATATCAAAGGAGAAATAATCTATGATTAGTTCCAAATATGAGAATCAACCACCCAGAGATATCTTGACTAAGGACAAAAAAGAAAAAAAGAAAAACGAACGATATTACTTTAGGGTAAATAGATTCTTTTGTGATTTTAAAATAAAATTAATTTCATATATAATCCTTTATTTATATATCAAAGAGGACCTGTTGAAAAGTATAAAATTTCGAAAAAATTTACAAATATATATATAAAAAGAAACTCTTTACATAAAGGTCGCCTCTCCCGTCAAAATAGACGTTAAAACTAAGCGCCATTCATTGACCGTCGCCGCAAACTAGCGGATTCAGGTCGGTGACAAAGCCACAATACAAGCTTTAACAAATCGAGGAGTGCCCACATGGAGACCATGGTTTATGCGCGGGTTTTAATTTATGAGATTCTGTTATATATATGTGACATTCCCAAGCTTTCCACTCTGCCTCGACCACGACTGCCTGTATTCTGTGAGAATTGTTAAACGTCTTCCAAGGTGCAGAGAGGTACTGGAAAACTCTCAAACTCTGACTGTCCCTCTCGGTTACAGGTTTGACCCTCTCGGATTTCACACCACAGCGAGAGACCCTCAGGATATCACAGTATAGCGAGAGTCGACAGGATCTCACACCATAGCTTAATTCGACAGGATCTTACACCACATATATATATTTAAGTTTAATTAATTAATTGTTCCCACACAGAGTATATATGTAAGATCACAAGTAAATAGGTGCTAACTCTAAGAAGATTGGTTTCTCTTTGTTTACTATGTTATATTTTGTTCTCTCTCTTGTAAATCAATAATGTTTGATCAATCTTCTTGGAATCAGTTTCTTTAAAAAGTCTTAAGCAAAGTCAACAGATCCACAAAGGATCAAATCTATCATCAAATCATCTTAGAGAGTTTTGACTGCTTAATTTACCATACTAAATGTTCAATTAATATAACCTTTGCTTATTTGTTCGAATAATCTACGACACACGGAATATAATTCACGGAATACATATACAGTTAAACTTGTCTATAGCGCCCCCTCTTGGGACTCACCAGAATAGAGTGCTATAGAGAAGGGGTGCTATAGACAGGTCAATTTTAATGTAAATCGCATTGTACTACGTATTTAAAATCGGGCGCTATAGAGAGGGAGGCGCTATTTAGAGGGGGCGCTATAGACAGCTTTAACTGTTTATAAAACTTAAATAACATATGTGAGTATAAATAATAAAAAGGAATAACATAATATTCTAAAAGTTGTTCTAGACCCAAATGAATAGATATTTGAAGATAGAAAATCCTAATAGATATCAATTCTATATATATAAATAAATAATCCATTTATCTCTATATTCACAGAATATCCAGTATTTGGAAGGCTATAATCAAACATAATAGATTGGGATAGAAAACATTTTTTCGCCTAATTTCATAGCTGTTAGTTTCCTTTCTTCATAGCTAGCTAGGAATATACATTTCCTTCTGGAAATTATAGACGAAACTAAAAGTATGTGATATTTTTTTATCAAATAAAGAAATTATTTCAAATTATAGAGCAAGATTAACAAATATATTAGAAAGTTGAGAGGTTTTATATAAATACGCACAAAATTCTAATAAACACAAATTTTCATATAGTCTTTGGTTATATTGATATAATTTCTTATTTGCATATTAGTTTTTAAAAGTCATAAACCTAATTTTGTGGTCAAAATATATTACTCTAACGTTTGTAATTTAAGTTTTAGACTTTCTGCTTAGGTCTCCACCTGAAAATATACAGAAATTTCTTGTTTATTTTCCTACCGTACCAGAAATTGAGCATTAAACTAAGAAAGTCGCATTTTCCTTTGTAAATATTATATTTCTACTAATAATCTTAAGGCACACTGTTTAGAAAATGATAAATTTGAGCCTCGTATGAACCTGTTGAAAAGGGGAAAATCTGCGAAAAAAATAAAAAAGGTTGAAATAAAAAGAATTAGCGATTATTCGATTTTCTAAATATATATAATAGAAAATGTGTAAATTCTCTTTTTAACACAAATATTGATGCTTAAAAAGCTTTTAGAGCTTTTATCTTTGCCAGAAAACACTTAGAAAGTTACACCTCAAGGGAAAACTTGTATTTTGTTGTATTATTATCTAATTTGGAATTTACTCAGCTGGTAAAAACATTGCAGCAACTCCTGCAGTGAATATCTCGATAGAGAAATATATTCTAACCTTCGAAATATTAGCTCAATAAAAATTTTAATTGTCAAATTATATTGACAAATATTTGCACTTTTATATTATCTCAGGTTTTAGTGGGAAGAATTTGTTTTCGTTTGTTAGTGAACCAATCTCTCCCGCCTTCTCATTGGACGAATGTGGCCATGTTTGTAAATAAAAGGGGGCTATGGTATTACGAGAGAGGAGTGTGGTGGATTATTGTGTGGAGACACTTAAAGTGTTCTCTGCGTGCTTTATCCGTGTCTGGTGATCTCCTCGCATACCTGTGTGACCCCGGTCCGATCCCTACCAACGCTACAATAAAGGATAAGTACTGTTTTGTTTTTATATAGCAATTCGTGAGTATTTTTTTCTCTCCTTTTTATTGTTGCTGTTGTACGCGGTGTACGCTTTTATGTGTGTTTGATACTCTTAAGGTAGGCCCTAGTTTATTGCAACTTTGTGTGTTAACCCGTTCTAATAACCTTTTTCATAATGAGTATTTTTTGTATAAATACTTTATATATAATATATATTATAATGTGTATATAAATATTTTGTATTTATTACTAATTTTTTTAACGTGATAATCCTGTTGAAGGACTGACAAGTCCGAAAGCTTGAAAATAAAAAAATTGCAAAAGAAACTTAACCCTGGAAGCTTCATTTATTTTATAATAAATACTTTTGCTTAAAGGCGTTAAAGCCCGAGAACAAAATATTTTAAAAGATTTATATAAAATACCTATTGCTGGATTATTGCTTGTCAAATAGCATAACGTAATGGATTATAATTTTATAATTGTTTACTTTATAGCTCTCTAAACAAAATATATATATACAAAAATATAATATAATAATAAAAAAAAACATATCCTGATCACTAACATGAGCGTTTTCTAGATAGCAGAGCTCCATCTAGTGGAATAGAAATTAACTAAACGTTGATTTAACCTATTTCCTATACCTCTGCCATCCATAAAACGTTCATGCTAGTGGTCAGTATATGCCTTATATGTTTTTAATATCAACACCTGACCTTTTTGTTTTTTTTTCACCTAACCTAATATTATGATCCATTAAGGCGCCATCTGTTATGAAAATTCGAAACTATTATAGACTCGTATGATTCTTTATATATTTATAACTAGCCGAATGATCCGGGCAACGCCCGGGTTTTACCCGATTAAATTATTTTATTCAAATACTATTCGTTACAATTATAAATTGGCGCCGTGGATGTCATTCTTGTATAATATATAAATGAGTTTTAAAAATTGTAAAAAAAAATAAAAAATAAAAAAATGCATCGGCCGGGAATCGAACCCGGGCCGCCCGCGTGGCAGGCAAGCATTCTACCACTGAACCACCGATGGTTATGAGAAATGGCCATATTTGGGTATTTATTCCATTCACAAAACAAACGGTGACAGAATTGATTAAGAATTGTTGCTTGATTATGACGCTGATAACTGTATATATTAATTGTAGGTAATTCTACTATCCTCAAAGCTTATTTCCATAGTTAATCTAAAATACCCATTCCAAGAGTCTAGCATTAGTATCACTATAAAAGGAAGATCGAAAAATGCAATATAACAGCGGTATGGTAGGTTAAACTTGCCAAACCGCTGATGAGCCAAGTTCTCCCATTAATTTTTCCATTGCAGTAAGGACAGTAGAAATTGTTTTATTTTGAAAAGAATCATACACGTCTATGATAGTTTCGTATTTTGATTACGTAACAATGTGTAACACTAGTGTAAGAGAGGAATTTGACCAAAGTTATATAACAATAATTGCTAATAGTTAATTGATGTAATTTAAGCGGGTAATTATAGGGAGTCGGTAGAAATTGGTAAACTATCTAATTACGTTTATTTGATTAGAATAATAAGTTTGGTGTTTACTTTCTTGGCTAATTAGGAACAAAAAAGGATATACGAAATTTCAAAAAATTCTCAATTATATTTCAAACATATTCATACAAATATATATATGTCATAATTTGTATAATTAATGCCAAAAGATATAATTTATTTCCGTCGAACTAAGTATGTAAATATGTTACGCTTGTGTTAAAATGTAAATATGTAAATTCCTCTATGTATAAAAGCTGGACAAAAAATAAAGGTGGCAGACATCGCGGGTGCGCTGTTCGCTAGGCATAACGGCTGCGCCTCGTCATTTAGCTACGACATATATATATATATGTTGTTGTCGTAAATATGCAAAGGTGGAATTTTGGCACATTGTTTATATAAGGAATGTGGAATTTGAATATAGGTTATTGAAAGACTAGGGGGGAAATTTTCCGGCTTAATTCTAATTTTGCCGAAATTGTTTTATTCACAAATTGGTCTATCATTATAAATATTTGATTAATTTATAATACAATATAATGTGGCTTATGATTGTAAAACGACATTTGAAAATTATCCCGCATGTGTTTCTTTTAAACGAAAAATCGATTTTTTTTTTTTAAGGAGAAATAACGAATTTTTCCAACCTGATTACAATTTGATTAATATTAGTACTATTACCATTATATACCAAATTCAATTGCCATCTATATATATATATTAAATTATAATTTTATGTATTTCTACTGTCTTCAAAGCTTATGTCCATAATTCATCTAAAATACCCCATTCCAAGAGCCTAGTATCAGTATCATTATGAAAGGAAAATCGAAAAATGCAATATAACAGCGGTAATGTAGATTAAACTGGCGAAACCGCTGGGAGGGTTCATCACTGATGAGCCAGGCCCTCCCATTAATTATTCCATTACAGTAAGGGCAGTAGAAATTGTTTATTTTTAAAAAAGAACCATACGCGTCTATATTAGTTTCAAATTTTTATATTTATCTATCGACACAATTTGTAAGAAATAAATATACTAGCAATGTGTGTTTCTTTTCAATTTGATGATATTATTGGATAGAAACACATTGCCAGTATATTTATTTGTTACAAATATTTTATAATATTAATTATTATAATAATATATTCAGAGTGTTAGTAGAAATAGCATTTAAATATAGATTATTCCTGGAAGCAATAGTATCATAAAAAATAAATAGCATTAATAGAAAAGTAGACCTCCTAACCCAATATGGCAATATCCCTGGCAAATTATCTATAAATTAATATATATTTCATCCCATTATAATATCTAATATTTTATCTGTAAACAGTTTGATGCACGCCCATACATGCCAATAACACATTTTCAATTATATTTTAAAAAGATGAAAATATTGGATTTATAATGTATTTATTGTTCCAATATTTCGAGGTGCAACTCGCCTCTCTTTATCGAGGATGTTTGTGTTTTTCACTAAAACATGCGCGCACGCGTACACCACTCTCGTTCTACAAGGCCAATGAAAGAATTGTATCTTTGATTTAAACATTACATTCAGTATAATTATTACTGTACAAAGTTCATCTTGATATTGTATATAGAAGTATATGACCGTTGAAGAGCAGAAATTTTGATCGAAAGCTTGCGAAAATCAAAATTAAAAGAAACCCTTTACCTTAATATTGTTTATTTTTTTCTTTTTCAAATATAGGAATCCCACATTAATTGCATTATTATCATATACATTTTCCGACGCCAAATTCTGTATATTAATCCATAAATAAACCGAGTTGGTTAGGACCCCACGTTGGGCGCCTTTATATGTGCACATAGGCAGGAGAAATACGAGACCTGAATATCATATACTGAAGTCTCGGAAATATGCAAATATGGCTGTTATCGTGCCAATTAGCATATTCCAGGACTGAAATTATTACAGTGACGCCGTCTTGGAGGCATAACTCTATACGGCGTTAAAAGTTTAATTCAGATAGGTCAAATATTATGGAAAACTATGCGTAGAAAGGATACACAAGCAAACCTTATTTTATAAAAAGAATTCCTTTAAATTTTGATGTCCGTAATTTTATGTTAATATTAAATTTTAATATGGAACTATTTTTTTAAATTTCAATTCAAAACGCTATGTCCCCCTAGGGACACTTGCGCTGTCATACATGTATGTCTCTACATTTGTCTATATACATATATATACAATAATTTTAGGTCGTGAATAGAATAGTCATATGATGTTAACAATGAGAAAGAGAGAAAAAAAAAACGAGAAAAAATAACTGTGTACAAAAGATATATATTTAATATTAAAAAACTATGCAGTCAATAATCCTATCTTATCCCCCAGTCACAAACAGTTGGCAATTAATACAAAGAAAATATCTAAAGGAAAACATATTTATTGCTATAGCCAGAGCATAGAATCCTTTTAAAAAAGATCAGAAACTTTCTCTCTCTCTCTCTTTTTTTATCGGAAGTCTCTTCTGTAGGCAAAACGGTGAGTTTTTATTGACAAAATTGTCAATTTTTCTTCATAATAAACTCAACCCAGAATGCCATCATTTGAAATTCAAAGGAAATATTTTATAAATCTCTTTTATTGCCGTTTCCTCGATAATATTCCTTATTGCACCGGATTCTACTCTATCCTTTTGATATTGAGATGGGTCCACAACTTTCCCATTTGTATGTTTGTTTCACGATGTAAAATATATAAATATAGTTTGTTCTATTGTTCTATTATTGTTGTGAATATAGACAGATATATTTGCATATTGGCTGTCTTATGTCAGTGTAATTATAGTTCCTTTTTAATACAAAGCAACAACGCGCCATCTATATATACATAAAATGAAAGCTTTTAAAAGCACGAATGTTTCTTTTATACATAATACAAACTTCTACTGTCCTTACTGCGATGAAAGGGCTTGGCTCATCAGGGGTGAACCCTCCAAGCGATTTCGCCAATTTAATCCACCAGACCACTTCTCAGAGATCTAATACTGTATTGGACGATTTTGCTTATATACGCAGCACTGAAGAATGGAATCTCAGAAATTGGTTTCAAGAAAACTATGAGCATAAGCTTTTAGGACAGTAGAATTAAATATAAATATTTTCATCGAGCAATGCTCTTCTGCAAACAACAAGGACAAGGCCAGTTATAGGCATAAATTAACACAAAGCAATAACATGCCATCTATATATAATGAAAGGATTTAAAAGCACGAATGTTTCTTTTATAAACAATACAAACTTCTACTTTCACTTTTCGACTTTTAAAATAACTAATGATATAGAAAGTATAAATACGATGATTTCCCTTTACCAGTCAAACGATGTATAGCTCAATCGAGAATACTATTTACAGTCTTAAAAAAACAGGTTCTGACGTTTGAGGTCAAAAAAATTAATATGTACACTGTGTGACAAGGAAATTACTGAAGAACTCCCCCATTACCTGCTTAATTGTACAGCCCTTGATGCAGAGAGGAAGGCCCTATATTAACAAATTAAATGTACCAACATTTAACCCTACGTATTACTTTCAAAATATCAGAAAACAAATCTAAGGCAATAGCTTACTATAATTTTTTTATATCATCATTATGTAAGGACCAGTCAACAAGTGAATGACTTTGAGATGAAGAGTAAAGCCAGTTCAATTTCTATGTAAATAACACAAGATGATTATTACCTTACCCAATTGGAAGAATCTGTATGGGGCAAGTCCCTAATAAAGGCTTTTGTGTGTGTGAAAGTATAAATAGCAACTTGAAAATATATATTGTGGCGAAGAAATAATTAATAATTTATTATTTAATTTAATTATTCAATGAAACCATTTAACACAGATTACTACTATGAATTAGTGAAATCATCATACATGGTCTATAGCTTGCTTGTTCAATATTCTCTAGTTGTAGTTTGATTCTGGTTCAAAATCACATTAATAGGTACCGCTCAGCAAGAGCAACCTAGTTCATGATAATTGAAACAGTGAATAATATATGTGAAGTTTATTCACATATTAGACAAATTTTAACGCGGGATTCAATCCCGGTCCATGACTGTCGGGAATCGAGCGTGTTATCCTCT
>CP092878.1:33622236-33643132 GCA_030710605.1 Cordylochernes scorpioides
CATCCACCGACTTGTATATATGTAGTTTGGTTGATAATTGTCGATTGGTCGTACTGACGTCATCAATAAATACATCTTAAGATATTCCAAGACTTGATTTCTACGCTACAATATATTGAAAATAGAACAATCCATAAATAGATCTTCAACTAACAAGACATATATTGGATAAAAAATATATTTATCAATATTTCAGTTAGCTGAACACCAACCATGTAATACCTGTTGTAATACCTTGAAAAAAGTTGGCGTTCAGCCAACTAAAGGATTGGTAAATAAATTATATTTTGATCCAATATATGCATTATAACCACCAAACCGCTTCTCAGAGCTCTAATACTGTATTGGACGGTTCTGATTATATACGCAGCACTGTAGGGTAGAATCTCAGAAATGGTTTTCAAGAAAACTATGGAAATAAGCTTATAGGACTGTAGAATTTCATATAAATATTTGCAACGAATATTTTGACGTCTATTTTGACGGGAGAGGCGACCTTTGTCCCTATATAATCTATTTATATAAAATAAAAAGAGAGGCCAAGGTTCACAAGATAATGGTCTAAGTTTACTATCTAGGATTCTTTAAAAGAATCTTAATCACAAAGCCATTACCTACATTAAATCTTTGTCGTTTTTATTTGGGTCTATTCTTGTTCTAGTTCGTAAACTGGTCCCATACATTCCTTTGCTGGCCTCAAACCTACTCTAATTTCTTTAAAACCCAAAAAAATCTACTTGAAATAGTAGAAATTTTGTTCGCTCCTGACGAGGACAAAATAATTTTGTCGAAACGTCGAGGCAATAAAAAAGATTACCTGGCCGAAGTATCTATAATTTGAAGAACTATGAATTCCGGCCAGGCAGCCTCTATCTTTAGGATAAAATGATAGAAGTTATAGATATTGAAACTACTTTATTTCAATGTCTATATAAGATTATATATAAGGTTAAATACAGATAAAATATAAATTCGAATAAATATGATTATATAATGATAAATGTATGAATAAATAGATAAAAATATAAAATAACAAGCTAACTTTTGTCGTGTAAACAAACTACGTGTAAAATTATTAACCAATCAAATTCATTTATCGTCGCGACCAGTGCTGCTCCAAGCGGTAAAAGGCTGGAACTAACGCTTTTTGGTTTTACATTTATTTTTAAAAAGCACATTAACCTTTTTAGTTTTTTTAATAGCCTATATGTTAAACGAAATCTTCAGCTACCTACATGCGAAATTTCATAATGATTGATTCTGTAGATTTTTCGCAACGCGATAACAAACATCGATTTTGGATTTAATTTTCATAGTTTTAAGGATTGATAAATATACATATGTATAAAAATATATACAGTCTTCATTGATGGTGCCCACCACGGGAAAGACTCCGCCACCGATGAACTGCGAGAGTTCTTTCCCACAGAGTGGGCAGGTCGAGATGTTGGCTGGTGTATGTAGAAAGGTAATAAACGAAGGATTGGTGAATGTTGTGTTGGGTCTATGTAGAAGTCCGGGAAAGGTCCATCGATGTCAAGGACTACTGGGAGTCCTATAAAGTCGAGAAGGTCCGCCAAAGAAAGGACCTCGATAATTGCGCCACGCCATTTCCGACTCTTGCATGACGCACGACACTCCACTTTAATTGCTGCATAATGTCTAATTGGAGTCGGTGACGCCCTGTGGGGAGGGTCGTTTTGTAGATGGTCTGTAGATAACTGAGACGTCAGTGGAGTTGGTGACGACCCGGATGTTTTGTAGATGGTCTGTAGAGAGAAAAGATAGGAATCCAATTGAACTAAGTTAATCCAACCTCCAATGAGAGACCACTTCCAGGAAAGATAAGACTAACTATTCTTCAGACGTTTTTTTTTTCGATTGACATGATGTATGTATAGACACCCAACTTGTATATAACATAAAGTTAGGGAAGAAGATACTCATGTACCTAGAGGGACATCTCTCCAGACATGAGGGCCATTGTCTAAACCCATGGTATACAGGTTGGCCTTTTATCTGAATTTGTCAAACCTGCTACTGTGACTCATTCCTTATTATTACTAAAACGGTTTTCCTACTAGGGTATTTCAAAACAATACATTTTTCTTATTCTTGATTAAAGGGAGATGTGCCTCTCAAGGTAAACCTTGTATATATAATCACCTTTAACAATATACCCCAATAACTAAAAGCTTTCTAAAACGATTAAATTAATTCACTATATCCTCAATAAAGTCCTAAAGAATCTCACGGTCTTTACTGGGAATAATATTCTATTTTACTTCAAGCTTTAAAGCTATTCGAGCTGAATTCCAAAACCAAATGTTATCACCAGAATGATCTACTATAGACCAATATATTATGACTAACTATACAAAACTCTAATTTAATTAAGATAACGGGTGTTAATTAACTTAATTAGTATATAGCGGTAGCTTGGTCTTCCACAGAAAACATGGGACAAACCATACTCATAGAAGGTATTTCATTTCTATAAGAGCATATACTCTGTGAAAAAATAGTACAAATGAGATATTGTACTGGAATAAGGTGGATAAATTAAGAAAACGGTAACTCCTTAACGTGAAACTGAAAGTTACTGATGGCTTGCGTCATCTGTCGAGATAAATATAAACTATTCGTTGATTCTTTTTAATTATTCCAGAATTGGCTAAATACCTATTCTTGATTAATCAAGAAAAGCTAATCATGTACGTGAGATGCCTTTTTCTCAATTTATCCACCTTATACCAGTACAATTTCACGTTTGTGCTATTTTTTCACTTTGTAAATAAAACCAAGAAGACTTAGGTGTGTTTTCATATAAAAATCATATAATAGATTAAAAATATTTTTACTGATATTTCAGTTGGCTAAACCGCAAACTTTTAAAGATATAACAACGTATTTATTTTATGTCTGTTTAGGTGTCTATGTCAGAAGGACAGCCCGGGTAGTTGGTGACTTCTGTACTTTGCTCCAGGAACCTAGGTTAAAATAACTATAAATAATACTAATAAATTTATTTTTCAAAAAGGTTACAAGTTTTTCTTTGAAATGTGTAACGAATGGTCAGTCTATTTACATCTTTTTATTTACAACTTCGAAATAATATCTGTAAATGTAAACAAAGATTTGCTATCTTGATTCCTGGTCAGAGCTATGGCCCTCGCAGATATGGTCCCCTGATGTCCCGCAGCCTTTATAATGTATGAGAGTCGGGTAGCAAGGTCTCGCCGGGTTTACTTTTGATAAGACCTGGCCCGGTACCAATCTCTTTTCATCCTGGTTGAACCATTATGGTTTCCATTAACACAAAACAAACAAATTTGACTCCTATTGGCACTAAAATTTCTTATTAAAAAGTGTTATTACCACAAAATAAAAACATAAAATTAAAAATATATATATACTATAAAAATTTAAATTTTCTTTCTTTTTACCTTTAAAACTTTGATAAAAGGTTAACATGGGTCTGTCTTTGCTCTCATTATTATCCTAATACCTTCAATTCTTCTTTTTTTCCTATGTTCTGCTTCTATGACGCGTAACTGCCGAGGCTACAGCGTGAACTTGTTATAATCCTATGTTGTTACTTAAATTATAATACCTTTTTAATACCTTAAAAGTAATATTTTTATAATTTGTTTTTAATTATAATTACTCCTTCTCTAATACCAACTATCTTTCATATAAATTATATAATTCTACTATATATATATATATATGTTATATATAAATATTATTTTATTTTAAATTATAATTCCATTGATTCAAATACTCTGCTAAATCGACCGCCAGAGGTCACTCTTCCCCTATAAAAACTCGTTGTTGTTCTTTCCCGATGGCCGGCTCAAAACCTTTGTACATTATGTAAATAATATTTTGTTTTTCTTATTCTACTCACTTAAGCCAGGCATTACTTTTACAAAATTATGTCTTTTATATATTCCTGAGCTCAAATAAAGAAATCTCTGATCAAAACCATATTTATTATTATTCTTTCAATATTTATGCCACGACTGCTCAACAAATATCTCTATTCTCAAAATAATAAGCATCAAGTATTAATTATATATAGCTTTAATAATAAAAATACAACAGAAATCTAATTATTTTATATAATACTAGCGGATGTACCCGGCTTCGCCCGGGTTTTACCCGAGTAAAGGTTTGTCTAACGAATCTCTCGATAAAATGAACATTTCCCCCGGTCCCTTGAAAAATACTCGATAAGTTGAATAAAATCAATATTAATTGGGTCCCTCGGTAATTGGAAGTTAAAGAGGAATAGTACCTTGCCTTGGAATTGTATCATTATTCTTGTCTCAAATAAATTGCCGAGTCATCCTGAATTTTGTCTTTCCTAATTTTTTACATTACAAAATCATCGTTTCATCATGATAAAATTTAGAGCAGATTGTTGAATTATAACAGATAAATTAGAATATTTATCTTGATTATTTTTAGGCGAAAAGTTATTTCAAAAATTTTATTTGCTAGAAACCTTCCCAGTACTATACTAAATAATTTCCCAAAGTTTCATGGCGTTCCAATGAGTGGTTTGGTCAGGCATAAAGGACAAACAGACCACACACACACACACACATACATTCATTTATATATATATAGAAATATATATGTCGTGCCCTTCCATTCCACCACGACGGATACGACATATATATATTAGATAGTAAAAGGGCATATATTGGATTGAATAAAATATTTATTTGCCAAGAATTTGTGTATACAAAAATGTAATGCCTCGATAAAGGTTGGCATTCAGCCAACCGAAATTTTAGCACATAAATATATTTTTCAAACTAATATATGCCCTTCTACTATCTAATAATTTAAGTATGGATTGCTCTATTTTCAGAACAATATATATAATAATAATGTATTAAATAAATAAAAAAGTATTTTCTATTTTATATATAATCACACCCCCGTCACATATGTCAAATCCTAACGCTCTATTCCTATTCTCCATTTTTTAGAAAGGTTTTATTGCGTCATAATGTAACAATGTCGTCATTGTTACCCCTCAATATTTCTTCCTTCAAAGAAATTCCACTCTTCAAATCCCATCAACAAATGCTCTAAAAGGGTTTTCAAAAGCCTCTCCAAGTTTAATTAATATTTTGTCCCCCCAATCAATAATTTTAAAGTAATTGCAATTAATTTAGTCAATCAAAAATACCCAATTATATAAATTACTTTGGTTCTCTTTTTAACTATTTCCAATTTTTTTTTTTTAATTTTATTCTAAGCAGGTTTATTTCTATTGCAACTCTTCGCCCAATTAATTATTAATTAGAATTAATTGAAGTAATATTTAAATTTTGATATATTGCAGCTTGATCATAATTAACTAACTATATATATATATAATTTTATTCCAGTTCTATAATAGCATTCTCTATGCAATTTTCAAATTATTTTTTAAAATTAATTGTAAATGGTTGGCTGCATTTTTATGGAATGTTTTTTTTTTTTGAGAAAAGAATATTTTGAAAGACTTATTAATTATATATACTATATGAATTCGCGCGGTGTGGGGGGATATAAGGACATTTTATTAAAATATATTGATTTAATTTCATATGTTCATATACAAACTTTTTAAATTCAATACTCCAATGAGATAGGTGCTTCATTCAGAATGAAAGCCGGTGTTGAATTATAGAGTAGGTTGAATTAAAGAGGTTTTAATGTGATAAATTGTTCGTTTAAGAGCAGAAGATTTGCTCGAAAGCTTGCAAAACTTAAATTAAAAGAATATTTTTATCTGAATTTAATATTTCTCATATATTCTTTTTAAAATAAAACAATTTCTACTGTCCTTACTGCAATGGAAAAATTAAAGGGAGGGCCTGGCTCATCAGTGGTGAACCCTCCCAGCAGTTTCGCCAGTTTAATCTACCATACCGCTGTTATATTGCATTTTTGGAACTTCCTTTTATAGTGATACTGATGCTTGACTCTTCGAATGGGTATTTTAGATGAACTATGGACATAAGCTTTTAGGACAGCAGATTTACATATAATTATAAATATATAATATGCTTCGAGCAATCGCTCTTCCGCAAATATCAAATTGTGTCTTTTATTTTAACTCTAAAATAGTTTTGTAATTTGATAACAGATGGCGCGCTAGTGTATCGTAATATAGTTGTTCAAATAAAAGACACAATTTGATATTTGCGGAAGAGCGATTGCTCGAAGCATATTATATATTTATAATTATATGTAATTCTGCTGTCCTAAAAGCCAATGTCCATAGTTCATCTAAAATACCCATTCGAAGAGTCAAGCATCAGTATCACTATAAAAGGAAGTTCCAAAAATGCAATGATGAAGTTTCGATCCTCGTGGTCACTATTTTTGCCGCCTTGGGGCTTCGGGCTCTAGGTGTGCTTGGTGCGTCCTTGGTTCCTTCGCAGGCGGCGCGCTGTACCAGATTCGGCGGGCTGCTTGCGTGTGTCGTCTAGATGTCGTCCTGTGTCTTTTTATGTGCCTTAAAAAGCTTACCTGAAAGCTTGTAGAAGGCGGAATAATTGATACCAAAAATGCAATATAACAGCGGTATGGTAGATTAAACTGGCGAAACCGCTGGGAGAGTTCACCACTGATGAGCCAGGTCCCCCCTTTAATTTTTCTATTGCAGTAAGGACAGTAGAAATTGTTTTATTTTAAAAAGAATATTACGCCTCTAAAATAGTTTTGTAATTTGATAACAGATGGCGCGCTAGTGTATCGTAACATTTCTCATATAATTAAAAATATATAGTTCTTGATTAAAATAGGGTGAGATATTTTAGGGAATATATATTTGAAACATTTACAATATTCTGAGTCATGTTCTCCATTGTAACTCGTGGCATCTACCAATATTGTATCTACCTCTTCTTCCTCCTTATTATCTCCACTCAATCATAAGCTTGTAGAGCTTGAGACTTGACAACCTCATGACTGGGTGAAGTTGAATGCGTCTGCCTTTGTCATTAAGACTGGGAGTACTACTCAGTGGCAGGCCGATTTAGCTACAATATGAAATGGACACCTCTGACATGAGGAACAGAGGCCATGTACAGCCGCTCCTAACATGGAGCACAAACGCTGCTCATCCTGTATCCCTTGATTTGGAGCCCTAACAGGGTACTATCAGCCGGGCCAGCTGAGCCCAGGTTTTTTACCGAGCTTGTTACTGCTCCCCCTACTCCTTTTTCAACCGGGTTTGGGACCGGCAAAGGAGGATTTGAAGTTGATTATCTACCACGGAATGAAAGAATCACGTTAATTTATATTCCACACATAAAGATATAAAAATATTTCTTGAAACATCTACAATACGTTCATTAAGTGCCCCCATTATACTGGGCAGCTGATGGATTAACTAATGTAGGCCTAGCGTGCTACATATGTACATATACTGGTGGAGTTTACATATATAACCTCTTATCAATAAACGGAATATATCAATGCCATTAATCTCATTTTTATTGAACAGTCACTTTATCTCTATATGAAAAAGTGAAAGTTGTATAAGCTTATAATTTATGCTTTGTTTTAAAAAATGAATCGATGTTAGTTCCATATGCTTGATTTGAATATATTACACCTTAGTTCTACATATATTTTATTGATTAAAAAGGAACACAACAAAACAAAGAAGAAACTACAATTGCAAATGATTTGATAAATAACTGAAAAAAAAAACAATAATAGTAAAAAATGATGATAAAAAAATTGAATATATCTGCCAGAAAAATGCTTCTATGAATTCAAAAATAAGAATTATTACAAACTTAACCTATAAAATTCAAACAATCTCTATTAGAAGTATTGAGGGTTCTCAATATAGATTGCTGTCTCTCTTTACCTTGAGAGACGAGCTTTACCTTGTGTTTAGTCCAGCGTCCAGCTACTTGACCAGCTCCGTAACTCCAAGGAAGAGGCTCTAAGAACGACTATCAACCGTCCAAAAACTTATCCAGAACTCTTTTTTTATTGAAAAACACGGTCAATTTATACATTAAAGAAATTTACATACTAATTTATATTAAAATTGTCATATCCTGACCAGAAGCACATGTGCCTTACAGAAGGCAGAGCGCCATCTTTCGTTTTTTAATATACTAATTTATACATAAAATAAATTTAAATGCTTTTTTTCTCTTAGTTTTTAAATTTCAAATATATTTACATAAGGTTAACTACTCTAGTAGTCGTAACATGAAGTAGTAGTCAAACATGGCCATAGTTTTCTGGAGATGAGTTTCATTATCTATTTTAAACGTATTATTTCAGGCATTTCTCTGACCTTCTACAGTCGTACATGGAAATATATAAAGTTTATATGTTTCTATGCTCCCCTGTAGAAAGGCAGAGATTCCCGAAAACTTGATTACGTTCAAGGCAAAAACAAAAATCAACATTTATAAGATACAAGATAAGTAATGAGGGAAGTTTACAAGGTAGCAATTATTTTTTTGCTTATCCCTAGTACACGTTGCACAAGCCATGATATTTAAGGTGGGTAGAAGTAGGCGACTGCTTTTACTATAAGTGTACCACATGTCTACACATGTGAAAAGCAGTTATTCTTTGCACTTAATAATTACGTTTAATGAAGGAACTCTTTTCCAGAAGACTGTAGCATTTGTTTGATTAATATCCAGGAGATTTATATCTTTTGATATAGAGGTATTAAGTCGAAGTGAGACAAGGGTAATATGCAAAGTTGGTGTTCCTGATAACTAGATTCATATCTTCATAAATACCAACTTTCATCTCACATATACCTGTCACCAAGAGCTATATGGGAAGAGATCTGTAGAAACCTTCAACCAGTAGGATCCAGGAGAGATGAATTCTGCAATCATACCAGAGTTATGGGGATGTAATTCTGTAGGATCCTTTACTCAGTAGAATATCAGAGATTCAGGAATCGCTAGATGAGAAAGGTTCTGAAGAAGCCTTCAGTCAGTAGGATTCAGGAGAGTTGAATTCTGCAAGGGATACCAGCATACCAGAGCTATTGGGATGTAATTCAGTAGGGTCATTTACTCAGTAGAATATCAGAGATTCTGAAATCGGTAGATGAGAAAGGTTCTGAATAAACCTTCAGTCAGTAGGATTCAGGAAGGTTGAATTCTGCAAGGGATACCAGCATACCAGAGCTATGAGGGTGTAGTTCTGTAGGAACTTTTACCCACCTGAATATAAATGTTCTGCAGGAATCGCTATCTGAGAAAAGTCCTGAAGAAGATTTTAGACGTATAAACCATAGAATTAGAGTTCTGAGATAACCTTCAGCTATCAGAAAATATATGAAGATCGAATTCTTCAGGACCTTCCTTTCAGACACGAAGCCAAGAGTTTGCAAGGCTCTCTATACAAAAAAGAAAAACTAGTTCTTCAGCCAGTACAGGAGTTCTGCAGAGGCCTAGATAACAACCAAATTAACGGTTCTTCCTCGACGTATTAATCCTGAAGAGGAAAAATCCTCAGCAAACATGCAAGGTTTAATTAAAGCCATTGGAAAAACTATTAATTACTTGGGATGATGGATGACTTCAGGATGAATCCTACCATTCAATCCTTCCTTTCAATGCCTGAACGCAGTTCTTACACTTTTTATTCTTATCGTGATATTTTTTTCAAATATAAATACCCAATATGAATTCCTCAAAATGGATTTTGATAACCTGATAGAATTATGATATTCATTATCTCGATTCTTTTGCTTAACCAAAATTCGAACATCAATTTAAAAATACTTTTCTATTTTATAAAATTATAAAATTTGCTTCAAATTTCTCCTATCTGCAAAGGTCTACCCCCATCAGTGAAATAAAGCTAGTCAACTTGAATTCCTTATAGAGACAAGAAAATAAGAGACTTAATCCAAATAAATTTATAGTTTAAAAAATTAATATTTATGTTGAATTAGCGCGCCATCTGTTATCGAAATTCGAAACTATTATAGATGCGTATGATTATTTTTTAAAAATAAACAATTTCTACTGCCCTTACTGCAATGGAAAAATTTATGGGAGGGCCTGGCTCATAAGTGGTAAACCCTCCCAGAGGATTCGCCAGTTTAATCTACCATACCGCTGTTATATTGTATTTTTGTAACTTTTATAGTGATACCTATGATGAATTTAAAATTGTTTATTAAGAAAAAAAAAGAATCATACGTGTCTCTATAATAGTTTTGAAAGTGATAGTTATTAATTTATTTGGATTAGGTCTTATTTATAAGGCATTCACGTTGGCTAGAACGAACAGATATATCACCCAATGACATTCGAAAGCTGCTAGGTTATCTCTGCACTATGGCGTTATTGAAATGATTATCATGCCGTCACGCAGGAAGGACTGGACGATTCAATTGACGCCCCACTCGGTGATTTATGACGATGGGTGAGAAATATTTCACGTTATGTTACGTGACATGACGACCTACTCAATTAAACATGTCACGCCGGGGTGAATATTTAATGGTTCTTTGTATTGTACCCTCTGTGGAGTTCTACTATCCTGGCGACAGCTCATCTTTATATTACTCTGAAACTTATACCTGGGTTCTATCTAAATGGAGTTGTACCCAGAGATGTTTAGAGTACCGTTCAGATATTGTCTCGTGGCTTCCCTAACAATACAGGGTTTCACATTGTAATAGGAGAAATAACAAAATAATACATTTAATGGTTCTTTGTATTGTCCCCTCTGTGGAGTTCTACTATTCCGGCGACAGCTCATCTTTCTATCTCATTCAGTCTCATACCTGGGTTCTATCTAAGTGGAGTTGTACCCAGAAATGTTTAGAGCATCGTTCATTATGTTTCGTGGCTTCTAACAACACAGACTTTCACATTGAAATAGGAGAAATTACAAAAAAGGCATTCAATGGTTCTTTGTATTGTCCTTGTGGAGTTCTACTATCCTGGCGAAAGCTCGTCTTTCTATCTCTCTCAGACTTATACCTGGGTTCTATCTAAGTGGAGTTGTACCCAGAAATGTATAGAGCATCGTTCATTACGTCTCGTGGCTTCTAACAACACAGGGTTTCACATTGCAATAGGAGAAATTACAAAAAGGCATTTAATGGTTCTTTGTATTGTCCCCTCTGTGGAGTTCTACTATCCCGGCGACAGCTCATCTTTCTATCTCTATCTCAGACTTTTACCTGGGTTCTATCTAAGTGGTGTTGTTCCCAGAGTTGTATAGACCGTCGTTCAGATATTGTCTCGTGGCTTCTAACAACACAGGGTTTCATATTGTAACATAAAATTACAAAAAAAAAAGGCACTCAATGGCTCTTTGTATTGTCCCCTCTGTGGAGTTCTCCTATCCTGGCGACAGCTCGTCTTTCTATCTCATTCAGTCTCATACCTGGGTTCTATCTAAGTGGAGTTGTACCCAGAAATGTTTAGAGCATCGTTCATTACGTCTCGTGGCTTCTAACAACACAGGGTTTCACATTGCAATAGGAGAAATTACAAAAAAAAAAAGACATTTAATGGTTCTTTGTATTGTCCCCTCTGTGGAGTTCTACTATCCTGGCGACAGCTCGTCTTTCTATCTCTCTATGAGATTTATGCCTGGGTTCTATCTAAGTGGTGTTGTACCTAGAGTTCCTTAGAGCATCGTTCAGATATTGTCTCGTGGCTTCTAACAACACAGGGTTTCATATTGCAATAGGAGGAATTACAAAAAAGGTATTTAATGGTTCTTTGTATTGTACCCTCTGTGGAGTTCTACTATTCCGGCGACAGCTCGTCTTTCTATCTCTCTCAGACTTATACCTGGGTTTTCTCTAAGTGGTGTTGTTCCCAGAGTTGTATAGACCATCGTTCAGATATTGTCTCGTGGCTTCCCTAACAACACAGGGTTTCATTGCAATAGGAGAAATAAAAAAAAAGACATTTAATGGTTCTTTGTATTGTCCCCTCTGTGGAGTTCTACTATCCTGGCGACAGCTCATCTTTCTATCTCTCCCAGTCTTATACCTGGGTTCTATCTAAGTGGTGTTGTACCCAGAGTTCCTTAGAGCATCGTTCAGGTATTGTCTCGTGGCTTCCCTAACAATACAGGGTTTCATATTGCAATAGGAGAAATGGCAAAAAATGCATTTAATGGCTCTTTCTATTGTCCCCTCTGTAGAGTTCTACTATTCCTCCTTTTTCTATCTCTCAGACTCATACCTGGATTTCATCTAAGTGGTGTTGTACCCAGAGATTTTTAAAGCTTTGTGTTGGAATATTACACAGAGTAAAAATGGCTATAGATGAGCTCGTGTTTGAAAAGGAACTTGTATATATTAATGTTTATTGTTTTTGTTGTTTTCATGTAAAATATATACCAAGATTTATTTTGTATAATTGCTATTAATAATAAATAATATGTAAAGTTAGATTGGTTACGGATTCATCCTTCTTACTTACTTTAATTAAATAACACTTTGTTCAGATCATGCATCGTAGCTTCTAACAATAGTGAGTTTCACATTACAATAGGAGAACTTACCAAAAAATGCATAAAACACCTCAACTCATTTTATTTACTTGATTAAATAAGCTTTCGTGCAAGCCCTTCTTCACCTAACTAAAACGTTATAGTTATACGAAGAAATACTTACGCGAAAGCTTCTTTACTCAAGTAAATAAAAAATAGTTACGGTGTTTTATGCATTTTTTGGTAAGTTGTCGAAATCTGCAAACCTGTGATGATGAATAAGAGGAATTGAAAGATAACATCTACTTATATAATTGCCTTATTCTGTCTGTCTGAAGTTCACTGTCTGAAGTTCACGGATAGAATGCGCGCCCATTGGCTGCCGGCGAACACGTGGCCTCCCTGCCCCCCTCTAGACAACCCTGTTATCAGCTGTGTGATACATACACCTGTCTATAGCGGCCATTCTAGACAACCCTGTTATCAGCAGTGTGTTACATCCACCTGTCTATACAGACCACCCTGTCTATAGCGGCGACTCTAGACACCCCTGTTATCAGCAGTGTGTTACATCCACCTGTCTATACAGACCACCCTGTCTATAGCGGTCACTTTAGGCAACCCTGTTATCATCAGTGTGTTACATTCACCTGTCTATACAGACCACCCTGTCTATAGCGGTCACTTTAGGCAACCCTGTTATCAGCAGTGTGATACATACACCTGTCTATACAGACCACCCTGTCTATAGCGACCACTCTAGACAACCGTGTTATCAGCTGTGTGATACATCCACCTGTCTATACAGACCACCCTGTCTATAGCGGCCACTCTAGGCAACCCTGTTATCAGCTGTGTGATACATCCACCTGTCTATACATACCACCCTGTCTATAGCGGCCACTCTAGGCAACCCTAGGAAGCAAGATGTATACAAGGTCAAGGGATGGGAATCGAACCCACGACCTTGCGCTTACCGGGCAGATGCCATGACCACTAGGCTATAGGCTCATTATTTCTTTATACCGTTATTATACCGTTATATTATATATAGTTAAAACATTTTAAAAACACACAGTTTGGAACGGGACATTTCACAAGAGTGACATCCATGGCGCCAATTTATAATTGTAACGAATAGTATTTGAATTAAAACGTTTTTAAAATATATTCGCACTCGGGTAAAACCCGGGCGTTGCCCGGGCCATTCGTCTATTTGATAAGAAGAGAGAAAAGCTAACAGCAACGAGAATCATTATTGAATAGATATAAGTTGTAAAATTATAAATATATTCTCACAATGAGTATCTTTTTTATTTAAAAAAACGCTAGCTTTCAAGCGTTAATCGCTCTTCAACGGGCATACTATAATATCGACTTTATTATTATTTATTTAAGTAACCCAGGTTCCTGGAGCGTACAGAAGTCGCCAACTACCCGGGATGTTATCGACTTTATCCCACCAGAAATATTTAAAAAAACAAACGCGCGCAGCGTGGATATTTTTAACTGAAAATTAACGCTTGAAAGCTAGCGTTTTTTTTAAATAAAAAAAGATACTCATTGTGAGAATATATATTTGTAATTTTAATACTTTTTTTCACAATTTTATTATGAATAGAGATATAGGTTTGGTGAACATTCGGGCAATAACTTCCTTCAACAGACTATAATACGTATATAAGAAAGTGAAGGTGGAAGAAATAATATATACATGTAGTAACTTGCATAAGTGGAAATATTTTACAAGACTATATATTGGAAATTTTTAAACTATTATAGACGCGTATATTTCTTTTGAAAATAAGAATCATACGCATTCATAATAGTTTCGAATTTTCATAACAGATGACGCTCTAATGTATCATAATAAGACTATATATTGATTATTATTTTAGTTTTTATGGAGAAAAAATGTTGAATACAGGTTTTTGTGGATTTGAAAAAAACTTCTTGTGCTATAGAGTGATAGAGAGAGATTGAATATACTTTTATTAATCGTACATATAAGATTACTAGAAGAATGACCCGGCTTCGCCCGAGAAATCCCCCGAATGAAGTATTCTTCATACTGAAAGTACATCAATAATAAATAGTAGAAGTGCCATAGAATAGCAATACAGAAGAAACACATAAACAACAGGAAAAAAAGTGTGTAATGGCAAAAATTGTATTATATTAGTGTTTAGGTATTTGATTTAATTATTTTTTTGCAATCCATTTAGTTTTTTCAAAATTAATAATATAAATGAGTTTTAAAAATTGTAAAAAAAAAAATGCATCGGCCGGGAATCGAACCTGCGTGGCAGGCGAGCATTCTCGCTATTGAACTACCGATGCTTATAAGAAATGGTCATATTTGGGTATTTATTCCATTCACAAAAGCAAACGGTGACAGAATTTAGAATTTATTGATGACTCTGATACTTGTATATTTTAATTATAGACGCGTATAATTCTTTTGAGAAAAAGAAACATACGTGTCTATAATAGTTTCGAATTTTCATAACAGATGGCGCGCTAATGTATCATAATAAGAATATATTGATTATTATTTTAGTTTTTATGGAAAAAAAATGTTGAATACAGATTTGTTGTGGATTTGGAAAAGAAGTATACATAAAATGAATTCAGATAGGCAGTAATAATGTGTTTTTTAAATATTGAAGAAAGAAAGAGGGAAGTGTTAATGGAATAAGAGGATGAGATGTCTAGAAATACAGGGTTCCACATGGTATAGTGAGGGATATGCCTTTCAATAGAACATTTATTTGTTCGACCATTAGTAGAGCTTTGGAATCGTAAGTTCTACCAATAACTCTTATTGTGGCTTCTGAAGAATACTGAATATTTACTATCTCTTATAGTCAACAATCTGAATTAATATTTCACATTACACTCATGGACAAAACATAAGGAATTAGAAAGTCTATTGTCGCCAATCGTCTTTTTATTAAGGAAACAGAGGCAACTTTGTTCATATTTAGTTATCTCGTGTGTCTAAAGATTACTGTGTATCAAATACCTTTCAGAGTTATTGTCTGAATTCCGATATACATGCTAAAATGTACAACTTCCTTAAGTTTTGTCCATGAGTGTATCTTTCAGAGTTATTGTTTGAATCCCGATATACATTCTAAAATGTACAACTTCCTTAAGTTTTGTTCATGAGTGTATCTAAAGATTACTTTGTATCAAATATCTTTCAGAGTTATTGTCTATATTCCGATATACATGCTAAAAGGTACAACTTCCTTAAGTTTTGTCCATGAGTGTATCTTTCAGAGTTATTGTCTGAATTCCGATATACATTCTAAAATGTACAACTTCCTTAAGTTTTGTCCATGAGTGTATCTTTCAGAGTTATTGTCTGAATTCCGATATAAATTCTAAAATGTACAACTTCCTTATAAGTTTTGTCTATTATTGTATGTTTACCTTTTTTTGGAGTATTGAAATTTTGTGCAGATGAAATTTATATATTATCAATTCCATAAGGTTCCTAAGGATTCAACGTTTTCAGCATCTTAGAGTGATAAATTCAACTTTAACGTTATTTGTACTTTTATTTGTGGAATACAGATTTGTAATCGTTACTGTGTTTGCAACTCTTTCTGGTTTGTGAGAATATATAGTGTTCGCCATCTTATAGCAAAGAATCTGGTTTACACCATATTTGTGAACTCTTCTTGGAAGAATGAAGCATTGAAATTGACATCTCAAGCATCTGTATAAGACATGTTTTACGAGGTTATAGAGAAGATGAAGAGAGAGGTTCAAACGGATTTATTACAATGTCCATATAAGATTATGAATATATTAATAATAAATATGATTATATAATTGATAAATATGTGAATAAATAGATATAAATATATAAAAATAATTGATAAATATACATATATATAAATATATATACAAGGTCTTCATTGGTGGCGCCCACCGCGGGAAAGACTCCGCCACCGATGGACTGTGAGAGTTCTTTCCCACAGAGTGGGCAGGTCGATGTGGTAGCTGGCGTTACCCAACTCAAGACCAAGATGGTACTTGTAGATGGTAGCCTTCGCTACACTGGTTAGCTTCATTGCCTCGGAATGAGAGAGATTGAGATTGAAACTACTTTATTTCAATGTCCATATTAGATTATATAAGGTTAAATACAGAATAAATATAAATATGAATAAATATGATTATATAATGATAAATATAGAGAGACAGAATCCGGTTCAATATTTATTTGTACTTTTATTTTCGTGGAATGGAAATTTGGAATCGTAATTTTGTGTTCAGGAACTTCGTGCGGCTCTTGCGGATACTGGATACTTAAGGTGGCTTAGTGAAGAATCTTTTTTATAATTAAAGGTGAGTAGAACCTCATTTTTCTATATAAACATTATTTTTAGAAATTTATCGTTGTTTCAAACTTACACTAGGATACGTACTTTATAGCACTGAAATAATTGTCCTAACATTTAAAGTAGGTTGTACTTTAACAGATCATATATAAAGTTAAATCCTTTTGCAATACATTGCAGTACAGGGTGGGTAAAAGTAGGCGACTGCTTTTATTGTAAGTGTACCACATATCTACATATGTGAAAAGCAGTTCAACTTTTGTACTTACAAATGTATCAGAGCCTCGTTTGGTTATTTGCACTCGCTGGTGGGGTTGGACTTTTCCAACTTTAACCACGCGCTTTCGAGATTTCGCTTTTTAACGGGCAAAAGGTTTTTTTTCTTCCAAAAATCAAGAGATCGAAAGGTGGCGGTTAAAGTTAATAATAGAAAACTTATTGCGAAAGGATCTAACTTCATATACCTAGATAGACATCTCTTCCTTTAACTACACATCAGAACGATGCATTATCACCCTTGTAAAACACATTGCTAGTGGTAATGAAGAATTTCTTCAATCACCAAATGAAGTGTTGTTTGGCCTATTCCTAATACACGTGGTACAGGCCATGATAATCATGTTGGGTAGAAGTAGGCGACTGCTTTTACTGTAAGTATACCACATGTCTACACATATGAAAAGCAGTTCGACTTTTACACTTACAAATGTGCAGAGCCCTGTTTGTGTATTTGCACTCGCTGGCTGGATTGGACTTTTGCAAATAAAGTTTTGTATTAAGGTGATGTACAATGCCATCGTTCAGATGTATGAATATAAAGGGAGAGGTGCCTATCTAGGTAAATGAATATATTCCTCCCACAACTTTATAGGTTGTATATACTTAATATATAATTGTAACAATGGTGCTTCTTCCATGGAAGGTGACGCCAGCTGTTGGGGATCAGCGTATGGGGTCCCGTCACATGAGAGCTGCGCCTAAATAAGTTCTTTTTTCGTCTTTCTACAGCCAGCTAGCTGGGATATGTAAACTAGTTAATTTTGTTTGAGTCAAAAGGCGATCCATTAATTAAGATTATATAAAAGGGCGTAGCTGGATCTGTAAAAAAAAAAAACACTTTGTTTCTCAAAATATTTCGAGAGATTGTTCCCTCTTTATCAATTTATTTCACAGTTGATAAAGAGGGAACAATCCCTCGAAATATTTTGAGAATAAAATTGTTTTTTTTCTTTACAGATCCAGCTACGCCCTTTTATATAATCTTTGTTAATTTTGTTACATTAAATTTTTGTATTCCAATAGAGAAAGAAATAAAATAGATAAAAATCATTTTACTTTTAGTTTCATGTATATCTTTTAAATCAAATTGGATACATATTAATTATTGCGATTTTTGTTATTTTAACTTTCACAGATACAATAGTGTTTGGAGAGGTAAATTTGATCATAACTATTTGTAGATTTTGAATATATAGGGTTTCTGACTAGTGAAGCTTCTAGCATTAATATTCTTTTATTTTGAGAGATTAATAAAACACTCGAACGAATACTTTTTTTTAATCAACAAATACATATCATATTGGTATTAAAATACTAATTTATAATTGTACTATAAATGGTGTTCTAAAATTTAGTACACAGTCAAAATTTACAACACAAATATTTAGAAAATTTGTGAATTAATTAAAACCAATATTTATATTTTAGATATTAGAAAGAATATAATTTATTGAGTAAAAGATTTATTTGCCAATAGTACGGTTGGTTGAACGCCAACGTTTGTAAATGCATTACTATGTGGCGCTGAGAGTGTTTTTTTTGTCCCTTTATACAAAATGTAATGTTTTGACAAAGGTTGGCGTTCAGCCAACCGAAATATTGGCAAATACATATTTTTATTCAATCCAATATATATATATATTATATAATCTAAAATTCAATTATTTTATTTTTTAAATCATATATTTTCATTCATTGACTGTTCAACATTTTTGACCATAGATTTACAAGATAACACTTTGAATATTTGTTGTAAATATGTATAGTTAAACTCCCTAATTTTTTAAATCACGAATATAGAATTTATAAAATAAAATTCTATCTTTTTCAACAACAAAACCAAAATATTCATAACATATATATGCCTTTTTATTATCTAAATAATCAAATATTTATTAAATAAATGATCAATTTATTTTATTTATTTATTTCAACACACAAACGCGATATCCCGGCTAGGGCTATAGAGAGGGGGTGCTATAGACAGGTCACTTTTAATGTAAAATGTTTACATTTTAATGTTTAAAATTGGGCGCTATAGAGAGAGGGAGGCGCTATTTAGAGGGGGCGCAGGTTTAACTGTATTTGAAAATAGAATATTTAATAATATAAATGGTTCTATATATTTCACTGATTGTATAACTGATATTTAGGTTATTCATTATATCAGATTTGAAACGTTTTTATTGTTAAACTATTTCGTATTGTGAAAAAAAAAAACAACAAAAAAAAGGTTTTTAATATGAGAAATTGTGAATTAATTTTGTCACGCGAAACTCAAATCAACTTTAGGACATTCCCCTATATATGTTATGAAATCTTATTACGTTTTTTTTTTACATTGTAGAAGCGGAAACAAGTAAGACCACGACTGAAAAACATGAGAAAATTAGCCGCGTGATATGAAATTTAACCTTTTTTTTGTAAACAATCTATTTTGCTATATCACTGAGTCATAGTCAAATTCTTTCATTCTGAATAATCGTTTTTTTTTTGTCTATAGAATATTTTTTTCAATAGGTATGTATGTATATTAAAGTGTAAATATCAAGCCTTTAGGGTTGGTTTTTTATAAAAGATTTTTATCCACAAATCTCTCGAGCTTTCAGGTATGGAAGCCCTTCTACAGTTGAAAAACACAATTAATATTTATATTGTAACAAAGTATTTATTAAATTACAAAACTATTTTAGACGCGTAATATTCTTTTTAAAATAAAACAATTTCTACTGTCCTTACTGCAATGGAAAAATTAAAGGGAGGGCCTGGCTCATCAGTGGTGAACCCTCCCAGCGGTTTCGCCAGTTTAATCTACCATACCGCTGTTATATTGCATTTTTTGGAACTTCCTTTATAGTTGACTGTTGTAAGACTCTTGGAATGGTGCCACTGATGAGCCAGGCCCTCCCTTTAATTTTTCCATTGCAGTAAGGACAGTAGAAATTGTTTTATTTTAAAAAGAATATTACGCCTCTAAAATAGTTTTGTAATTTGATAACAGATGGCGCGCTAGTGCAAAGTATTTATTATTTTATTAACAGAGTATCATTTTTAATGTTTATATTTGCTATTCTGTAAACTTCCCACATTGCTTATCTTTTGTTTATCATTCATAGTTTGTTCTTTCCTTAAATAAATTGCTGTGTCAACCTGAAGTTTGTCTTCCCTAATTTTCCACGTGGCAATATCATGTTTTTCTTCTCTAGAAGGTTTTCCATACCCGAAAGCTAGAGAAATTTGTGGATACAAATCTTTTATTAAGAAAGCTATTCCTGAAGAGGATTGATATTCAACCTTAAAATTGATAGAAACGATTATTTTATCGAAATGTATGTATATGTGGTGGTGTCTTGTCCATGATTTTGGTGCTCCATGGAAAGGGGGGTGCCATTGCCCCGTTAGTCATCCACATTTCAGAGTTCTCTGTTCACGGTTACCGTAGCGGCTCACGACACCGTACTACAGGGCAGTCCCTTACTTGTGCTGTTTCTCCCGCCCGCCACATAGAAGGAGGACTTCTGGGTAGGATATGTATATGTATAAGGCATAATATATGTATTTAAAGCTTGTATTAAAGATAAGAGGTGTATTTATATTAACGTATTAAGACTATCCTCCTGTATTTTGACAATGTATTCTGATCTTAAAACTGATACTACTACTTCCTTAGCTGAAATCTCAGATTTGGCTGACTCAATAACTTCTCCCGCAAGATAATACGGATTCCTCAAGAGACTTAAACCAACCTGAATCGAAGAAAATATCAAAAATATAATTCATGGCCCATCCTC
>CP092878.1:33643232-33662666 GCA_030710605.1 Cordylochernes scorpioides
CTAAATCGACCGCCAGAGGTCACTCTTCCCCTATAAAAACTCGTTGTTGTTCTTTCCCGATGGCCGGCTCAAAACTTTTGTACATTATGTAAATAATCTTTTGTTTTTCTTATTCTACTCGCCTTAAGCCAGGCATTATATTTACCAAATTATGTCTTTTATATATTCCTGAGCTCAAATAAAGAAATCTCTGATCAAAACTACATTTATTATTATTCTTTCAATATTTATGCCACGATTGCTCAACAAATATCTCTATTCTCAAAATAATCAGCATCAAGTATTAATTCTATATAGCTCTAATAATCAAAATACAACAGAAATCTAATTATTTTATAATATATATATATATATTAAAAATGGCATATCCTGACCAGGAGCACATGTGCTTTTCAGAAGGCAGAGCGCCATCTGGTGGAACAGAAATCAACTATTCATTGATTTAGCCTGTTCCCTGATATTTGGCCAACCCAATGATCATATCAGGGAACAGGCTAAATCAATGAATAGTTGATTTCTGTTCCACCAGATGGCGCTCTGCCTTCTGAAAAGCACATGTGCTCCTGGTCAGGATATGCCTTTTTTAATATTGATTTCAACACCTGATCTTTTTATCTTTTTTTTTTTTTCGTTTTTTAATATATATATATATGTCGTGCCCTTCCATTCGACTACGATGGATACGACATATATATATATTAGATAGTAAAAGGGCATATATTGGATTGAATAGAATATTTATTTGCCAAGAATTTGTGTATACAAAAATTTAATGCCTCGATAAAGGTTGGCATTCAGCCAACCGAAATTTTAGCACATAAATATATTTTTCAATCCAATATATACCCTTCTACTATCTAATAATTTAGTATGGATTGCTCTATTTTCATAACAATATATAATAATAATATTGTATTAAATAAATAAATAAAGTATTTTCTATTTTATATATAATCACACCCCCGTCACATATGTCAAATCCTAACGCTCTATTTTTATTCCTATTCTCCATTTTTTAGAAGGGTTTTATTGCGTCATAATGTAACAATGACGTCATTGTTACCCCTCAATATTTCTTCCTTCAAAGAAATTCCACTCTTCAAATCCCATCAACAAATGCTCTAAAAGGGTTTTCAAAAGCCTCTCCAAGTTTAATTAATATTTTGTCCTCCCAATCAATAATTTTAAAGTAATTGCAATTAATTTAGTCAATCAAAAATACCCAATTATATAAATTACTTTGGTTCTCTTTTTAACTATTTCAAATTTTTTTTAAATTTAATTCTAAGCAGGTTTATTTCTATTGCAACTCTTCGCCCAATTAATTATTAATTAGAATTAATTGAAGTAATATTTAAATTTTGATATATTGCAGCTTGATCATAATTAACTAACTCTCTATATATAATTCTATTCCACTTCTATAATAGCATTCTCTATGTAAATTTTTAATTATTTTTTATTAATTAATTGTAGATGGTTGGCTGCATTTTTATCGGATGTTTTTTTGAGAAAATAATATTTTGAAAGACTTATTAATTATATATACTATATGAATTCGCGGTGTTGTGTATATAATGAAATTTTGTTAATATATGTTGATATAATTTCTTATGTTCATATTTGAACTTTTTAAATTCAATACTCCAATGGGATAGGTGCTTCATTCATAATGAAAGCCGGTGTTGAATTATAGAGTAGGTTGAATTAAAGAGGTTTTAATGTGATAAATTGACCGTTTAAGAGCAGAATATTTGCTCGAAAGCTTGCAAAACTTAAATTAAAAGAAAATTTTACCTGAATTTTATATTTTTCATATAATTAAAAAAATATAGTTCTTGATTAAAATTTGGGTGAGATATTTTAGGGAATATATATTTGAAATCTTTACAATATTCTCCGTCATGTTCTCCATTGTAACTCGCGGCATCTACCAATATTGTATCTATCTCTTCTTCTTCTTTATTATCTCCACTCAATCATATTAAGGTATTAAGCTTGTAGAGCTTGAGACTTGACAACCATCATGACTGGGTGAAGTTGAATGCGTCTGCCTTTGTCACTAAGACTGGGAGCACTACTCAGTGGCAGGCTGACTTAGCTACAATATGAAATGGCCGCCTCTGACATGAGGAACAGATGCCATGTGCATCCGCTCCTAAAATGGAGTACAAACGCTGCTCATCCTGTATCCCTGGATTAGGAACCCTAACAGGGTACTATCAGCCGGACCAGCTGAGCCCAGGTTTTTTACCGAGCTTTTTACTGCTCCCCCTCCTCCTTTTTCATCCGGGTTTGGGACCGGCAAAGGCAGAGTTGAAGTTGAGTATCTACTGCGGAATGAAAGAATCACGTTAATTTATATTCCACACATAAAGATATAAAAAAAATATTTCTTGAAACATCTACAATACGTTCATTAAGTGCCCCCATTATACTGGGCAGCTGATGGATTAACTAATGTAGGCCTAGCGTGCTACATATGTACATATACTGGTGGAGTTTACATATATAACCTCTTATCAACAAACGGAATATATCAATGCCATTAATCTCATTTTTCTTGAACAGCCACTTTATCTCTATATGAAGAAGTAAAAGTTGTATAAACTTATGTTTTATGATTTGCTTTAAAAAATGAATCGATGTTAGTTCCATATGCTTGAATTGAATATTACACCTTAGTTCTATATATTTTATTGCTTAAAATGGAACACAACCAAACAAAGAAGAAACTACAATTGCAAATGATTTGATAAATAACAGAGAAAAAAACATTAAAAATAATGATGATAAAAAAATTGAATATGTCTGCCAGAAATATGCTTCTATGAATTCAAAAATGAGAATAATTACAAACTTAACATATAAAATTCAAACAATCTCCATTAGAAGTATTGAGGGTTCTCAATATAGATTGCTGTCTCTCTTTACCTTTAGAGATGACCTAGTGTTTAGTCCAGCTACTTGACCAGCTCGGTAACTCCAAGTAAAAGGCTCTAAGAACGACTATCAACCGTACTAAACTTATCCAGAAATCTTTTTTATTGAAAAACACGCTCAATTTATACATTAAAGAAATTTACATACTAATTTATATTAAAATTGGCATATCCTGACCAGAAGCACATGTGCCTTACAGAAGGCAGAGCGCCATCTTTCGTTTTTTAATATACTAATTTATACATAAAATAAATTTACATACTTTTTTTTCTTAGTTTTTAAGTTACAAATATATTTACATTACAATTATTACAATTATTTTATTTCCAAAGCGCTATATCCCGCAAGGGATACTTGCGCCAAACAAGGAGAAAAGTCTATTTACATGAGTTATTTACATTATTCAACGAATAAAAACATTAGAGATCCAGATTTTGTAGAAATTTTAGAATGTATTTACAAAATGAATTGAACTTTAGATATGATTTTTTATTGGAAATCAAATCGTTTAATTCATAAACAACTAGTTCATTCTTCATTCTATAATCTTGAAATGCTGGGCAGTCGATCAGTAGATGTCTTGAGGTTTGTTCCTCCATACCACAAAAGCAACTTGAATCCTCCACTGCCTTTATTCTATTTAAAAAACTTTTGAAATTTCCGTGGTTTGTAACAAATTGAGTATTATAAAAATTTGGACGAAAGTATTTAGGGATTTCTTGGGGAAAAAAGCTTAAGAAAGTATTATTTGCTTCGTTTTTCAGAACATTCATTCTTGATTTGAGAAAGGTATCTATAATTCCTGGAATAAATGGGTCATAAATTTGTTGATCATCTGTGGATAAGTTTCTCAGATCAGATATCATGATTCTGGATTCGATAAAGTCTGAGATCAGAGGAATGTTGGCCAAACTATGAACACAGCTATATGATGTGGATTTATAGGCTTGTATACACCATGTCAGTATTTGATATTGGGTTGAATTTAATTTTTGTAAACATTTTTTATTTAAATATTTGAACCAAATTTCGGCTCCATATGTAAGTATTGGTCTAAAAATGGATTTATATAAAGTTAGCCTTTTCTGGGTGCTTAGACCCCAAGATTTCCCGCAAATTGAGAAGAGATAATTTTTAAAACGTTTTGTACGATTTACTATTTCTTCTATGTGGTATGTAAAATTTATTTTGTTTCTTCTTCTGTGATTTGCAATTATTATTCCTAAAATTTTGGTCTTCAGAGTTGGTATGATTATTTCATTATTAAATTTGATTGGGATTTTTTCTTTGTTATGTAAATAGAATATATTAGTTTTTTCTAGACTTATTTCAAGTTTGTTACTCTTACACCATACATCAATCGTATTTAATGCTTGTTCTATAACTAATTTCAGGTCTTTGCAATTGTTGTGCCAGCATATAATTGAAACATCATCTGCATAACATACCACTTCACTATTAGGAACTTGATATTTGATCAAAAGATCGTTTAGTAATATTATCCATAGTAGTGGAGATAGCGGGCCACCCTGCGGACATCCCTTTGTAATTTGTTTATTTATTGTTAAGTTCTCATATGTAAATTTCGTTTTCCTCGATTTAAATATATTTACATAAAGTTGACTACTCTAGTAGTCGTAACATGAAGTAGTAGTCAAAAATGCTCACAGTTTTCTGGAGATGTGTTTTATTATCTTCATTAAACGTTATCTTTCAGGCATTTCTCTTACCTTCTACAGTCGTACATGGAAATATATAAAGTTTATATGTTTCTATGTTCCCCTGTAGAAGGGCAGAGGTTCCCGAAAGCTTGAGATTACGTTTAAGGAAAGGCAAAAACAAAAATCAATATTTATAAGATACAAGATAAGTTAACACAAAGCAATAACGCGCCATCTATACATATAAGCAATCATGAAGAGCATTGCTCGAAGCAAATATTTGAATGTAATTCTACTGTCCTATAAGCTTATGTCCATAGTTTACATGAAAACCATTTCTAAGATCCCATCCTTCAGTGTAGCATATAAAAGCAGAATGATCCAATACAGTATTAGAGCTCTGAGAAGCGGTCTGGTGGATTAAATTGGCGAAACCGCTGGGAGGGTTCACCACTGATGAGCCAAGCCCTCCCAATATATTTTTTCATCGCAGTAAGGACAGTAGAAGTTCGTTTTATGTATAAAAGAAACATTAGCGCTTTTAAATCCTTTTATTTTATATACAAGATAAGTAATGAGGGAAGTTTCCAGAGTAAAAATATTTTTCTTTGCTTATCCCTAGTACACGTGGTACAGGCCATGATATTTAAGGTGGGTAGAAGTAGGCGACTGTTTTTACTGTAAGTGTACCATATGTCTACACATGTGAAAAGCAGTTATTCTTTGCACTTAATAATTACGTTTAATAAAGAAACACATTTCCAGAAAACTGTAGCATTTGTTTGATTAATATCCAGGATATTTATATCTATTTATATAAAGGTAGTAGGTCGAAGTGAGACAAAGGTAATATGCAAAGTTGATATTCCTGATAACTAGATTCATATCTTCATAAATACCAACTTTCCTCTCACATATACCTGTCACCAAGAGCTATATGGGAAGAGATCTGTAGAAACCTTCGACCATTAGGATCCAGGAGAGATGAATTCTGCAAGGGATACCAGCATACCAGAGCTATTGGGATGTAATTCAGTAGGATCATTTACTCAGTAGAATATCAGAGATTCAGGAATCTCGGTAGTTGAGAAAGGTTCTGAAGAAGCCTTCAACCAGTAGGATTCAGGAGAGTTGAATTCTGCAAGGGATACCAGCATACCAGAGCTATGGGGATGTAGTTCTATAGGATCCTTTACCCTGTAGAATATCAGAGATTCGGGAATCGCTAGATGAGAAGGGTTCTGAATAAGCCTTCAGTCAGTAGGATCCAGGAAGGTTGAATTCTGCAAGGAATACAAGCATACCAGAGCTTTGGGAATGTAGTTATATAAGATCCTTTACCCACCTGAATATAAAGGTTCTGCAAGGATTACTAGCCGAGAAAAGTTCCGAAGAAGATTTTAGACATTATAAACCATAGAATTAGAGTTCTGAGAGAACCTTCAGCTATCAAAAAATATATGAAGATCGATTTCTTCAGGACCCTCCTTTCAGACACGAAGCCAAGAATTTGCAAGGCTCTCTATCCGAAAAAAGAAAAACTAGTTCTTCAGTCAGTACAGGAGTTCTGCAGAGGCCTAGATAACAACCAAATTAACGGTTCTTCCTCAACGTATTAATCCTGAAGAGGAAAAATCCTCAGCAAACATGCAAGGTTTAATTAAAGCCATTGGAAAAACTATTAATTACTTGGGATGATGGATGACTTCAGGCTGAACCCTACCATTCAATCCTTCCTTTCAATGCCTGAATGCAGTTCTTACACTTTTTATTCAAATATAGTCTATTCTTATAGTGATTTTTTGAAACATAAATACCCAATATGAATTCCTCAAAATGGATTTTGATAACCTGATAGAATTATGATATTCATTATCTCGATTCTTTTGCTTAACCAAAATTCGAACATCATTTTAAAAATACTTTTCTATTTTATAAAATTATAAAATTTGCTTCAAATGTCTCCTAATCTGTAACGATCTAGCCCCATCAGTGAAATAAAGCTAGTCAACTTGAATGCCTTATAGATACAAGAAAATAAGAGACTTAATCCAAATAAATTAATAGTTTAATAAAGTAATAGTTATGATGAATTAGCGAGCCATCTGTTATCAAAATTTGAAACTATTATAGACGCGTATGATTCTTTTTTTAAAATATACAATTTCTACTGCCCTTACTGCAATTGAAAAATTAATGGGAGGGCTTGGCTAATCAGTGGTGAACCCTCTCACCGGTTTCGCCAGTTTAATCTACCATACCGCTGTTCTATTGTATTTTTTGAACTTTTATAGTGATACCTCTATGATGAATTTAAAATTATTTATTAAAAAAAAAAAAGAATTATACGCGTCTATATTAGTTTCGAAAGTGATAGTTATTAATTTATTTGGATTAGGTCTTATTTATAAGGCATCCACGTTGGCTAGAACGAACAGATATATCACCCAATGACATTCGAAAGCTGCTAGGTTATCTCTGCACTGTGGCGTTATTGAAATGATTATCATGCCGTCACGCAGGAAGGACTGGACGATTCAATTGACGCCCCACTCGGTGATTTATGACGATGGGTGAGAAATATTTCACGTTATGTTACGTGACATGACGACCTACTCAATTAAACATGTCACGCCGGGGTAAATATTTAATGGTTCTTTGTATTGTACCCTCTGTGGAGTTCTACTATCCTGGCGACAGCTCCTCTTTCTATCTCTATCTCAGACTTTTACCTGGGTTCTATCTAACTCGAGTTGTACCCAGAGTTGTATAGACCATCGTTCAGATATTGTCTTGTGACTTCTAACAACACAGGGTTTCACATTGCAATAGGAGAAATTACAAAAAGGCATTTAATGGTTCTTTGTATTGTCCCCTCTGTGGAGTTCTACTATCCCGGCGACAGCTCGTCTTTCTATCTCTCTCAGACTTATACCTGGGATTTTATCTAAGTGGTGTTGTACCCAGAGATTTTAGAGATTTGTGTTGGAATATTACACAGAGTAACAATGGCTATAGATGAGCTCGTGTTTGAAAAGGAACTTGTATGTACATAATAATTATTGTTTTTGTTGTTCTCATGTAGACATATATACCAAGATTTGTTTCATATAATTACTATTAATAATAAATAATATGTAAAGTTAAATTGGTTACGGATTCATCCTTCTTACTTACTTTAATTAAATAACACCTTGTTCAGATCATGCATCGTAGCTTCTAACAATAGTGAGTTTCACATTACAATAGGAGAAATTACCAAAAAAAAAAGCATAAAACACTGCAACTCATTTTATTTACTTGATTAAAGACGCTTTCGTGTAAGCCCTTCTTCACCTAACTGACACGTTATAGTTATACGAAGAAATACTTACCCGAAAGCTTCTTTAATTGAGTAAATAAAAATAGTTACAGAGTTTTATATATCCTTTTGTAAGTTGTCAAAATCTGCAAACCTGTGATGATGAATAAGAGGAATCGCAAGATAACATTGATAAGAAGTGACAAAAGCTAACAGCAACGAGAATCATTATTGAATAGATACAGAAAGTGTTCACACTTATAGGAAACAAGTTTTAATATAAAATATTAAAAATTAACACCATATTTGAAATTTTTCAAATGTTCTATTTGAAAGCCTTTTTGTTTATTTACAGAACGGCACCTGATTTTCCACGATAGCAGACACTGATGTTCCTATTAATTTGGCTATATCTCTTTGTGGCATAGAATTTTCTTTTGTAATTTATTTTTTCACTTTTTTGACAGTTGCAGGAGTTCTCACAGATATAGGGTGATAATCTTTTGTCCATTTCTCCGTAGGTGCTTTGAATAAAAACTTGATATTTTCGTCGTGAATAATATTATAAATACCTTTTTTAGAAATGTTGATATCATCTTGTTTGCATATTTTAATTATGTCCAAATAGGTAAGATTAGCTCTGGAAAGTCCTGAAATATAACCTCTTATGAAATTATTGTATTTGAAGGGCATTTTTTAAAATAACAAAAGATATGTATTGCGTGTTAAAATTAGCTTAAGCTTTTTCGAATTCCACGTTGTTGATTTTTTTTAAATAAAGTAATAGTTCCTTTTTTACACCGGGCGCTCGTTTCCTATAAGTGTGAACACCCTCTGTATAAGTTTTAAAATTACAAATATATTCTTACAATGAGTATTTTTTTTATTTAAAAAACGCTAGCTTTCAAGCGTTAATCGCTCTTCACCGGGCATACTATATAATATCGACTTTATCCCGCGCGCAGCGTGGATATTTATAACTGAAAATTAACGCTTGAAAGCTAGCGTTTTTTAAATAAAAAAGATACTCATTGTGAGAATATATTTGTAATTTTAATACTTTTTTCACAATTTTATCATGAATAGAGATATAAGTTTGATGAACATTCAAACAATAACTTCCATCAACAGGCTATAATACGTATATAAGAAAGTGAAGGTGGAAGAAATAATATATACATGTAGTAACTTGCATAAGTGGAAATATTTTACAACACTATATATTGAAAATTATAAACTATTATAGACGCGTATGATATTTTTGATAATAAGAATCATACGCGTTTATAGTAGTTTCGAATTTTCATAACAGATTGCGCGCTAATGTATCATAATAAGACTATATATTGATTATTATTTTAGTTTTTATGGAAAAAAAATGTTGAATACAGATTTGTTGTGGATTTGGAAAAGAAGTATAAATAAAAAAATTATATGGGCAGGAATATATAGAAGAAAGGAAAAGAGGGAAGTGTTCAGGGATTAGGAGGTGTCTAGAAATACAGGTTCCACATGGTATAGTGAGGGAAATGCCTTTTAATCGAACATTTATTTGTTCGACCATTAGTAGAGCTTTGGAATCGTAAGTTCTAGCAATAACTTTTTGTGCTATAGAGTGATAGAGAGAGATTGAATATATTTTTATTAACCGTTCATATAAGATTATATAGGGTTAATATATGGGGGTGATGTAAAATTAAATATTATTTACATCAGAGAAATCCCACTGAGGGTCGTCTGGTATAATGTCACATTCCGTCCTGAAGTCAGACAACGTTCCGCGTAGATCGGACTTTTCCCCTACATGTACTATTGCCATCTCGAGGAATAGCTTCACCTCTGCTCAGGTGACAGGTACTCGAGGACGTCCTCCCAGTTAGAAGGGGAGACTTTCTCCTCCCTATAATAGTCTCTATAAAGGGGTTCTAGGATGGTGTTGGTATTCAAGTTCTCGAACAACTCCTCTACCTCTTGAGAGAGAGTGAGATCATGTGTCATCATTGCCGAATGTAAGTTTATATCCACAAACAAGACGTGATTTCTAGATGCCTTCTACAACAATGCAGCCATTTTATATACACCAATACCTCGATTTGTGTCGTTTCGTTTTGCATTTTTTTCGAAGTTGCGTCGCTGCTTAATTTTTACTGATTTTCACTGTGCGTCGTTAGATTTTCGAAGTTGCGTTGTTTTGGATTGGACTCTTTACTTTTTTTTTCTTAAAGTATGGCAACACCTTTGTTTTTGATTGCGCCATGCCATCAAAATTTGGGGATTCCCTTTCTAACTAAAAATCAACGCAAATTTAATACAATATTTTTTTTCAGTTTGCGTCGTTTCAATTTGCGTCGTGTTTTTTTGGAACGTAACCCCGACGCAAAGCGAGGTATGGGTGTATATATATAACCTTCTTGTGGCTCCTAAGGAATACTGAATGTTTACTATCTCTTATAGTCAACAATCTGAATTAGTATTTCACATTACACTCATGGACAAAACATAAGGAAGTTGAAAGTCTATTGTCGCCAATCGTCTTTTTATTAAGGTAACAGAGGCAACTTTGTTCATATTTAGTTATCTCGTGTGTCTAAAGATTACTGTGTATCAAATATCCTTCAGAGTTATTGTCTGAATTCCGATATACATGCTAAAAGGTACAACTTCCTTAAGTTTTGTCCATGAGTGTATCTTTCAGAGTTATTGTCTGAATCCCGATATACATGCCAAAAAGTAAAACCTCCTTAAGTTTTGTCTATTATTGTATGTTTACCTTTTTTTGGAGGATTGGAATATTTTGTGCAGATGAAATTTATATAGTATCAATTCTATAAGGTCCTTAATGATTCAAAGTTTTCAGTATCTTAGAGTGATAAATTCGACTTTAACGTTATTAGTACTTTTCTTTGCGGTATACATATTTGTAATCGTTACTGTGTTTGCAACTCTTTCTGGTTTGTGACGATATATAGTTTCCACGATCTTATAGCAAAGAATCTGGTTTACACCATATTTGAGCACTCTTCTTGGAAGAATGAAGCTTTGAAATTGAAATCGACATCTCAAGGTATCTGTATAAGACATGTTTTACGAAAATCTTAGAATAATTTTTAACACTTTGCCAAATGTTTTAATTTTGTTCGCTCCTGACGAGGACAAAAGATTTTTGTCGAAACTTCGAGACAATAAAATAGATTTGCTGGCCGAAGTATCTTTAATCTTTACGATAATATGTTTTACGAAGTTATAGAGAAAAGAGATTGAGATTGAAACCGATTTATTACAAAGTCCATATAAGATTATATAAGGTTAAATACAGAATAAATATGATTATATAATGATGAATATATGAATAAATAGATATAAATATTGAAATTAATTGATAAATACATATATATATAATATATACAAGTCGTCATTGGTGGCACCCACCGCGGGAAAGACTCCGCCACCGATGGACTGCGAGAGTTCTTTCCCACAGAGTGGGCAGGTCTAGGTGTTGGCTGGCGTTACCCAACTCAAGACCAAGTTGTACTTGTAGATGGTAGCCTTCGCCACGCTGGTTAGCTTCATTGCCTCGGAATGAGAGAGATTGAGATTGAAGCTACTTTATCTCAATGTCCATATAAGATTATATAAGGCTAAATACAGAATAAATATAAATATGATTATATAATGATAAATATAGAGAGACAGAATCCGGTTCAATATTTATTTGTACTTTTATTTTAGTGGAATGGAAATTTGGAATCGTTATTTTGTGTTCAGGAACTTTGTGCGGCTCTTGCGGATACTGGATACTTAAGGTGGCTTAGTGAAGAATCTTTTTATAATTAAAGGTGAGTAGAACCTCCTTTTTTTCTATATAAACATTATTTTTAGAAATGTATCGTTGTTTCAAACTTACATGAGGATACATACGTTATTGCAGTGAAAATATTGTCCTAACATTTAAAGTAGGTTGTACTTTAACAGATCATATATAAAGTTAAATCCTTTTGCAATACATTGCAGTACAGGCCATGATAATCATGGTGGGTAGAAGTAGGCGACTGCTTTTATTGTAAGTGTACCACATGTCTACACATGTGAAAAGCAGTTTGACTTTTGTACTTACAAATGTGTCAGAGCCCCGTTTGGTTATTTGCACTCGCTGGTGGGGTTGGACTTTTGCAACTTTAACCACGTGCTTTCGAGATTTTGCTTTTCAAAGGGGAAAAAGTTTTTTTTCTTTCAAAAATCAAGAGATCGAAAGGTGGCGATTAAAGTTAATAATAGAAAACTCATTGCGAAAGGATTTAGCTTTATGTACCTAGATAGATATCTCTCTTCCTTTAACTACACATCATAACGATGCATTATCACTATTGTAAAACACATTGCTAGTGGTATTGAAGAATTTCTTCAATCATCAAATAAAGTGTTGTTTGGCTTATCCCTAGTACACGTGGTACAGGCCATGATAATCATGGTGGGTAGAAGTAGGCGACTGCTTTTACTGTAGGTGTACCACATGTCTACATATGTGAAAAGCAGTTTGACCTTTACACTTACAAATGTGTCAGAGCCCTGTTTATGTATTTACACTCGCTGGCTGGATTGGACTTCTGCAAATGAAGTGTTGTTTTTAGGGAGATGTACAATGCCATCGTTCAGATGTATAAATATAAAGGGAGAGGTGCCTATCTAGGTGAATGGATATAATCCTCCCGTAAATTTAGGTTGTATTTAACTTTCTATATAATTGTAACAATGGTGTTTCTTCCACGGAAGGTGACGCCAGCTGATGGGGATCAGCGTATGGGGTCCCGTCACATGAGAGCTGCGTCTATATAAGTTCTTTTTCGCCTTTCTACAGCCAGCTAGCTGGGATATATTAACTACTTAATTCTTGTATCCCAATAAGGAAAGAAATAAAACAGGTAAAAATCCTTTTATCAAAATTTGAAATTATAGACGCGTATGATTATTTTTAAAAATAAACAATTTCTACTTTCCTTACTGCAATGGAAACATTAATGGGAGGACCTGTGTTAATTTTTCCATTGCAGTAAGGACAGTAGAAATTGTGTATTTTTAAAAAGAATCTTACGCGTCTATAATAGTTTCAAATTTTGATAACAGATGACGCGCTAATGCATTATAAAAAATCCTTTTACTTTTAGTTTCATGTAATTTTTAAAATAAAATTGGATATATAATAATTATTGCGACTTTTTTTTTATTTTAACGTTTACAGATACAATGGGCTTTGGAGACGTAAATTTGATTAGAACTATTTGTAGATTTTAAATATACACCAATACCTCGCTTTGCGTCGTTTCGTTTTGCGTTTTTTTCCAAGTTGCGTCGCTACTTAATTTTTACTGATTTTCACTCTGCGTCGTTAGATTTTCGAAGTTCCGTTGTTTTGGATTCGAGTCTTTAATCTTTTTTCCTAAAATATGGCAACACCTTTGTTTTTGATTGCGCCTTCACATATTTTCACTTTGCGTCGTTTCAATTTGCGCCGTGTTTTTTTGTAACGTAACCCCGACGCAAAGCGAGGTATGGGTGTACAGGGTTTCTGAGTGTAGTAAAGCTTCTAGCGTTATTATTCCTCTATTTTGAAAGATTTGTAAAACCTTTGAACAAATATATCACCCAATACATTTCATACTTCTAGGATAAATTATAATTATACTATAAATGGTGTGTTCTAAAATTTAGTATATATTTAAAATTTACCACACAAATATTTAGAAAATTTGTGAATTAATTAAAACCAATATTTATATATTATATATTAAAAAGAATATAATTTATTGAATAAAATATTTCTTTGCCAATAGTACGGTTGGCTGAACGCCAAAGTTTGTAAATACATTACTATGTGTGGCGCTGAGGGTTTTTTTTTTTCTTTATACAAAATTAATGCCTTGACAAAGGTTGGCATTCAGATAACCGAAATATTGGCAAATACATATTTTACTCAATACAATATATATATATATATATATGTCATAATATATACTCTTCAAGGAATAATAAAGCAAGCATACAGACAACTCAGAGAGAGACAGGAATGTATAGTCCGGTCACTACAGATACCAGCGACATTCCAAAGGACGACCCCTGGGGTCCGTCAGTTAACACCTCGGGACTTTTAAGACAGTTGGGGATTGTGTGCGACACGAACGGCCGCTCGGCGGTGGCAGGCCCGTCTCTCTCTTCTGGTTGTCTTGGGCCCTCTTTCAAAATCTGATGTCCTTATTTCTCTTCCCCACCACATATTACCACATATATATATGCCGTTTTATTATCTAAATAATCAAATATTTATTAAATAAATGATCTATATTGTAAGATATGAAGACAGTTCCTAACACAACGCTAGTTATTATAGATATACAGTTAAACCTGTCGATAGCGCCCCTCTTTGGGACTCACCAATATAGGGTACTATAGAGAGAGAGAGGGTGTTATAGACAGGTCACTTTTAATGTAAAATGTTTACATTTTAATGTTTAAAATCGGGCGCTATAGAGAGGAAGGCGCTATTTAGAGGGGGCGCAGGTTTAACTGTGTTTGAAAATAGAATATTTAAAAATATAAATGGTTATATTTATTTCTCTGATTGTACAACTGATATTTAGGCTATTCATTATATCAGATTTGGAACGTTTTTATTGTTAAACTATTTCGTATAGTGAAAAAAAACTATTTAAAAAAGAGTTTTTAATATGAGAAATTGTGAATTAATTTTGTCACGCGAAACTCAAATCAACTTTAGGACATTCCCCTATATATGTTATGAAATCTTATTACGTTTTTTTTTACATTGTAGAAGCGGAAACAAGTACGACCCCGACTGAAATAACATGAGAAAATTAGCCGCGTGATATGAAATTTAACTTTTTTTTTGTAAACAATCTATTTTTCTATATCACTAAGTCATAGTCAAATTCTTTCATTCTGAATAATCGTTTTTTTTTTGTCTATAAAATATATATTTTCGAATAGGTATGTATGCATATTAAAGTGTAAATATCAAGCCTTTAGGGTTGGTTTTTTTATAAAAGATTTTTATCCACAAATCTCTCGAGCTTTCGGTTATGGAAGTCTTTCTACAGTTGAAAAACACGATATAATTGATATTTATATTGTAACAAAGTATTTATTATTTTATTAACAGAGTATCATTTTCAATGTTTATATTTGCTACTCTGTAAACTTCCCTCATTGCCTATCTTTTGTTTATCATTCATAGTTTGTTCTTGCCTTAAATAAATTGCTGTGTCATCCTGAAGTTTGTCTTTCCTAATTTTCCACGTGGCATTATCATGTTTTTCTTCTCTAGAAGGGTTTCCATAACCGAAAGCTAAAGATATTTGTGAATACAAATCTTTTATAAAGAAAGCTATTCCTGGAGGATTGATATTTCACCTTAATATTGATATAAATGATTATTTTATAGAAATGTATGTTAAAGTGGTGGTGTCTTGTCCATGATTTTGTTGCTCCATGGAAAAAAGGTGCCATTACCCCGTTAGTAAGCCACATTTCAGAGTTCCCTGTTCACGGTTACCGTAGCAGTTCACGACACCATACTACAGGGCAGTCCCTTACTTGATAGTATGATTTGTAGTGGTGGTGTCTTCTCCACTCCCCATGGAATGGAAGGTGCCATTGCCCCGTTAGTCAGCCACATTTCAGAGTTCCCTGTTCACGGTTACTGTAGCGGCTCACGACACCGTACTACAGGACAGTCCCTTACTTGATAGTATGATTTGTAATGGTGGTGTCTTGTCCACTCCATGGAAAGGGAGGTGCCATTGCCCCGTTAGTCAGCCACATTTCAGAGTTCCCTGTTCACGATTACCGTAGCGGTTCACGACACCGTGCTACAGGGCAGTCCCTTACTTGATAGTATGATTTGTAGTGGTGGTGTCCTGTCCACTCCATGGAAAGGGGGGTGCCATTGCCCCGTTATTCAGCCACATTTCAGAGTTCCCTGTTCACGGTTACCGTAGCGGCTCACGACACCGTACTACGGGCAGTCCCTTACTTGATAGTATGATTTGTAGTGGTGATGTCTTGTCCACTCCATGGAATGGGGAGGTACCATTGCCCCGTTATTCAGCCACATTTCAGAGTTCCCTGTTCATGGTTACCGTAGCGGTTCACGACACCGTACTACGGGCAGTCCCTTACTTGATAGTATGATTTGTAGTGGTGATGTCTTGTCCACTCCATGGAATGGGGAGGTACCATTGCCCCGTTAGTCAGCCACATTTCAGAGTTCCCTGTTCACGGTTACCGTAGCGGCTCACGACACCGTACTACGGGCAGTCCCTTACTTGATAGTATGATTTGTAGTGGTGATGTCTTGTCCACTCCATGGAATGGGGAGGTGCCATTGCCCCGTTAGTCAGCTACATTTCAGAGTTCCCTGTTCATGGTTACCGTAGCGGTTTACGACACCGTACTACAGGGCAGTCCCTTACTTGATAGTATGATTTGTAGTGGTGGTGTCTTGTCCACTCCATGGAATGGGGAGGTGCCATTGCCCCGTTAGTCAGCTACATTTCAGAGTTCCCTGTTCATGGTTACCGTAGCGGTTTACGACACCGTACTACAGGGCAGTCCCTTACTTGATAGTATGATTTGTAGTGGTGGTGTCTTGTCCACTCCATTGAATGGGGAGGTGCCATTGCCCCGTTAGTCAGCTACATTTCAGAGTTCCCTGTTCATGGTTACCGTAGCGGTTTACGACACCGTACTACAGGACAGTCCTTTACTTGTGCTGCTTCTCCCGCCCGCCACGTAGAGGAGGACTTCTGGGTAGGATATGTATAAGGCATAATATATGTATTTAAAGGTTGTATTAAAGAACGAGGTGTATCTATATTAACGTGTTAATGCTATCCTCCTGTATTTTGACAATGTGTTTTGATCTTAAAACTAATCCTTCATTATCTGAAATCTCAGAATTGGCTGACTCAATAACTTCCCCCGGAAGATATTACGAATTCCTTAAGAGATTTAAACCAACCTGAATCGAAGAAAATATCAAAAATATAATTCATGGCCCATCCTCGATCTTACCAAAATCCAACAGTGAGTGAAAGTTAACTAACATGACTCTGGAACATTTATAAGTGCAAAATTCTCAAACTACTTTCTAATTGCGTAAACATGCGGTATACTGATAATAAAAACAGTCGCCAAATACTACCCACTATTATTATCATGGCCTCTACTATGTTTACTAAGGCTAATAATAATAATAAAGTATTTCTGGCATATCGATTTTTGTTAATATATTTCTGAAGATAGAAGCTGCCTGGCCGGCATACATATTCCTATGAAAAATAGACACTTCGACCAGTTAGAGTTTTAACACCTTGCCAAATGCTTTATTTTATTTACTTCTCTTGACGAAGACAAAAGATTTTTGTCGAAACGTTGAAACGTCCCTATTTCTGCTCCGCGCTTATGAAATTGAAGACTTGGGGCGATGGCGTCGACCTTTCATATTAAATCTTACTTTTCCTTATTACTAATAATTGTATATAGTTGCGGAACTACTGGTTTCCTATGCTGCTCTTTTCCTGTTATTGCACCTTGTACGGAGAATCTGTATAAGACTAATGTCTTAATAAAGCCTTTGTGTGTGTGTGTGTGTGTGTGTGAGAAAAATAAAAAAAAACTAGCTGGCCGAAGTTGTCTATTTTTCATAGAAATATATTTGTGGTTTTACCGGTGGTTGTGTTTATATACAAGATTTGATTAGAATATATACATAAATCAGGATATTTACTTAACAAGACAGAGCAATGTATTCTTGAACCTTTTCCAACAAATCCGAACATCAAGAATTAATACCACTCTTTAAATATGCAATTTGGTCGAGAGCTGTTTTCTAACCTAAAATGATAACAATTCGGATTATCCAATGCACAAGTGAGTAGTTCTCAGAGAAATTGTCATGTTCAATTTGTTCCTTTGTTTTTACCAAAAAATAGAATATTCAATTCACACACATCAACTTGACATTGTTGTTTTTTTTTCTTCTCCAGAATGATAATGTTCAGTTCTCTCCAGAGAACTGGGTAAAAAAGGAGAAGTCTGAGCACGACAAGCGTAAAAAGAACGGGACAATTTTGGCATGAATATGACAGTTGTGTTTAAGAATTAATTATGTCAACTCTAGTTATGTCTCTCAATGCTCTTCAAGGAAAAAAAGGTACTTCTGAGGTTTCCCTATTGTTATGGATAAACATCTATTGTACAATCTTCATTATATTGTCCATATCTAATTTCACACATGAGTATTTTGACAAAACATTTTTATATATATTGTGGCAAAGAAATAATTTATATTTTATTATGAAAAAAGCATCTCCTTATCGTGCAACTGAAAGTTTCTGATGGCTTACGCCATCTATCGGAATAAATATCAACTATTCTCGTTGATTTTTAATTATTCCAGAATTGGCCAAATACCCATTCTTGATTAATCAAGAAAAGCTAGCTACAGACGCGTACAATATCATATTTGTTATAATATATTATTTAATATAATTATTCAATGACAATATTTAAAACAGATTTACTACCTTATATTTGTAAAACCATCATTTAGTTACCTAGCTTGCTTGCTTGATATTCTCTAGCTGTAGATAGTTTGGTTGTCGTACTGACGTCATCAATAAATACATCTTAAGATATTCCAAGACTTTATTTCTACGCTACAATATTGTAACGTGGTTATTTTATTAAGAAAAAGGCATCTCCTTATCGTGCAACTGAAAGTTGCTGATGGCTTGCGCCATCTATCGGAATAAATATCAACTTCGTTGAGGTACAGCTTGCACCACGCTGATGAGGGCCAACAGCCCGAAACGCGTCCGTGGTCAGCTTTTCTTGATTAATCAAGAATGGGTATTTGGCCAATTATGGAATAATTAAAAATCAACGAGAATAATTGATAATTATTCCGATAGATGGCGCAAGCCATCAACAATATTTAGTTGCACGATGAGGAGATGCCTTTTTCTTAATTTATGCGCACCTTATCCCAGTACACTATCACATTTGTGGTTAATTAACTTAGATAATTTGTAGATTATCGATTTACACACGTTTTTAATTATATCATCTACTTATATAATTGCCTTATTCTGTCTGTGTGAAGTTCACGGATAGATTTTGGTCAGAATGGATAAAATAAAAAAAGTGTCAAGGGATGGGAATCGAACCCACGACCTTCCGCTTACTGGGCAGATGCCATGACCACTAGGCCACATGACCACAATTTATAATTGTAACAAATAGTATTTGAATCAAAACATTCAATCGGTTAAAACACGGGCGTTGCCCGGGTCATTCGGCTAGTAGCTATATAAATACGCTTAGATGCACTTTTAAAGTAGACAGTTAAAGAGAATAAAGGTCGTTCGTGTTTACTTTTCCTCGCGACCATTATTATTTATATTTATGTGAGAAATAGTTACCTAGAAATTATTTGAAAAAGGAACAATAAAATTC
>CP092878.1:33662766-33731180 GCA_030710605.1 Cordylochernes scorpioides
GATCAGTCTGATGTTTAAACCTTGTTTTGGTCTATGCAATGAACATTTTCATGTAACATATGTCCAAGTACAACCCCAACAGTCAGTGCAAGTAACCAAACGGAGCTCTGTCACATTTATAAGTGAAAAAGTCGAATTGCTTTTCACATGTGTAGACATGTAGTGCACTTGCAGTAAAATCAGTCACCTACTTCTACCCAACATCATGGCCTGTACTACTTGTACTAGGGATAAGAATAAAAAAGGGAAAATATAATACAGTGCTTTCCTATTGCCTTTCGTAACCAAAGAGATCTGTTTTGTGGCTTCGATACATTCAGAAAGATGATACGGACTGATGCTAGCAGTTTTGCACTTGGTACATTTGGGAATGTCTTGATGTTGTCAGTAAAACCTGTAGATATATAAGATATTGTAAAACGACATTTGAAATACTATCCCGCATGTGTTTCTTTTCAACGAAAATTCAAAATTTATTTCAAGGAGAAATAACGATTATTTCTAACTTTTTGGATGAGGTATGAAAGGGTGAATTGTGAAGAGTAATGATAAACGGAAAAATAATAGTGTCCAGGGATGGGAATACTCTTCACAATTCACCCTTTCATACCTCATCCAAAAGGTTAGATATAATCGTTATTTCTCCTTGAAATAAATTTTGAATTTTCGTTGAAAAGAAACACATGCGGGATAGTATTTTAAATATCGTTTTACAATCACAAGCCGCATTATATTGTATTATAATATAAGATGTTGTTAATAGAATAACCCCTTCGGTAAAATTATAAATAAAATACAATTCACTGAGGGAATAGCTTATATACAAGGTGCGTTCATTAATTTCCAGGACTGCTCTGTATCTTTGAAAAAATAAAACAAATAAAAAAACTAATTCAATATTTTTCAAAATATGCCCCTCCTGCCTCAATACACCCGTTCCATCTTTTTTTCCAATTGTCGAAGCAGGAGATAAAATCACTTTTTGAGAGGTTCCTCAAGGTTGCCTTCGATTCAGCTTGTATCATATCAACGTTGTCAAATTTCCGTCCTTTCAAGTTAATTTTCAATTTAGGATTGAGGAAAAAGTCATTGGGGGCTAAGTCGGGGGAATAGGGTGGATGAGGGATCTGTATGGTTGAATGCTTGGCCAAAAACTGCAAAACAACATGGGCTGTGTGCGGCCGCGCATTACCGACGTGAAGTATCCAGTCATTGTTTTGCCATCTTTCAGGTCTTTTAAGGCGCACTGCCTCCCTTAAGCACCTCATTATCCCCAAATAAACAGATAGTCCAGTCACTGAAGATAATTCTTCTGTTAGATTCAATTAACTCATTTATTTTGAGCTTGTTTTCCTCGCAACGAAATGATCTTGGACGCCCCAGTATGCTGATCATCGTTAACCGTTTCCCGACCTTTTTGGAAGCGTGAAAATCATTCAAAAGTTCTTGAACGGGATAAAGCTCTATCGCCAAAAGCTTCTTTAATCAATTCATACGTCTCAGTATCACTTTTTTTTTCAAATTAAAACAAAACTTAATGCAGATTCTCTGCTCTTCGAAAATGGCCATTTTAAAATTAGAAATGCGAACCTTACAAGGAAGTTGTTTTGTTCTATTTTTAGATCGGCGCGTGCGCCACGAGACTCATGCTTTTAGTCAGGTGTGGTCGAATGTCCAATATTCAACTCTGTAAAAAATATTTTCTCTAGCTTTTTTATTTATTTTATTTTTTAACCAGTCCTGGAAATTAATGAACGCACCTTGTATAACGGCAATACAAGCTTTCGGGCTCAACAGCCCTTCGACATGTATAACTACGCTACTAACATACAGTTAAACCTGTCTATAGCGCCCCCTCTAAATAGCACCTCCCTCTCTATAGCGCCCGATTTTAAATACGTAGTACGATGCGATTTACATTAAAAGAGACCTGTCTATAGTACCTCCTCTCTATAGCACCCTAATTTGGTGAGTCCTAAGAGGAGGCGCTATAGACAGGTTTAACTGTATTTTGAAATTAAACAAATCCATATACAGTTAAACCTATCTATAGCGCCCCCTCTTGGGACTCACCAAAATAGAGTGCTATAGACAGGTCACTTTTAATGTAAATCGCATCGTACTATGTATTTAAAATAGGGCGCTATAGAGAGGAAGGCGCTATTTATAGGGGGCGCTATAGACAGGTTAAACTGTATATACATACGGAGAAATATGAGATAGATATGCAGATATGGAGATACCCTGCATATTTTTTTTATTTGAAATGTCTATCAAATCGTCACAAGTGCAAATGCCCAATAAACATCTAAACCTTAAGGTTTATCTTAAAGTAGAACGTAGGGTGTCATTTTACAACATAAAACAAGAACAAGCTAATGTTTTAGTTAAACATAAGTATGATATAATATGATAAATTATGCCTAAAATTTATATTTTCTATGGCAAAGATTAATTCGTTGATATAAAGTTGACATGACAGTTTTAAAAGTTAAATATTTAAACGTTTATATAAAATCTTTACTATGTTTTTCAATTAAAACATTTCGAGGCTAAAACCATAACAAAAGAACACTATAGTTTGTCAACTTCATTCATAAAGAATCTGTTTTAAAAAATAAAGAGGTATGTAAATATAGTTGTTCGCTAAATTGTGCAACTCTCAAGCGAGTTTTGCCAAATTAAATTTTGTGTTTTTACAGAGTAATACCATTTTATTTAATTAATGTTCAGTGACAAATTGGTTAGCTCTTTTATTATTTTTTTATTTTATTCACAGAATCAATTATGAGGAAGGTGGGTGCGGAACAACACAGAGTAATCTTATCTCTGAATGAACGCAATTAGCGTCCGCCATCTTTGTGCCTGGCAAGTGAGCCGAGGAATGTTAGCTAGATGATTTACAGCTTCTAGGATGATGGCCTCTGTGGTCAAAAATTTTTTAAAGACAATTTTTTTTAGTTATTAAATAGAGTAAGATAATTTGAAATTTATTTATAATTATATTCTGAAATGTAATTTATAATTGGAATAGCGTATGTAGAGTAATAAAAATAATAAATTTTTGAAATATTCACTATAGTGTAAAATTTGAATACCTTCCATATATTATAGTATTAGTGTTCTATCTAAAGGTTTAATATTTAAATGTTCTGCGATTTATATATATAATAATTTAAAATAGTATTTCTATAGGCGTTATAATAAAAAGAGCAAGCATGTGTTGAGCTAGATGTGCTTGGTTTAAAAATAGGAAGAACCTTCCATGCGGGTAAACAAGACGTTTTGTTCTCTAATAAATATAGAATGAATGTTTCATCCTATTTTATTCATTCGTATATTCGCGTCATCTTAAACTGGTAATCGTGGGTATATTTAGTGCCTATTTATTCTAATAATGAAATGCACATCGATAATAACACGGACAAGTATACAGCCGAGGTGGTCAAACGGACAAGTATGCAGCCGAATTGGCCCATAGAGACAAGTATACAGCCGAGGTGGCCCACACAGACAATCCAGTACGGCATGTTTGAACAATCCCTCACTCTTTTACTCGACCAATTGTCCATTATAGAATGGTCGTCTAATCCTAAAAGTGTCAGAAGTGGGATTCGAACCTACGCCCACATCAGTGGACCAGAAAACCCAACTCCCGCTACGGGATAAGATTTACTCTTGAGTCTGGCGCCTTAGACCACTCGGCCATCCTTACATAAAACAATCCCTCAGCCATTCATTTATCAGCCAGTGAAGGAAGGAACCAAAAAAGAGATAAGACCGACACCTTTTTAAAAAAGATTTCTCCATCGATCTGAGAGCGTTCAATTTAAAATCTATCGATGAAGGGAGAGCTAATTAAAACGAGATTTAATGATTGAAATTCATTAATTTATTCATATGGCTTGTTTGGGCCTGAGTTCAAATTTTATTACATAGGGAGTTCTTACATTGCTTTTGTTGTTCATATCACAGCTTTTTTTACATATCTGACATCATGTAACGTGATTAAATATGCTCATGGATTATTCATTATTGTTTTTTGACCAAATATTCATCATTTTACTGAAATCAATGTCTTGTGATTGAACAACAGAATGTTGGTTATAGCATACGTAATCTATCGGGAAAAACGAAATTTCTTTGATGTTTTCCAGAAATTATCAAATTTGTATATTATCGAATCATGATCAAGTCAATGTTATAAAATCTTCGTCTTTTTATTCCATACAGTTTCCAATTCCTTAGCAAAGTACTGAAAAGACTTTAAAATCTGGTGTCAATTTAAAAATACAAATTAATATTAGATATATTTTAAGATAATAGAATAAAAATAATAAAATAACCTTTATATTTGTGGTATTCTGATTTTAAATATACTATCGAATTATATAATAATATAATTGTTAATTGTGAAATCTTTGAAAATTTGGGTTTTAATATATATATTTGAAGTTTTAAATGTGAGAGATCTTTTGAATTTCCAATTGGTTTTCCTACCCTATTTAAGGTTTAGGACTGAATTTTTGGTGCAAATGCGGTTTGGTTCTAGTTCCGACAGGTCTTATATTGAAATTTGAGTTTACTTGTAAGCTTATTCCGATAGTTTGCGCAAACTATCAGCAACATCCAATTGCCTGTACAGGATATATTTGTAAAATAATTTTACCGTCCTGGGAGATATCTGTCAAACTATTTCTACTTTTTATCAAAACTACTAATAAAGCGCATCAGAATAATGAATTTTAGAAAAAAATGAGAGAATGGTTAGTGAACATCAACTAATAGTATCTTTTTTAACCAGTTAAATAAAATAGTATAAGCTTTTTCACGCGCTTTTTTTTTCACACACACATCAGCTAAAATAAAATTTTCTAACGGTAAATATGTAAATCAATTTCTGTTGTTGTTGTCGTGTCCAATGAAGAGCCTCAGATGTCTCCATACATATCTATCACAGCAATGTTCTCTATCTTGGGTGTGTGAAGCTGCTGTTCTGGGTCCATGTCAATTTTCTGTTGTTGTTGTCGTGTCCAATGAAGAGCCTCAGATGTCTCCATACATCTCTATCACAGCAATGTCTTCTATCTTAGGTCTGTAAAGCTACTGCTCTGGGTCCATGTCAATTTCTGCAAGGCTGCGGCCATTGCTGGGCATGAGAATATCTGGGTAGGTGTTAGTTCCACACCAGGACAAAGTTGGATGTCCTGTAGGTTCTTGTGCCATCTGAATATATTGTCATTTCTTTATAGTGTTTTGTTCTGAGTCTAGTTATATGTCAAATGTTTTTATATAAATCACTGTAAAATTATAAATAGATTCTACCTTTCATTATATTCAATCTTGAATAAAATTGTATTTATTTTTTTTTGTTTGTAAATACCAGTGGGCCATATCACCAATACAGAAAGTGAGGGCCACCGGCAAATACATAGTGTAAGGAGGCCACCTTGCCAACATATACAGTGAAGACAGGTCGGCCACCAATTTACTCCGAGGAAGAACGCTCCAAACTTAGAGTCAATGGTTCTTTATGATAAATAGTAAATACCAGTAGGCCACATTCCCAATACAGAAAGTAAGAGCCACCGGACAAATACATAAGGTAAGGGCCACCGGCAAATACTAAGGTAAGGAGGCCACCTTGCCAACATATACAGTGAAGACAGGCCACCAATTTACTCCGAGGAAGAACGCTCCAAACTTAGAGTTAATGGTTCTTTATGATAAATTGTCATAACTTGATTTCGACGCCGCCATTCTCATTTATCCAAACTTGGTTATTAATCTTGGTTAACGTGACGTCGCCAGGTGGATGCTCGGCTGAGCTTACCAAATGGAAGCCTGTGTCTCTTGGCTATAGAAATAGGAACGTTAGTTTGAACGTTGCACAATACCTTATGCCATCTGTGCCGGAACAAATTTCAACTAATTACGGATTTATTATTCTCAAATAAGTACACTCATTGACAAAACTTAAGAATGTTCTACCTTTTTGCGTGTTTATCGGGATTCAAACAATAACTCTGAAAGATACACTCATGGACAAAACTTAAGGAAGTTATACCTTTTAGCATGTATATCGGGATTCAGACAATAACTCTGAAAGATACACTCATGGACAAAACTTAAGGAAGTTGTACTTTTTAACATGTATATCAGGATTCAAACAATAACTCTGAAAGATAAACTCGTGTACAAAACTTAAGGAAGTTGTACCTTTTACCATGTATATCGGGATTCAGACAATAACTCTGAAAGATACACTCATGGACAAAACTTAAGGAAGTTGTACTTTTTAACATGTATATCGGGATTCAAACAATAACTCTGAAAGATAAACTCGTGTACAAAACTTAAGGAAGTTGTACCTTTTACCATGTATATCGGGATTCAGACAATAACTCTGAAAGATACACTCATGGACAAAACTTAAGGAAGTTGTACCTTTTACCATGTATATCGGGATTCAAACAATAACTCTGAAAGATACACTCATGGACAAAACTTAAGGAAGTTGTACTTTTTAACATGTATATCGGGATTCAAACAATAACTCTGAAAGATAAACTCGTGTACAAAACTTAAGGAAGTTGTACCTTTTACCATGTATATCGGGATTCAGACAATAACTCTGAAAGATACACTCATGGACAAAACTTAAGGAAGTTGTACGTTTTAACATATATATCGGGGATTCAGACAATAACTCTGAAAGATATTACAGTGACCTTTATTGAAGACACACGAAATAACCAAGTGTGAACAAAATTTCCTCTTACCTTAATATAAAAATAGACGACCGGCGACATTAAAGACTTTCCACTGCCATGTTTTCTCAATGAGTGTATATTGACCGAATCTTTCTCCTCAAAACTATAAGAAACGACTCACGATGGCATATGGATTGTTGCCCTGTTCAACGTAGCACAGGCTGTACCTACATGTTCTTCCGCAATGTCCAAAAAGATTTTTACCAAATCTGAGAAAATATTTCAATTGTGATAGTTATTCTTCTACAAATCTTATTAGATTGATTTACAATTGTATACGTGACCAAGTAATTTTTTCGCCACTTTTTAATTATTCCTTACTGTCTGTTTTACTAATTTATATGTTTTAAATCTGTTGTGTTCACTACCTAACAAAAATAGCACTTGACGAGCACTATAAGGTATAAGATATTTATTTCTATAAAAAAGATACTTTCACTCTCCTTTCACACTCTATATACATCCAATCATTTTTACATATTTTATTTTCTATCAGAAAATTAATACATATTTACATATATGCTGCATTTTTCCTTTAGGAATAAAATTTGCATATGGAATCATTACAAAATCATAACACCTAAGGAAGTGTAAAGTCTTTAATGTCGTCGTTTGTGTGTTTTATTTCTTTGGAGACAGAGGTTGTTTATCTTTTGCTTATATCGTATGTCTTCAATAAAGGTCACTGTGCATCAAATATCTTTCAGAGTTATTGTCTGAATACCGATATACATGTTAAAGGTAAAACTTTCTTAAGTTTTATCGATGAGTATATCTTTTTAAAGAAAATAATGCTTAAAAATGGCCCCAGATTCTTGAAAATTTCAACCCTATCAATGTGTACAGGTAACTAAATGGGTCTTTGGCACACTTATAAAACGCAGATATCAAACTGCTTTCTACCTTTGTAAACAAGTGATGAACTTACAGTGAAAGCACACACACACACACAGTCACTAACTACCTGTTTAATTTAGTTAGAATATTTATGTTTATACACTGCGTGACATTGAAAATGGAACACCAAGAAATAGTGGCCAAAAAATTATGCAAATTTCAGGGTAGACGCGCCTAACCGAGTTATGCAAATGATGTAAAATGCGCAACTCTCGTGCGCACATGGAGTAAGATATAAGGGAAGGAACTTGCAGAAAGGACAGTATTCGTGTCGTTATTTCTTCAAGGAAAATCATTGTAGAAATTTTGTTCTTGTGTCAAAAGACACGTGTAATAACAGAGAATGCCAGGTCATCGTAAACGGAGGCAGTTCAAGCAGACAGACGCTTTTACGAGGGGCATGGTGATCGGACTGAAAAGGGCAGGTTGGTCCATACGTTAAATCGCAGCTGATACACGCCTTGGTGCGTCCACGGTGCACCGACTGTGGAGAAGATGGTTGGAACAAGGAAATGTGGCAATTTATAGGAATGTCGGTGCAACCAGAGTGACGTCAGCACGTGTGGATCGGCGTATCCTTCGACAAGCAGTGGCGGCCCCACAAGCCACTTGTACCGCCATCCTGCAACATGTGCAAGACACCCTAGATCATTCCATCTCGGCCAGAACCATTTCCCGTCGATTGGTTGCTAATGGCTTGCAATCATGCCGTCCGCTAAGAAGACTGCCATTGACCCCACCGAATAGGCGCCAACGTTTGGAATGGTGCCGGGCTAGATCGACGTGGATGACGGAATGGCACAGGGTCGTGTTCTCAGATGAGTCGCGTTTCTGCTTGTCCAGTGATAGTCGCCGTGTACGCGTGTGGCGTCGACGTGGAGAAAGGTCCAATCCAGCAGCAATTGTGGAACGCCCCACCGTGCGACAACGTGGAATCATGGTTTGGGGCGCAATCGCGTATGATTCCAGGTCAGGGCACTATGACGGCCCAACGATACGTTGATGATGTGCTGCGACCGGTGACACTCCCCTACCTTCAGGGGGTACCCAATGCCCTTTATCAGCAGGATAACGCCCGACCGCACACTGCTCGCATTAGCCAACAAGCTCTGCAAGATGTACAGATGCTTCCCTGGCCACCGTACTCTCCTGATCTCTCGCCAATCGAGCACGTCTGGGACATCATTGGACGCCGTTTGCATGCCTTGCCACAGCCGCGTTCAGAAGACGAACTGTGGCAAATGGTTGAGAGGGAATGGAGAGCCATCCCTCAGGACGCCATCCGTACTCTGATTGACTCTCTACCTAGACGTGTTGCTGCGTGCATCGCCGTCCGCGGTGGTCCTACTTGCTACTAAGCCGACGCCGTTCTCGCTCTGTATTATGACTATCATTTTGAAATAAAGATCACTTATTGTTCGTCCCTGTCTCTCTCTGTCTGCCGAGTTTCATCACTTTCTGGCCACTATTTCTTGGTGTTCCATTTTCAATGTCACGCAGTGTATAAAGGTTTAATATAATTTTTCTATGATCGTGTAAATATTCATTGATTTTATCATCATCACCTTTGTTGTTTACAAAAAATGTTATATGAAAAATAAAGTAATGTAATTGAACGAAATGGTTGCCCTCATGTTTACTGATCCAATGTTTTAATAATCTAAGGTTTATGTTGTAAGAATTTTATACATTGAGAAGAATTATACACTACCCATCATGTTTATCATGGCTTATACTACGTTTACTATGAAAAATAATCAATTTTTATTTCATCTAATCAAAGAAGGTTTTATCAAATATTCCCAATTATCAATATATTATATAAATTCCGTTCTAGGATTTATTTCAAATTTGTGATTAAGAAATTTCTATAAATTCTTTATCTATATGAAGCCTTAACACGCCATCTGTGAATTGGTTTTAGTTCAGAAAGAATCATATATGTCTAAATTATCCTGAAGAAAGAGGCTGCCTGGCCGGCATTCACATTTCTATGTATAAAATAGACACTTCGGCCAGTTAGAGTTTTTTATTTTCTCAACGTTTCGACAAAAATCTTTTGTCTTCTTTATTTACTTCTCCTGACGAAGACAAAGGAATTTTGTCGGAACGTTAAGAAAATAAAAAACTAACTGGTCGAAGTGTCATTTTTTCATAGAAATATGTCTAAAATATGATAAAAAATAATACAAATGTGATATTGTACTGAGATAAGGTGCATAAATTATTAAAAAAGGCATCTCCTTATCGTGCAACTGAAAGTTGCTGATGGCTTGCGCCATCTATCGGAATAAATATCAACTATTCTCGTATAATTGGGTATTTGAACAATTCTGGAATAATTAAAAATCAACGAGAATAGTTTATATTTATTCCGATTGATGGCGCAAGCCATTAGCAACTTTCAGTTGCACGATAAGGAGATGCTTTTTTCATAATGTCTAAAATAGTTTATATTCTTTATTGATTTGTTGTAAAATTTCTTCACCTCTCTCGATGTATCAGTTTTGACGTACTTGGCGCCAGGTAAAATGTAACTTAGTTCGACCGTCCAATCAATATCGATCTGAAGATATTTCGTCTGATCAATCTTCCAGCAGCCAGACGATCATTTTCGTTCTTTGTTTCCGGTGTCTTATGGTACTTACTATCAAACCTCCCTTTGAAAATTAAACCATTTATAGCCCGTCAAAGGATTCTATGGCTATTTTTCCGCGAGGATATCACGGGATTTTGGAACAGTGACCCTTTAAATTGCTACTTCTGCAATGCTGTCATCCAAGACAATTTGGTCCATTAACTATTCCATTGCCCATTTCTACAGGAAAAGAGACTGGAAATTCGCGAAATTTCGGGGCTAACTCACTATAATGAACAACATGTATATAACATTTTTACTACCCTCCTACTGGATAAAACATTTGTTTATAAATATTTAAAATTGTTCAAGGCGATTGATAAAATGAGAGAAGAAGAGCTCAACTCCACAGACAACGGCTGATTGCTCCCCCTCCCCTCTAAATTGCTTTTCCTCCTCACTCATGAACATATACTAGCCGAATGACCCGGGAAACGCTCGTGTTTTACCCGATTGAATGTTTTGATTCAAATACTATTTGTTACAATTATAAATTGGCGCCTTATATAAATGCATATGTTAGTTAATAACTATAGCCTATGTGCTTTATCTGTCTATGTACTGTTGGCTTCCGTAGGCGTCTCTTACTGGGAAAAAGAAAGAGAGGATTCCATTTGGTTATTATCTAATATATGCATTTATTTAAGGAGCGACCCGCTCCAACACAATGGTTACAAAAACGAAAAAGCGAGTGGGGGGGGGGGGGGGGGAAATGATGGGGGGAGGGGGGGGGGGGGGCAAAGGTGGCGTGATCGTAGCCGACCAATAGGAGGGCGCCATTCCAAAAAAAAAAAGCAAACGGTGACAGAGATGACTGATGAAGAATGACGCTCGTAACTGTATATAGAATAACCTTTTAGGGGAATCCCCTTGTAAGACAATAGTGTCTTAATAAAGGTATTTTGTTGTTGTTGTTGTTGTCTTATGGTATCCTTTTTTTTTTAATTTCTATCGCCATTGTTGTCTGCGAATATAATTCTTTTACTATCATTGTTAATATACATGGAAAATTCTGTTTAAAGAAGCTTGCTAAGTTGGCTTGTCTTTAGGGCAAATTGTGTTGAGGAGATTTTGGAAGGTAAACTTTGTTTCAAAACAATTTTTTTTTTCTGTAATGGCATGTTCTATTAAAGTTATAGTTTAAAATATATTTTTATTTATTAGGGCTGTAATATAGCTAGATAATGTAAAGTTTCACTATCATTATGTTTGCCTCTGGTAACATGAAATTTTTTTATTCATCAAGTTATTCTTTAATTTAATACCAAACGAATAAAAATGCTTATACAAGATACACACCAATTACAAACTAATAACAATGTGAATTTATAACCTCTTAAATGTAAATATATTTTTATATGTCAAATAATTACAATAATTTATTAAATATTTAATTAATAACAAAATTGTAACATAGTTTATTAATTGTTAATTGAATTTTAATAAAATATTTGAATATATTATGCATATTTTAGTTTCACATATGAATAATATATGTACGTAGTAAAAACACGGTGTTTATTAAAAATTCTTTCAAATGAATAATTGTTTTAATTATATATCATTTGTTGCAAACTCTCTATTTTCAATTAGATAGATTTTCAATTAGTGTATTACCTTTAATAATATATTTTTTCTAATTATATATTAATTAATTCAATATAATATTTATATAGATTAGTGTTTTTCAATTTTTGCTCTTTTTACAAAAAATCTTTTTCTATATTAATAATATTTTTATGAACGTTGTCAATTAATATAAATGTAATTTTGTAAATATTTAATTCTAAGTTTTAATTTCTTTGTTGTTTTTTGTTTGTTTCTTATGTAATAGGTGCAAATATTTTAATATCGCGCCTGGGGTTTTGATTAATAAATACAAAAATAATAATAATTGAAATTTTGTTACATTTTAATTTTTTAATGTGCATACAGTGTTATAATGATAAATAAAACTATTGAAATATCTGGTTAACTTGGCCAAAAATCTGTAAGAAAATGTTGTCACAAAGAAAATATGAAAAAAAAAGGAAAATTTTAAAAGTTGAAATAAACGAAGTTTGTAACAATAAAACTACTGTAATATGTTTCTTTTTTAACAATATCATCAAATATTATCTCTACATACCTTTCTGCAATGATATAAGTTATTGAATGATAGAGCTTTTATCATTGTAGTAAGGTCTGTAGAGATACTATTTGATGCTATTATTTAAAAAAAGGAAACACATTGCCAGTACTCATTCCATACTCAAATCAAATAAATAAAATTAAATAAAAGTAAATTACCTTTTAAAGTTATTGTGTTTATTTATTCGTTGTCTTCCTCGTAGGTCGTAATTCGCAGTCTAGGTCCTCTCTCGCTCCAATAACCAATCAAGATATATGTACAATAACAATATTACAAAAGGAATGAAACTATAAAAAGGAATGATGATAATCTAAATAATATGTTTTAAATAAATATTAAATATCATAGAATATTTTGAATAAATGTAGGGCGAATTAAGATTGATGCAACAATATGTATATAGGGATATAGATTACTCCATATATATTAAGACCATGCGCCTTATAGATTACTATAATTATATATAATAAAGTGCCCAATATTTTAAACTAAAAAGGTTATTTTATTTAAAATAAAAGGGTCGAAAAAGAGAATATATATTTAACTGTTTATTTAAGGGTCTGAATTTGTTTTCCTCTAACTGTCTAAGGTTAGGCTCCAGTTCACTTGAGTTTTGTTGTTTGGCCTTAGCTTTCTTTGAAAGCTTATTTGTTTAAATTCCATCAAAAGTTCTAGAGTTCCCAGAGAATAAAATCCTATTTTCTACTACTGTTTGTTGACTACACTTTGGTTCTGGCTAAAGCTATTTCTGAAGATAGTTAGTGTGTTTTATATTAGTTATTTGTATTAATTATTTATTCATGTATTTGTGTGTAGAGAAAATATTTTAATTTGTATATTTTGTTGCAACAATGCGCCCTACATTTATTCAAAATATTGTATGATATTTAATATTTGTAATATGATGCACTAGCGCGCCATCTGTTATCAAAATTCAAAACTATTTTAAACGCGTAAGATTATTTTTGAAATTAAACAATCAAACAGTAAGGGCAGTAGAAATTGTTTAATTTCAAAAAGAATCTTACGCGTTTAAAATAGTTTCGAATTTTGATATTTAATATTTATTTAGAACAGATTCTTTAGATTATTATCATTCCTTTTTTATAGTTTCATTCCTTTTGTAATATTGTTATTGTACATATATCTTGATTGGTTATTGGAGAGAGAGAGGACCTAGACTGCGAATTACGACCTACGAGGAAGACAACGAATAAATAAACACAATAACTTTAAAAGGTAATTTACTTTTATTTACTTTCCTTATTTGCTTTGACTATGGAAACCCGCTCGGTGTATAACACCAAGAAGGAAGAAACCAAGGTCGACGATACTGCAAAGCTGTGACTTGATGTAACAATATGTCATTTGATTTATATATTATGAATCAAAATTTAATTATTTTTCTAATTATTATGGTAAAACTACATTAAAACACTTTCCCACTTATAACGTTACTAGCCGAATGACCCGGGCAACGCCCGGGTTTTACCCGATTAAATGCTTTTATTCAAATACTATTCGGTACAATTATAAATTGGCGCCGTGGATGTCATTCTTGTATAATATATAAATGAGTTTTAAAAATTGGAAAAAAAAAAATGCATCGGCCGAGAATCGAACCCGGGCCGCTCGCATGGCAGGCGAGCATTCTACCACTGAACCACCGATGGTTATGAGAAATGGTCATATTTGGGTATTTATTCCATTCACAAAGCAAACGGTGACAGAATTGATTAAGAAAGAATTGATTATGACGCTGATAACTGTATATTTTAATTCCTTTTATAGTTTGTTTGTGGATAATACCCCTGAAATAGCGTTAAAGATATGTTTGATATGGTTTGATCATGTTAATCTTTATTCTTTATTTCGACTTAGAGCGCAGGATCAAATTCCTGAAGACGATCCAATTTGGACAATTTTAAACAACAAATAATTAGAAATTTTAAGCCACAAATGAATAATTCAAGTATAATTATTATCGAAGAAGAAGAAATAATAAATATCATTTCTAATTCTGATGTTATAAAAGCTCCAGGGTTAGATCATGCTAATTATGAAACTAATTATAAATTGTTGGGTTATAAGTTGAAGCTGGCCTAGATGATATAATAATGGAAGGAAGTAGTCAATTATCCCACTACATCTGCCGATTGAATGGATAGATTATAAGTACGCGGAGTCGACGCGAACAACAGGTAAGTGTTAAGCTTCTTTATTTTAGACTAATGGGGGAGGGAGGATGGTCTGCCCCCTAGGCAGCACTGTGATTGGCTGACCGTGACGTAGTGGTGAGTAAGTCTTCCCCGGCAGAAGTAGGCTTATCCAAAGTCTTCATAAATATCTATTTTTCTCTAATATTCTATCAATAAATTTCGTTTTTTACTATTTCTTGTGAAAGCTAGAGCCACCCTTATTGTATACAATGTACACTTGTATATCAATACCAAGACTCGTGTCTTGATTGTGTAGGTACATTCAATTCCTGTTTAATAAATACATTAATCTTATAGGTGTCCCAGGGGAACACTTTCTCAAGAGTTCTCAGCCTCGTATAAATATCAGATGATATCTATAATAATAATATAAATATATACAGGGGACTATATAATAGGCGACTGAAGAAACTTATATTTATTGAGAGCTAGCCAAATATAGATTGATAGGAAGGGGGAGGATCCTCTATGACCCCTGACGTAGGTTTGTCCTCGAAGTTGGGGGGTGGTTCAGCCTGTGGGGGGTTGCGTAGAATAGTCTGACGGGGGTCGGAGATAAGTTCGGGGGGAGCCCATGTCGGTAGGAGCTCTGCAGGGCTCTTGCCAGGTTCCCCTCTCGCCATACGGGCACAAGCGTCCAAGGCCATACGTAGCAAGCCGTAGAGCACAAGGGGATGTTTTTATTATATATATATATTTGTATCTAAAGCGATACACCTCTTCCTTTAATTATGCATCAAGCGATGTTTATCACCCTACAAAAAAACCTTAATAGTGGTGATAAAAAATAAGCTATAACACCAGTTTTGGAAATTCAGACAAAGGCCAACCTGTATACCATAATTTCGGACTATAGTAATCATCAGTAGGGAAAATAAAGTTTTCATTAATGTAAATTTTGCCCAGCAATGGCCGCAGCCTTGCAGAAAATTGACTTAGACCCAGAGCAGCAGCTTTACACACCCAAGATAGTGGATATTGCTGCTGCTGTGATAGAGATGCATGGAGACATCTGAGACTCTTCTTTGGACACGACAACAACAACAACAACTAATGTAATAACCTTAATGTATCGTTCTGCTGCCTAATTAAAGGAAGAGCTGCCTCTATTTTGAATATATACGAATATAAACTTCCCGAAACTTAATGTTGTTTTCTAGCCTGAAAATCGACTCGACCTTTTCCACTTCATAAGCTGAAATACATTTTTGGTAAATTAGACCGATTTCATAACCCTTCTTGTAAGAATTTGAGAAATCAAAGTACTGATGAGGGCCAAAGCTCAAAAATGGTATACAGGTTTATTTTTTGTCTGAATTCGCCAAAGCTGTTTTATCGATATGGGAAAACAGAAGAGCAGATTTAAAGTTCAAGTATAGAAGGAAATTGTGACATAATTTTAGCTATAAAGTTTTTACTCTTTTTAAAGTTAAAAAAAAAAAAAAAAACATAATTGCTTCTCTCTTACTCTGGCGGTCCATCGGTGGCGAAGTCTTTCCCGCGGTGGGCGCCACCAATGAAGACAGTTTATGTATGTACACCCATACCTCGCTTTGCGTCGGGTTTACGATCCAAAAAAAACACGACGCAAATTGAAACGACGCAAAGTGAAATTATGTGAAGGCGCAATCAAAAACAAAGGTGTTGCCATATTTTAGGGAAAAAAATTCAAAAAAAAAAAAATAAAAATAATAATTAAAGACTCGAATCCAAAACAACGCAACTTAGAAAATCTAACGACGCACAATGAAAATCAGTAAAAATTAAGCAGCGACGCAACTTCGAAAAAAAAAACGCAAAACGAAACGACGCAAAGCGAGGTATTGGTGTACATATATATCCAATCATATTTATTCAATAATGTATTTAACCATATATAATCTTATATACACTATGTAACAAAGAGGTTTGAATCTCAATCTCTCTCTTCCTGGACCTGGAGATGCGGAGGTTCCAAGAAGACCTTCTCCTGGTCTGAAGAAGGACCCTATAGAGGGTGGAGCCTCCCTCGTTCATAATTCATTGTAAAAATTATCTCTCTATAAAGCTATTATAGGGAGAAGATAGCTGTTGTCTTCCCTTCTGAGAAAGATGACATCCTGGAGTATCTGTGGCGTGAGCAGAGGTCTGTTCTGAAGCTATTCCTCGGCATGGCAATAGTCGGGGAGATCTGTCCAGGGCGTGACATCGAACCAGACGACACTCAGTAGGATTCGTCTGATGATAATAATATTTAATGCACTAGCGCGCCATCTGTTATCAAAATTCGAAACTATTATAGACGCGTATGATTCTTTTTTAAAATAAACAATTTATACTACCCTTACTGCGATGGAAAAATTAATGGTAGGGCCTGGCTCATCAGTGGTGTACCCTCTCAGCGGTTTCGCCAGTTTAATCTACCATACCGCTGTAATATTGCATTCCAAGACTCTAGCATCAATATCCCCCCCGAAGTTGATCCACTTTGCCGCAGTGGGGGGGCCCGAGTCCGACTTCCAAGTCGTTCCGCCAAGAGATCAACACCACAGAGGTCCGTACGTCTCTTGACCTCACGGACAATACAGCAGCTACAATAAGCACTCATGGGGCTACACCAAAGATCCAAATTGTGCCTGCAACGTCCCTCAATCAATGTCCCATATACTAGATGACTGCCCGCTGTACAAATTCAATGGAGGAATCTCCAATCTCCATTCTGTCACCCCGGAGGCCCTGAACTGGTTGAAGGCCTTGCCTCTCAGACTTTAATGACCGATATGTCCTCACTTCTTTTTTCTAGAGTTGGTTCATTTTGTCTCCTCTCTAATTGTAAATACGCTGCTGTATCACCTCATAAGCATAAATAAATAAAGCATTAATATCACTATAAAAGGAAGATCGAAAAATGCAATATTACAGCGGTATGGTAGATTAAACTGGCGAAACCGCTGGGAGGGTTCACCACTGATGAGTCAGGCCCTCCCATTGATTTTTCCATCGCAGTAAGGGCAATAGAAATTGTTTATTTTAAAAAAGAATCATACGCGTCTATAATAGTTTCGAATTTTGATAATAATATTTAATATTTTTTCTCCTATTAACCCTATCTAATCTTATATGTATGATTAATAAAAGTATATTCAATTTAAACCTCTCTGAATTGCCCCTGATTCGTTCAAAATTTCAAACCCACCAGTAAGTGCAAATAATCATTCGGGGCTCTGCCAGACTTATAAGCGTAAAAAGCTAAATGTTTTCTACCTGTGTAGACATGTAGTGTATTTGCAGTATACAATGGCTAACTACCCATCATACTTATCATTGCCAGTACCACGTGTACTAGTGATAATAAACGAATAAAACGAGGCATGTACGAAAAGCTGAAGTTTTACAAAATCCTATACACGAAGGACCCACGGCATGTACGACAAGCTGAAGTTTTACAAAATCCTATACACGAAAGACCCACGGCATGTACGACAAGCTGAGGTTTAACAAAATCCTATACACGAAAGACCCACGGCATGTACGAAAAGCTGAAGATTTACAAAATCCTATACACGAAGGACCCACGGCATGTACGACAAGCTGAAGTTTTATAAAATCCTATACACGAAGGACCCACGGCATGTACGACAAGCTGAGGTTTAACAAAATCCTATACACGAAGGACCCACGGCATGTACGACAAGCTGAAGTTTTACAAAATCCTATACACGAAGGACCCACGGCATGTAGGACAAGCTGAGATTTAACAAAATCCTATACACGAAGGAGCCACGGCATATACGACAAGCTGAAGTTTTACAAAATCCTATACACGAAGGACCCACGGCATGTACGACAAGCTGAAGTTTTACAAATTCCTATACACGAAGGACCCACGGCATGTACGACAAGCTGAAGTTTTACAAAATCCTATACACGAAGGACCCACGGCATGTACGACAAGCTGAAGTTTTACAAATTCCTATACACGAAGGACCCACGGCATGTACGACAAGCTGAAGTTTTACAAATTCCTATACACGAAGGACCCACGGCATGTACGACAAGCTGAAGTTTTACAAAATCCTATACACAAAGGACCCACGGCATGTACGACAAGCTGAGGTTTTACAAAATCCTATACACGAAGGACCCACGGCATGTACGACAAGCTGAGGTTTAACAAAATCCTATACACGAAGGACCCACGGCATGTACGACCTGCTGAGGTTTAACAAAATCCTATACACGAAGGACACACGGCATGTATACGACAAGCTGAGGTTTAACAAAATCCTATACACGAAGGACCCACGGCATGTACGACAAGCTGATGTTTTACAAAATCCAACCAACCTATACCCCCAGAGAGGTAAATAAAAGAGAAGTTATAACAAAGAGCAGGGACGTGACCACTATACGTTGTTATACGTGATGTCTGGAAAGTTGGCTCCAAAAACATTAAAAAATTATCGACAAACTTTTACCATTAGAGGGGAGTAAAATGATTATTTTATAAATATCTTACAAAACCTTTTTATAATTTAAACTACACTGTTTGTTGGATTATTTCATTTGATTATAAATTTTGTTAAATTTGTTTTAATGGAAATGGATATTAAATATTAATGGGAGGTTACAAAAAGGAATTTCTTTTGTAAGATTTCAATTTTAGCTTAGAGAGTAAAACTTTTAAATTTTCTCAAATGAAAAAATAAATATTCAGGACAACTGTGATTTTATTAGTTTTATTTTTTTGTAATATCAAAATTATTTTTTTTTCTTTCATTCTCTAGCGTTAATTTGTTTAAAAATAAATTCAATCAGGAAAGAGTTGCATATTTGGAATATTTTGATAATAAGGTTTATCTAAACTCATGGACAAAATTTAAGAAAGTAGAAAGTCTTTGATACACTGCTAAACTGAAGGGTGGAGTCTTAGAAATGGAATTCAAGCAAACTCCTTTTTCCTTAAATGCCTTCCTCTACTGTGGGTGGGCCACATGGTCTCTCCATATCTCCCTCCTTCAATTCCTTCCTCTACTGAGGGTGGACCACATGGTCTCTCCATATCTCCCTCCTTTAATGCCTTCCTCTACTGAGGGTGGGCCACATGGTCTCTCCATATCTCCCTCCTTCAATGCCGTCCTCTACTGAGGGTGGGCCACATAGTCTCTCCATATCTCCCTCCTTCAATACCTTCCTCTACTGAGGGTGGGCCACGTGGTCTCTCCATATCTCCCTCCTTCAGTGCCTTCTTCTACTGAGAGTAGGCCACATGGTCTCTCCATATCTCCCTCCTTAAATGCCATCCTCTACTGAGGGTGGGCCACATGGTCTATCCATATCCCCCTCTTTAAATGCCTTGCTCTACTGTGGGTGGGCCAAATGGTCTCTCCATATCTCCCTCCTTCAATGCTTTCCTCTACTGAGGGTGGGCCACATGATCTCTCCATATCTCCCTCCTTCAATGCCTTACTCTACTAAGGGTGGGCCACTTGGCCCTTTATACTTCCTCCGCCAGCCTCTTCATCTCCTCGTGTCATTCAGTCCATTTTTTTATATCGTCTGTGTATCCCTGTCGTCTCCTTCCCCTCGATCTCGTTCCCTGGAGCTTCCCTCCAACACTGTCAACAATTGTCTTACCTGCTGATCCGCGTATCACATGTCCAAAAAACATCAGTTTGAAACCTATGGACATATATAGCTTTTATAAGACACTATATTTACATATAAATATATATATATTTGTATCGAGAAATTATATTTTTGTTTAAAGAAACTGGGATAACAGCACAAGAAGCCACAATCAAATATATCCTGATAGCTTCCCTAGACGGAAATAAAGAGAGGATAACCGATAGAAAGGATAGAATACCAAAAGAAAGACACAATGTTAAAGAAGAATTGTCTCTAAAAGCATTTGTCACCGAAGCAATCTTGGCGTTGGAATTCCAATCTCCTGAGCTGTGTGACATTTACCTCTGTATCAATCCACTACAGGACACTCCTACATAACTGGATGGCCTTTGGTACATGCCGATAGGACATAATTATTGACAGATTATTAGTAAAATACACTCTTTCGAAAGATAATATCATCTGAAATGTTATAATAATAATTAAAAAAAAACAGTTTTCGAGAATGTTTCTTGCTCCTTTTTACATATTCTTTCAAGCTTTCGAGTATTACAAACTACAGGAGTATATGACATCATATGAATGGTTTATAATACCTGAAAGCTTGAGAGAATATATAAATAAAGGTTTATAATACCTGAAAGCTTGAGAGAATATATAAATAAAGGTTTATAATACCTGAAAGCTTGAGAAAATATGTAAATAAAGGTTTATAATACCTGAAAGCTTGAGAGAATATGTAAATAAAGGTTTATAATACCTGAAAGCTTGAGAGAATATGTAAATAAAGGTTTATAATACCTGAAAGCTTTAGAGAATATGTAAATAAAGGTTTATTATACCTGAAAGCTTGAGAGAATATATAAATAAAGGTTTATAATACCTGAAAGCTTGAGAAAATATGTAAATAAAGGTTTATAATACCTGAAAGCTTGAGAGAATATGTAAATATAGGTTTATAATACCTGAAAGCTTGAGAGAATATGTAAATAAAGGTTTATAATACCTGAAAGCTTGAGAGAATATGTAAATAAAGGTTTATAATACCTGAAAGCTTGAGAGAATATGTAAATAAAGGTTTATAATACCTGAAAGCTTGAGAGAATATATAAATAAAGGTTTATAATACCTGAAAGCTTGAGAGAATATGTAAATAAAGGTTTATAATACCTGAAAGCTTGAGAGAATATGTAAATAAAGGTTTATAATACCTGAAATCTTGAGAGAATATGTAAATAAAGGTTTATAATACCTGAAAGCTTGAGAGAATATGTAAATAAAGGTTTATAATACCTGAAAGCTTGAGAGAATATGTAAATAAAGGTTTATAATACCTGAAAGCTTGAGAGAATATGTAAATAAAGGTTTATAATACCTGAAAGCTTGAGAGAATATGTAAATAAAGGTTTATAATACCTGAAAGCTTGAGAGAATATATAAATAAAGGTTTATAATACCTGAAAGCTTGAGAGAATATGTAAATAAAGGTTTATAATACCTGAAAGCTTGAGAGAATATGTAAATAAAGGTTTATAATACCTGAAAGCTTGAGAGAATATGTAAATAAAGGTTTATAATACCTGAAATCTTGAGAGAATATGTAAATAAAGGTTTATAATACCTGAAAGCTTGAGAGAATATGTAAATAAAGGTTTATAATACCTGAAAGCTTGAGAGAATATGTAAATAAAGGTTTATAATACCTGAAAGCTTGAGAGAATATGTAAATAAAGGTTTATAATACCTGAGAGCTTGAGAGAATATGTAAATAAAGGTTTATAATACCTGAAAGCTTGAGAGAATATGTAAATAAAGGTTTATTATACCTGAAAGCTTGAGAGAATATGTAAATAAAGGTTTATAATACCTGAAAGCTTGAGAGAATATGTAAATAAAGGTTTATAATACCTGAAAGCTTGAGAGAATATGTAAATAAAGGTTTATAATACCTGAAAGCTTGAGAGAATATGTAAATAAAGGTTTATAATACCTGAAAGCTTTAGAGAATATGTAAATAAAGGTTTATTATACCTGAAAGCTTGAGAGAATATGTAAATAAAGGTTTATAATACCTGAAAGCTTTAGAGAATATGTAAATAAAGGTTTATTATACCTGAAAGCTTGAGAGAATATGTAAATAAAGGTTTATAATACCTGAAAGCTTGAGAGAATATGTAAATAAAGGTTTATAATACCTGAAAGCTTGAGAGAATATGTAAATAAAGGTTTATAATACCTGAAAGCTTGAGAGAATATGTAAATAAAGGTTTATAATACCTGAAAGCTTGAGAGAATATGTAAATAAAGGTTTATAATACCTGAAAGCTTGAGAGAATATATAAATAAAGGTTTATAATACCTGAAAGCTTAAGGAAATATGTAAATAAAGGTTTATAATACCTGAAAGCTTGAGAGAATATGTAAATAAAGGTTTATAATACCTGAAATCTTGAGAGAATATGTAAATAAAGGTTTATAATACCTGAAAGCTTGAGAGAATATGTAAATAAAGGTTTATAATACCTGAAAGCTTGAGAGAATATGTAAATAAAGGTTTATAATACCTGAAAGCTTGTGAGAATATGTAAATAAAGGTTTATAATACCTGAATGCCTGAGAGAATATGTAAATAAAGGTTTATAATACCTGAAATCTTGAGAGAATATGTAAATAAAGGTTTATAATACCTGAAAGCTTGAGGAAATATGTAAATAAAGGTTTATAATACCTGAAAGCTTGAGAGAATATGTAAATAAAGGTTTATAATACCTGAATACCTGAGAGAATAGGTGAATAAAGGTTTATAATACCTGAAAGCTTGAGAGAATATGTAAATAAAGGTTTATAATACCTGAATGCCTGAGAGGATATGTAAATAAAGAAGGAAACCTAACCTCGAAGCCGTTTTTTTATTATTATCGATTACTTTCTTTAAAAATAAGTATCTTTTGGCAATAAGTTTATTTTATTATTAATAAATTTTTAAATATTTCCACGTAAGTTCAACCCCTATTGAAAATATTTTAAGATGACTTTAACATAATATTTACTTTTGTTTAATTGTTTATATGTATAGAGGGGATAGGTTGTTTGACTTCCCCTATTATTTGGTCAATTTATATAGGTTAAAAATATTTTAACATATTAGCATATTGCATATTTGGGTAAACAGTTTATGAAATTTATATGATAATAAACGAATTAACTCGAAATTTGACCGAGCAATGTTGAATATCAACTTATATATATATGGTCTTATATTCCTGAGTATTGTAATATTCATTATGAAAATCTTTAAAATATTGGAATATACTAAATATCGCTATTATAAATTGAAATGGGAGTTGCAATTATCTCAAATTATTCATAAGATTATAATGTTAAATCAAAACGATTTTTTTCTAAATATTAAACAGTATACACTCATGGACAAAACTTAAGGAAGTTGTTTCTTTTAACATGTATATCGGGATTCAGACAATAACTCTGAAAGATACACTCATGGACAAAACTTAAGGAAGTTGTACCTTCTAGCATGTATATTGGGATTCAGACAATAACTCTGAAAGATACACTCATGGACAAAACTTAAGGAAGTTGTTTCTTTTAACATGTATATCGGGATTCAGACAATAACTCTGAAAGATACACTCATGGACAAAACTTAAGGAAGTTGTACCTTCTAGCATGTATATTGGGATTCAGACAATAACTCTGAAAGATACACTCATGGACAAAACTTAAGGAAGTTGTACCTTTTAGCATGTATATCGGGATTCAGACAATAACTCTGAAAGATATTACAGTGACCTTTATTGAAAATACACCAGATAACCAAGTAGGAACAAAATTGTCGCTGTCTCCTTCAATCAAACAGACAACCATCGATAACAAGGCTTTTCCACTTCCTTAGGTTTTTACTATGAGTGTAGCTCGAGATTTGACCGAGGAATTTTGAATATATCAACTTATATATATAGTCTTATATTCCTGAGTATTATAATAATCATTATGAGAATCATTAAAATATTGGCATATACTAAATATCGCTATTATAAATTTTAATGTAAGTTTCAATTATCTCAAATTATCCATAAGATTATAATGTTAAAGCAAAACGATTTTTTCTAATTATTATACAGTATACACTCATGGACAAAACTTAAGGAAGTTATACCTTTCAACATGTATATCGGGATTCAGACAAAATCTCTGAAAGATACACAGTGACCTTTATTGAAGACACACGAGATAGCCAAGTGTGAACATAGTATATTCATGAACAAAACTTAAGGAAGTTGTACCTTTTAGCATGTATATCGGGATTCAGACAATAACTCTGAAATATATTACAGTGACCTTTATTGAAGACACACGAGATAACCAAGTGTGTATACATTCATGGACAAAACTTAAGGAAGTTGTACCTTTCAACATGTATATCGGGATTCAGACAATAACTCTGAAAGATACACAGTGACCTTTATTGAAGACGCACCAGATAGCCAAGTGTGAACATAGTATATTCATGGACAAAACTTAAGGAAGTTGTACCTTTTAGCATGTATATCGGGATTCAGACAATAACTCTGAAAGATATTACAGTGACCTTTATTGAAGACATACGACATAACCAAGTGTGAACAAAATTCTGTGTCTCTTTCAAAAAAAAAAAAAAACAGACGAAAGGCGACATCAAATACATTCTTCTTTCTTAAGTCTTGTCCATTAGTGTATATAATAAAACGGTCTTGAGTTTCACTGGATAGTGCTAGAGCCAAATTCTTCTCAATTAAGAGCGACCATCCGTGTCGAAATATCAGAAGATTCTAAAGAATAAAGAATCTTATTTTGATCTCCGTTATAAAAAACGTTTAATAATTATTTATATTACGATACACTAGCGCGCCATCTGTTATGAAAATTAAAAACTATTTTAGACGCGTAAGATTCTTTTTGAAATTAAACAATTTCTACTACCCTTACTGCAATGGAAAAATTAATGGAAGGGCCTGGCTCATCAGTGGTGAACCCTCCCAGCGGTTTCGCCTTCCGCGCCTACCATACCGCTGTTATATTTCATTTTTCGACCTTTTATATATCACTATAAAAGAAAGGTCGAAAAAATCAATATAACAGCGGTATGGTAGATTAAACTTGCGAAATCGCTGGGAGGTTTCACCACTGATGAGCCAGGCCCTCCCATTAATTTTTCCATATTGCAGTTAAGGACAGTAGAAATTGTTTAATTTCAAAAAGAATCATATGCTTCTAAAATATTTTTTAATAATGAATTAATTGATAGAAAAGTGTGTTTCTATTCCCAGTTAGCACACATTTAGAAATATAAGGAGAATCTAGGGATAAGTTTGTAGAACAAATAGAAAATATTGAGGTGTAAGAAAAAAAGATAAAAAAGGACAGCTAGAGACAATTACGCCAAGTTAGAGAATTCTGTTTGCCACACCAGGTGTCGTTGACATCTCTCAGATTGTCGTCTTGTACTTCACACGGGAATTTTCACTTGTTTACCTTCTGCTTAAATTGTCAGGAAGGTGATATATGTATAGATGTATGTTGATTTGTAAACATGTCGATTATATTATACACCTTTTGTTAACATATCAATTGATTTATATCTATTTTCATGATAAAATTGTGAAAAAAAGTTTTAAAATTACAAAATATTTTCTCACAATATCTCTATATAATATTTACGAACGGAAAAATATGTCCAGGGTAGTCTAGTAGACATGGCATCTGCCCGATAAGCGGAAAACTGTGGGTTCGTTTCCCATCCCTGGACACTTTTCTTTTTCCGTTTATCATTACTCTTCACAATTCATTCTTTCATACTTCATCTCTAAGGTTAGAAATAGTCGTAATTTCTCCTTAAATTAAATTTCGATTTTTCGTTTAAAAGAAACATTTGCGGTATAATTGTCAACCTTCGTTCTACAGTTTATTTTTATTACAAAACGCTAGCTTTAAAGTGTTAAACGCTCTTCAACGGGCTTAATAAAACATCGGCTATATACTTCGACTCTATACATCGACTACATACGCTCTATGTATTTGTAAACATTTCTTGTAAGATATAGTCGATGTTTTATTAAGCCCGTTGAAAAGCGATTATCACTTGAAAGCTAGCTTTTTGTAATAAAATATTCTTTTCCCAGTACAATATTACATCTGTACTATTTTTTTCACATTGTGTAGCGTTCTCACGCAATTCTGGCCTTAACTACCCGTTTCATGATTTTTCAGGATGCCTTAATGACCATTTTTTTGGTCGTTGAGGTACAGCTTGCACCACGCTGATGAGGGCCAACAGCCCGAAACACGTCCGTGGTTAGCTTTTCTTGATTAATCAAGAATGGGTATTTGACCAATTCTAGAATAATTAAAAATCAACGAGAATAGTTGATATTTATTCCGATAGATGGCGCAAGCCATCAGAAACTTTCATTTGCACGATAAGGAGATGCCTTTTCTTTAAAAAAGAAACTCATTGTGATAAAATATTTTATGATTTGAATCTCCAGGATATCAATCAAACAAATGCTTCGTTTTTCTGGAGATGTGTTTCTTTATCTTTATTAAATGTAATCTCAAGCTTTCGTCATCTCTGCCCTTCTACAGGAGAACATGGGAACATCTTGTAAGAGAATCAGAGGCTGGATCTCATAAAGTATTGTTTAATTAACAATAATATTATATTAAGATGACAAGGAACAAAGAGAGTCAAAAAAGGCAAGCGCAGTGGCAGACAACAAAAGCAAACTGAAACTTATACAGTGGCGCCAGGTCACGTGATGTCTGGGGGAAGCTGGCGTTGCTAAGCAACAGCCGGTGTGCGAAGTTAACTCTCTCCAACACATCTAATATAGAAAGATATGTTTCTATGTACTCATGTAAAAGGACAGAGATGACCCAAAGCTCGATGTTACATTCAATGAAAATGAAGAAGCACACACACATCTCCAGAAACCTATACAATTTGTTTAATTAATAATATAAAGAATATTATTGAGGTTTTCACATGTGTAAAAAATGTTTAGTTTCTCTCTAAATTTTGTTTATGTGATTTAGTAATGATAATTACAACGTTCCCGTTTAACTCTACGTATAGAATTTGACAATATTTGTGATCATAGAGAGCATATCGTATGTAGCAGATAGTGTTTTGTTCTTCAAATTAAAGATAATTCCTCCAGTAAATCTTTTTTATTGTCTCGACATTTCGACCAAAAAAAAAAAAGAATTTTGTCGAAACGTCGAGACAATAAAAAGATTTGTACTGGCCGAAGTATCTTTTATTTGAAGAACTATGAATTCCGGCCAGACAGCCACTATCTTTACGATAGTGTTTTGTATTTCATATTTACATGAGATATTTTCACATGTGTTCACATTCTAAATAAAAAAACACCTTTATAGTCTTGTTGGTATTGATACGGATAGATGGTGCATACCTATCAACAACGGGCAATTTAATCGACAGGAAATATTCTTGTAATCTTTAATTTCTAAGTCGCACATTTACAATGGGAGCTATGATGCTAAAGCAAATCCTATTGATCTGTATTTAATTCCAAAATCACTTTAATAGGTACCGCTCAACAAGAAGAACCTAGTTTATGCTATTTACAACAATGTATGAAGGTTATTCACATATTAAACAAAATGTTACACAATTTACAAACGGCTTGAACCGACCATCAGGAAACAACAATAATAGGTTATATAAAGGGAAATCGCGACCTTTGGCGTCGATTTAACAGAGTAGTTTAATCTATGAAATTATAATTTTGAAATAAAATAATTTTTCTATAAAATATATATGTTATAATAAATTTGTCGGCTTACTATTATAATAAAAATTGGATGAGAGACTTTATTTTCTTGTTACGAAATTCATAAGTATTATGGTATTGCCTTATAATATTACTGAGATTTTGTATACAAGAGTATTGAGCCAATGGTTTTGTAGTCGTGAAAAATATATATAATAAAAACATATTTAATCACAATTTGTTTTAATAGATAGCTGGTGAAAATAATAAAGGACGAAATACCTGACTTAAGGCAAGTAGAATAAATAAAACAAAAGTTTACATATTTACATGCCTACATAAAGATTTGAGCCGGCCAACGGGAAACAACAACAATGAGCTTATATAGGGTGTTGGCACGTTTTTTTTTTTTAACTTTCTTCTAGAAAGAACGAGCTGACTCACTTCGATTCAATTCGATTTATTTCAAACAACAAAAAAGAATTACAATAAGATTTAATGCGATTTAATTGTATTTATTACATAAAAGAAAAAAAGAGACTATTATTAACACAAAAGAAAAAACAACAACAAAAAGAATGATGATAAGAGAGAGAGTAACAATAAAATTCTATGAATTATAATTAATTAATAAAATACAATAATAATAATAATAATAATAATAAACCTAACATAGGGAAAACCATGACATCTTGCGGTCGACTTTACAAAGTAATTTGATATAGCAAATATAATTCGAAATATTTTTTTAATAACATATATATTGATAGAATATAGAGATATTTAGAACGTTTAGGCCAAAAAAATGACATTATAAAAAAAGTAAAGAAAACGCTCCCTGACTGCAAACAAATAAGAAATTAAAGACAAAATTGAACCATTGATTGCAACGCTGGAGAAGGCACTAAAACATTTGAAGCGGAAAACTCTTTAAATGGATTAAGAGGCCTTCAATGGGGACAAAACAAAAATACTTTGATTTTACTCTTCCAGAAATTGTGTCACTGCAGATATAAAACTCCCATTATTTCTCTCTATTGAACATAATATATAAGTAACGTTTTATATACAATCTTTATTAAACAATTTTTTAATGATTTAACGATTTTATTTATGTACTATAGCATATATATTGATATAAAAACACTTCAAAAGTGTATGGTAATATTCTTTTTTTATTTTTTAATATGGATATCTATAAAAAGTTTTTTTCTACTTTCCTTACTGCAGTAATAAATATATTGAAAAGGCATGGCTCATCTGTGGTGAACCCTACTAACGGCTTCGTCAATTTAATCCACCAGACCGCTGTGATATTGCGTACATGTATACAATATGATATCAATCTAATTTTCTTTATAACCGGTTTTAGAAAGAAATTCTTGGCATAAGTTTAGAGGACAGTAGAAAGCGTGATGTAAAATGGTAACATTTCTATTCCATTGATGTCGCGCTATGTTAGAATTCACACTGTGAGTATAGCTTCAATTAAAGAGGCGTAATTTGTATATTTACGAAATTGATTCCAAATTTTAATGCTAAGAATGTTTGTGTTTGTCTCATCACAAGAAACAATTTACTAATGGCTTGGGTATGTCATATAGATATGTACAGTAACTCTGAGGGTTGATATAAATTTATTCCATCTCCGCATAGCTACTCTATATCAAATTATCTCTGACAGGCCTTTGATAACTATAGAATAGATTCTCGTTGTTGTTGTTGTCGTGTCCAAAGAAGAGACTCAGATGTCTCCATGCATTTCCATCACAGCAGCAGCAATATCCACTATCTTGGGTGTGTAAAGCTGCTGCTCTGGGTCCACATCAATTTTTTTGCAAGGCTGCAGCCATTGCTGGGCATGAGAATATGTGAGTAGGTGTTAGTTCCACACCAGGACAGTTGTTGCATGCTCTATAGGTTCTTGTGCCATTTGGATGTATTGTCATTCCTTTATATTCCTTTGAAGATAAAACTATTATTTTAGCGTGGTTAGAGTTTGATTAATTTAATTAATTCCAATGGATTTCATCACATTTGGGAGTACTGGCAATGAAAGGGCCGACTCACTGGCTAAAGCAGGAGCATCTAAAGAAAAAACGCAAAAATATCCTCAACCCTTCCAACAGCAAATGAACATTCCACAGACTGTACAACAAATTTAATCAAAATTGGCAAAATAACATCAAACGCCGCTGGTTCGATGGGAAAACCAACTCACAACTTAACAGATCAGACTTCACCATGCTTTCCCGTCTTAGAACATGCTATCTACGTCCAATGAATTTCACAAGTGAATCCAAAACCTTTCCGAATTGCACCAAATGTCAGAATTCTCCAGCGAGCCCAGAACACATCACATCGGGCATTGCCGAACAGACATCTACACCGACCCAGCTGTGGTCATCATCGAGGCGATAAAAAGGCCTTCAGGATCTGGTCTAGACTTGAAGTCCAGACCTGGGACAAGAAAAAAAAAAGACTTCATCAACCTTTTTATAAAGTTTTATTGTTCTTTAATGTTTCTAGGACTCATGGTTACCCTTTAAAAAAGATAGAAATCTTATTAGTGAAGTATAATAACGATTAACACAATAATATACTAATAAGTTTATCACCCAAGAACAATAGTCCCAAGTGAAGAGGTTGATGGAATTTTCAACTTGAATTTCTCGTGTTAGAGTTGAGCATGCTATCTATTGAATACTGAAATAATTCTATATAATGTTACAATGTACTAGAGCGCCATCTGTTATCAAATTATAAAACTATTTTAGAGGCGTAATATTCTTTTTAAAATAAAACAATTTCTACTGTCCTTACTGCGTTGGAAAATTCTATTTATTGTTGTGTTTGTGTGTATTGTGGGTTGTTTCAATATACCAATATACATAGAAAACAACCAAATGAAAATTTTACAAATATGAAATGTAAATACTCTGTTTCATTATGAACGATAAAATCAGTAAAATACGGTGAAATATATCCTTATATTTCATACACTAATTCTTTTATTCTATGTTCAATATTCAAGCTATCAGGAAAAATTTCCCTTTACAGAACTATACAAGACCTAAGGCAAACATCTATGTACAAATATTCCTTAGATAACCACTACCAAGTTAAAATAAACACATTAAGCATCCAGGGAAAAGTTTATTTTTAAAATATTTTTTATTTTACAAATCTCTCAAGCTTTCAGGCAAGAAAGCCCTTCTACGGGAGAAAATATCTTACATAATTAAAACGCCAATAAAATAAGATTTAAAATTACGCTATAAACGTTAATAAACGTTACGCTACGCTTGACGAGATAAAGACAGCATCGAAGGAGGAGCTGAAAAAGATTTTAAAAAAAAAATGATTTTTTGAAGTGCTTCGAAGATTGGAAAAACCCTTGGCACAAGTGTATAATATCTGATGGGGATTACTTTGAAGGGGACAAAATAGGTATTCATGAATAAATAAATAATTTTTGAAAAAAACACACAAAAGTCGCGATACTTTTTGAACACACCTCGGCTATACACGTCCACAATACGTAACTAATCTGACTGAAATTTTAACAGTATATTGAGTAGAATCTGGAAAAACCTATAGTGAAAATTTCAGGTCTCTATCCCGAATATTCTTCGAATTATAGAATGAAAGAACCCTGTACAATTTATAAACGAATACAATAAAGCATCAAGGGCTGCGTATCTTTATTCTTAAAGATACGCAGCCCTTGATGCTTTATTGTATTCGTTTATTCTTCGAATTATTTGCAAATTGCGTTGCAAATTTGCCTTTTCGCTTGCAAGCAACGCCTCTAGCGGTGAAGATGGGAGGTAATATCAGCTGACCTAATGTACATGTAAAACGTGCTTTGACAGGACATAGAGAAAAATCTGGAAAAGATATTTATCGGGTTTTTAGCCAATAAAAAATAAAATTGACAGGTTCTGGGCAAATATAGTTGTTTTTTTTTTAGTCAGAAAATGATGATGACAATATTGATGTATCATGTTTGATTATTAGATACAAAATTATATCGGGAAAAATTCCAAAAAGCTGAGACCACGGGTGAAGCCAGTTCATTTTTAATGTGCAGGAACAAAATTCTAACAGAAAAACATTCATTCGAGCAGAAGACACAAAGCCAGATCATCTCTTTATAAAAATATCGCTTCTCAGACACAAATTTGGAGCGGGACGTTTCACAAGAGTGGCATCCACGGCGCCAATTTATAATTGTAACGAATAGTATTTGAATAAAAACATTTAATCGGGTAAAACCTGGGCGTTGCCCGGGTCATTCGGCTAGTAATGTTATAAATTTCCGGAATGTCTATTCTTCTGTTAATGCTATTGTGATTTCTGGATATGATGGATTCTATGATAAGTATACCAACACACATAGCGATCTTTCTCTATATATAAAGAATGGACCTTTTCAACATCATTGCCTTTTTTTTTAAACTAATGTGTAGACGAATCTATATAATTAGTGAAATGAATGTGAAAAAGAATTGAAAATGCTTGGCTCAATACACACAGTGGTGAATCTTTTCAGCGATTTCGCTATTTCTCAATTCCATAAAGATCTTCCCATAGTTTCCTTAAATACAATCACCAAGATAAATCTTCAAGTACAGATAATATATAAACAGAATAAACATAAAATAGTTGTATTACATATACATAAATACATATAGAAGCAATGGTCAAAACATAGATGGAAAATTTGCCGGAGGAAATTAATCCATGGAAGCAATGGTCGCCTCTCCCGTCAAAATAAACGTCAGAATCTGACGCCATCTATTGACCGTCGCCGCAACTAGCGGCATCGGATCGGTGACAAAGCCACAACACAAATTTTGGCAAACTGATAAGCGTCCACCTAGAGACCATGGTTTCAGGCTAATGGCCCTCGTCGGGTGGACGCTTATCAGTTTGCCAAAGTTGGTGTTGTGGCTTTGTCACCGACCCGATGCCGCTAGTTGCGGCGACGGTCAATAATGGCATCAGATTCTGACGTTTATTTTGACGGGAGAAGCGCCCATTCCTTCTATGGATTAATTTCCTCCCGGCAAAATTTCCATCTATGAATACATATATGTGGGAATATAAGATTGGCAGAGAAATAAGGACACCACAAGTTGGAGAAGGAACCCAGACAACCAGAGAGAGAGAGAGGGAGAGACGGGCCTGCCACCGCTGAGCGGCCGTTCGTCGCACACAATCCCCAACTGTCTTAAAAGTCCCAAGGTGTTAACGGACTGGCTCAGTTGACGCCCCTTTGAAAGTTCCTGCTGTCTCAAGTGACCGGACTTTACTCCCGTCTCTCTCTGGGCTGGCTCTAGGTTGGCTTTATTATTCCTGGAAGAGTATATATTATGACATATACATAAATTACATATACCGAAATAGCATACAATAGATTAGATCGGGTGGATTAAATTGGCCAAATCGTTGGATATATTCACTATACAATTCACTATCAATTCACATACTTAATTCTATATATATTCGTCTATTAAGTATTAAAGAGAAATGGCGTTCAGAAAAATTCCCTTCCTATATATAATTGCTAATACAATACTTAGAAATAGAGAGCAAAACCTCCAAAAAGGAAAAAAGCCCATGTCGCAGAAAATATGTATTAATAATAAAAATAGTATTTATTAATAGAGAATATATCTGTAAATCTGCCGTGTCATATTAGTTTCCTTTCCATAGTTACTTGAGATGTTTTTGTTTTTATGGAAACAGAAATTGTGCTGAGTTATTATATGACTATCGGGTTTTTATATTTTTCTGTGTGTTTATATGGGGTTCAAGCAATATATATCTTACAATAATCTTTATTAAAAGTTATCTCGAAATTCTCTCTATTGTTAAATATATATAACTAAGGGTGTCTTTAATATTAATATATATATATATCGTATATTTTGAAACTGTATAATAATGACACTTTAAGTATATGTCACATATCTCCCAATTATTTATAACCGATACCTTAAAATATCCTACCTTCTATTAAAATGTACACTTTTTCTATTTACTACCACCCCATATTTTGTATGTATGCTATATATTTTTTAATAATACCTGTAAACCCCTATTTGTATGTAACACTAAAAATGTTGACTTCAAATAAAGATCCAAAGAGTGGTCTGTCAGCTGGTGGCAGGGACAGAGGGAAGGAAAAAGCCAACGCCCAGCCCATGTGGGGTCCCTAGGGACATTTTTATAGACGACCCCTGTAAACAGGACAGGTTTTGGCAGGGGGGTTAGCAGATGTTCTATGGTGTGGCCATCGGCAAGCGGCTTCTGTCTCTGACACACTCTCTCTCTCTCTCTCCATGTCTCGGTGATAAGCATCCAAGTTTGTGTCATGGTCTCTACCTCTGTCCCGTGGGCTGTCCCCGATCCCTCTCTGTGTTAACATCTAGCCCTGCCTCTGCTTCTTGTTGTCCGCGTGTGGGAAGAACATCAACACTCGCCTCACGTACACGACTGCCAGCTTATCCATTCATCGGCATATTTGCAACAATATTACATATATATTTTATATAAAAATTATTCTTATTTTAAAATCATATTTCCTAGATTAAACTATTTTCAACTAGCTGAACGCAAACCTTTATCAAGGTATTATAACATATTGTGTGTCAACAACAAATTCAGCGCCACATAACATAAAAAAAATCAACATATATAGTCACGACCGTCTTTCCTCAACAATTCCTCATCGCTGTCACGGATGCGCGCGCATCATCATTATGATCATTATCATTATCTAATGATAATAATAATAATTATTATTATTATATTATTATTATTATTTTATTATTAATATATATAGTCACGACCGTCTTTCCTCAATTCCTCATGTCACGGATGCGAGCGCATCATCATTATGATCATTATCTTCTATAGAAGCTTCTATCTTTATAATTATGTATATTTACAAAAAGTCAATTCGCTCGCGCCTCTAGCGGTGAAAATGAGGGGTAATACCAGCTGACCTAATGTACATGTAAAGTTTGGAGCGGGACGCTTCACAAGAGTAACATCCACGGCTCCAATTTATAATTGTAACAAATAGTATTGGAATAAAAACATTCAATCGGGTAAAACACGGGCGTTGCCCGGGTCATTCGTCTAGTATATTTATATGTATCGATCTTTGCGTTTATACATAGAAATATATTTTCGAACAGAATTTATAGTGGTTCCGTCCAAGATGTTTTCTCCTCGTTTCGAAATGTGATACTGTGTCGTTTAAAATGTTCTTGTCTCTCTCTATATATATTACTGTTTTGAAAATAGAGTAATCCATATATTTAATTCATTATATAATAAAAAGGCATATATTGGATTTGATAAAAGATTTATTTTTCCAATATTTCGGCTGGCTGAACGCCAATCTTTATCGAGGCATTGCATTTTTGTATACACAAACTTAGCGCCTGCTGTATATAAACTACGGCGCTGAGTTTGTTTATACAAAAATGTATTGCCTTGATAAAGGTTGGCGTTCGGCCAGCCGAAATATTGGCAAAATAAATCTTTCATGAAATCCAATATAAGCCTTTTTATTATCCAATATATTACTGTGTTATATATTCTCTGTTATAAAGAGGTGTCCTTAAATAGATCGATATTTATATATAGCCTGTACTGGAGACAATTGGAAGGAAGGAAACAGTATGTTTGGACACAATCTTGTCTGACACTCGGAATGATGATCGTATTAGTGAAGGGAGACGTGGACATCTTATCCAAGACTCGGAGTGTGTAAAGGTATTTCTGGAAAGATGTTGGAAGGAATTCTTTAAAAAAAATAGGGAGATGATTCAACGATATATTTTTGGAATACCCAAGGTCTCTTCTATCTGACGAACTGTCATTCTTCTGTCCAACATAACCAAATCTTGTATCTTGTTGATGTTTTCTTGAGTAACTGACTCAACAGGTCTTCTTGGTCGATGTTCGTCTTCGGTGCTGATCCTCCCTAATTTAAGTCAAGAAGCTCTGAGAGGACAGGAGTACTGCCAGCCACCAACCTATGGATGGTTGAGGAGAAATAGATAGATAGGATACCATCAAAAGACTAGCCATAGAAAGGAAGTAGCTCTGAGAGTACAGGAATACTGCCAGCCACCAACCTATGGATGGTTGAGGAGAAATAGATAGATAGGATACCATCAAAAGACTAGCCATAGAAAGGAAGCTCTGAGAGGACAGGAATACTGCCAGCTACCAACCTATGGATGGTTGAGGAGAAATAGATAGATAGGATACCATCAAAAGACTAGCCATAGAAAGGAAGCTCTGAGAAGACAGGAATACTGCCAGCCATCAACCTATGGATGGTTGAGGAGAAATAGATAGATAGGATACCATCAAAAGACTAGCCATAGAAAGGAAGCTCTGAGAGGACAGGAATACTGCCAGCTACCAACCTATGGATGGTTGAGGAGAAATAGATAGATAGGATACCATCAAAAGACTAGCCATAGAAAGGAAGCTCTGAGAGGACAGGAATACTGCCAGCTACCAACCTATGGATGGTTGAGGAGAAATAGATAGATAGGATACCATCAAAAGACTAGCCATAGAAAGGAAGCTCTGAGAGGACAGGAATACTGCCAGCTACCAACCTATGGATGGTTGAGGAGAAATAGATAGATAGGATACCATCAAAAGACTAGCCATAGAAAGGAAGCTCTGAGAGGACAGGAATACTGTCAGCTACCAACCTATGGATGGTTGAGGAGAAATAAATAGATAGGATACCATCAAAAGACTAGCCATAGAAAGGAAGCTCTGAGAAGACAGGAATACTGCCAGCCATCAACCTATGGATGGTTGAGGAGAAATAGATAGATTGGATACCATCAAAAGACTAGCCATAGAAAGGAAGCTCTGAGAGGACAGGAATACTGCCAGCCACCAACCTATGGATGGTTGAGGAGAAATAAATAGATAGGATACCATCAAAAGACTAGCCATAGAAAGGAAGCTCTGAGAGGACAGGAATACTGCCAGCCACCAACCTATGGATGGTTGAGGAGAAATAGATAGATAGGATACCACCAAAAGACGAGCCATAGAAAAGAAGCTCTGAGAGGACAGGAATACTGCCAGCCACCAACCTATGGATGGTTGAGGAGAACACGAAATTCATATATGCAAAGGCTAGTCTACGCACATCTATATACTGAATATATATATATATATATATATTTATAATATGTGAGGATGGTCGTGCGTTCGTGCGTGATTTCTTCAAAAGTTTGCTGGAAATTGAAACTTGCCGTTGATTGGAGAAATCAACCACAAATGAGACTTCAATCCGAATTCCAGGTATTAATACGTATATCTCTTCAACCGTCATCGATTTTAAATTATATATAAAGCACATCTACCACATGTAGTGAGCCCTGCCAGCGATTTTCACAGTTTATTATTGCACTAAAGATATCAGAGAATTAAATTTAAAAAAGAAGAAACGCTAACACGAGAATATAGTTAATAATTTTGAAAACAGGTGGCGCGCTTATATCATGTAATTCGAAAAGTAATAGGTAAAATAGGATCAAATATAGTTAACGTATTAAAAACCTAGTAAAGCCACATACAGACCCATTACAAGGTAGCTTAGTCGACATGGTATCTACCAGGTAAGCGGAACCCCGTGAGTTCGATTCCCATCCCTGGACACTTATATTTTCCATTTATCATTACCCTTCACAATTCATCCTTTCATATTTCATCCCTAAGGTTAGAAATAATCGTTAATTCTCCTTAAAAATAAATTTAGAAAATTCGTTCAAAAGAAACACATGCGGGATAATTTTCAAATGTCGTTTTACAATCATAATCCGCATTATATTGTATTATATAAATTTGAGTTTTTATATTTATAAAATAGCCATATTTGCATATTGTAGTTTTATTACTTGCTGTGGAAATATCAGCAATTTTGAGTTAGGCATACCTCCGGGGCCTAAATTCTTTATATAATTTGCTGACTGTGAATTAGACATTTGTTTTTGTTATAAAGGGAGAGAGCTAGATGTCTTGCCTTGTTTATCCCCCACCTATCTAATAACCCCCGTTTCCTATTGGCTCACATACAGTAAACAACGAGATGGACACTAAATATAATCATTATCACAGGTTTTCGGATGCCCGTCAAATTACAAAAAAAAGACGCCACAAATATTTTTACTTGATTAAAGAAGCTTTCGTGCAAGCCCTTCCTCAGCTAAATAAAATATTAAAAAAGGTAAAGAAGAAGAATTATATATTATTTCTGTTCCACTAGATGGCGCTCTGCCTTCTGTAAAGCACATGTGCTCCTGGTAAGGATAAGCCATTTTTATTCTAAATATATATAAATATAAGCAAAAATACGAGAATCACGGGACGAGTGTCTTTTGTACGAAGAGTTATTTTAAATCGCTCAAGCTTTCGGGCTGACCGGCCCTTCTACAGGAGACAAGTGAACATATGGCACATCGGGTACTATATAGTGATGGGACTATTTACATATTCAAAAATTTTTTAAAATTTTTTTAAAAACTTTTTATAGGGATTTTGCATATCTAAGCAATATGTTGGAGGAATAATTAGCATAATAGTAAATTATGGACAGAAGAAATTGACATGTATGATAATAGATATTGAATATAGTAGAGCCTGTAATATCTTCTACTGTCTATGAGAGAGGAGGGGGGGGGGGAATCCGCACAGATGGAGGATACAAGGCTATGGGAACAGGGATTGGTAGGATTCAGGGAGGTCGATATGTCTATTGATGGCATGGAAGCCCTGGGAAACGAGAGCTTCCAAGGTGAGGCGCTGCTGCTTGTTGTATATGCGGCTATAGTGCACAGATGGATTGGCCAGGTCGAAAGAAAGGTTGGCGGTTCGGATATGTTGGTATATAGCTGATTTCTCATCTTGTCTGGAGATGTTTTTTCTGTGTTCCTCGAGTCTTGTCCCTACGCTCCTGCCCGTCTCACCAACGTAGACAACATCGCAGTCAGCGCAGGGAATGGAGTAGACACAGCCAGACAAGAGAGATGGGTTATATGGGCTAATGCTTTTCGTATCTGGGTTCCTAATGAGGGAGCTGATGTTAGGAGAGTTGGAGTACAGGGTCCTGACTCCAAACTTGCTTAGGGCTCGGGCTATGGAGGAGCTAGTGGGGGAATATGGGAGGACACATATGGATTTATATATGGGGTTGGAAGGGGTGTGGTTGGGGTTGTGGAAGTGGCGTAATATGAAAGACTTCGGGTATTGGAATTTTATGAGATTGGCTATGACTCTATTGGTTTCCATGGTTTTGAAATCAGAGGTGGAACAGTGGGTGTGAACTCGTTTAGATAGGGTTCTGACGGTGTTGATTTTGTGACTTAGGGGGCAGAAGGAGTTGAAGTGAATATAATTGGGTCTGAACGAGTTCTTGTAATGTACTGTGGAGTGGGGGGGGGTATCTGGTTGGGGTCCGGATGATTAGGAAATCTAAGAATGGGAGGGCGTTGTAGGTTTCGGTTTCATGGGTGAAGGAAAGGTCAGGACGGTAACTAATGAGTTTAGAGAGGATATTTTCAACCTGGCTTTTTGTGCATATGCAGAACACCTCATCTATGTATCTACGCCAAAGGCGGATATCGGATGGAAAATATGAGGTGATCTGCATATCTATAGACCGCATAACAATCTCAGCAGCAGCTGAGGAAAGAGGGTTCCCCATTGGGGACCCTTTTATCTGTAGAAAAAACTGGGAGTTGAAGGAGCAGACTGAGGATTGTAAACAGAGATGGGTGAGTTCTATAATTTTGGAGGAGGTATGGCAATCGACATGGGAATCAACCCATATATATATAGCCCATATAACCCATCTCTCTTGTCTGGCTGTGTCTACTCCATTCCCTGCGCTGACTGCGATGTTGTCTACGTTGGTGAGACGGGCAGGAGCGTAGGGACAAGACTCGAGGAACAAAAAAAACATCTCCAGACAAGATGAGAAATCAGCTATATACCAACATATCCGAACCGCCAACCACTCTTTCGACCTGGCCTATCCATCTGTGCACTATAGCCGCATATACAACAAGCAGCAGCGCCTCACCTTGGAAGCTCTCGTTTCCCAGGGCTTCCATGCCATCAATAGACATATCGACCTCCCTGAATCCTACCAATCCCTGTTCCCATAGCCTTGTATCCTCCATCTGTGCGGATCCCCCCCTCCTCTCTCATAGACAGTAGAAGATATTACAGGCTCTACTATATTCAATATCTATTATCATACATGTCAATTTCTTCTGTCCATAATTTACTATTATGCTAATTATTCCTCCCAACACACACACTTTGCTTAGATATGCAAAATCCCTATAAAAAGTTTTTTAAAAAATTTAAAAAAATTTTTGAATATGTAAATAGTCCCATCACTATATAGTACCCGATGTGCCATATGTTCACTTGTCTCCTGTAGAAGGGCCGGTCAGCCCGAAAGCTTGAGCGATTTAAAATAAATCTTCGTACAAAAGACACTCGTCCCGTGATTCTCGTATTTTTGCTTACTTTATTGAATGGGATTCCAATACTTATAGTTCTATACCAAGTTATGAACCCGCCTTCCATTAACATCGACCACTACTTGATTGTCTTCCGCCGCAAGTCCCTGAAGCTTGCCACATGGAGATGCCATCTCGACTTCAACAAACGTTGCGTGACCCTGGATTTCATTCCCCCGTCCTTGAGAGTAAAAGACCCAGTTGGCAACTCACATTCACAGAGAGCTATATCCGATCTACAGAAACGCCTCCTCCACGCCAGAATACAGGGATGCCACTCCAACATACGCTTTCTGTCCAAAACCCTCAAACAGCTCGCATGCATCATCTCCCAGACAATCCCCCCTAACCAGTTGACCCACATCATATCCAATATAACCGCAGAAGTAAAGCGTCTACAGAAGAATATAAGAATCCGACACGATAAAAAACTCCGCTACTGGTCAGTTAAATTTCGTCTACAACTCCATGACACCGACCATTCCTCCAATCTCGTTAACCTCTCCTCAACGGTTCTCACTCCCCAGGAAACTACCCTTCTAAGCAAAAGCCTCAAGTTTAGACCTGTCTCTAGGCCAGATCCCCTAAAAATCATCAGTGCTGTTGAAGCTGGCATCCGCAACCTTAATAATTCAGACAAATATAAAATACGCCACACAGTCTCCAACATACTGAGCCTCCTGTTCGCCCAACCCCGTGCCTCCCCACTTGAATTCGATATCATCCAAAAATTACGGCAGAAAAACCATTTAGCCATTATGCAATCAGATAAAGGTTCCCAAACAGTCATCATGAATACTAAAGATTATAAAGAAAAATTACAGGTTGTTCTCGCCGACATCTCCACTTTCAAACCCATCTCTGCCCAAAACAGATCCACCATATACTCCTCCGTCCGAAAAGAACTCAACCGTCTGAAAAGAAACCAGATCATTTCACAAGAAGAACACAAGTCCTTTCTCCCTAATACCGCTACCGAATCCTATATATATATGGCCTGCCCAAGCTCCACAAGCCCGGAATTCCGTTAAGACCAATCGTGGCCCACTTCCTATCTCCCATGGCTCCAGTCTCCAAGTTCATTTCGTCGTTCCTCTCGTCCCTCCAGAAAGGTACTCCTTCCCTTACTTCCATCACCTCCACCAGTACTTTCATTAATGATGTGCATGGTACCCCTCCTTGTCCGAACCTCGTCATGGTTTCATTTGATGTAGTATCCTTATACCCCAGCCTTCCCCATGATTTAATTTTAGACTCCCTCAGGTCCTTTCTAGTTGATTCCCATGTCGATTGCCATACCTCCTCCAAAATTATAGAACTCACCCATCTCTGTTTACAATCCTCAGTCTGCTCCTTCAACTCCCAGTTTTTTCTACAGATAAAAGGGTCCCCAATGGGGAACCCTCTTTCCTCAGCTGCTGCTGAGATTGTTATGCGGTCTATAGATATGCAGATCACCTCAGATTTTCCATCCGATATCCGCCTTTGGCGTAGATACATAGATGAAGTGTTCTGCATATGCACAAAAAGCCAGGTTGAAAATATCCTCTCTAAACTCATTAGTTACCATCCTGACCTTTCCTTCACCCATGAAACCGAAACCTACAACGCCCTCCCATTCTTAGATTTCCTAATCATCCGGACCCCAACCAGATACCCCCCCCCCCCCCACTCCACAGTACATTACAAGAACTCGTTCAGACCCAATTATATTCACTTCAACTCCTTCTGCCCCCTAAGTCACAAAATCAACACCGTCAGAACCCTATCTAAACGAGTTCACACCCACTGTTCCACCTCTGATTTCAAAACCATGGAAACCAATAGAGTCATAGCCAATCTCATAAAATTCCAATACCCGAAGTCTTTCATATTACGCCACTTCCACAACCCCAACCACACCCCTTCCAACCCCATATATAAATCCATATGTGTCCTCCCATATTCCCCCACTAGCTCCTCCATAGCCCGAGCCCTAAGCAAGTTTGGAGTCAGGACCCTGTACTCCAACTCTCCTAACATCAGCTCCCTCATTAGGAACCCAGATACGAAAAGCAATAGCCCATATAACCCATCTCTCTTGTCTGGCTGTGTCTACTCCATTCCCTGCGCTGACTGCGATGTTGTCTACGTTGGTGAGACGGGCAGGAGCGTAGGGACAAGACTCGAGGAACACAGAAAAAACATCTCCAGACAAGATGAGAAATCAGCTATATACCAACATATCCGAACCGCCAACCTTTCTTTCGACCTGGCCAATCCATCTGTGCACTATAGCCGCATATACAACAAGCAGCAGCGCCTCACCTTGGAAGCTCTCGTTTCCCAGGGCTTCCATGCCATCAATAGACATATCGACCTCCCTGAATCCTACCAATCCCTGTTCCCATAGCCTTGTATCCTCCATCTGTGCGGATTCCCCCCCCCCCCCCCTCCTCTCTCATAGACAGTAGAAGATATTACAGGCTCTACTATATTCAATATCTATTATCATACATGTCAATTTCTTCTGTCCATAATTTACTATTATGCTAATTATTCCTCCAACATATTGCTTAGATATGCAAAATCCCTATAAAAAGTTTTTAAAAAAAAATAAAAAAATTTTTGAATATGTAAATAGTCCCATCACTATATAGTACCCGATGTGCCATATGTTCACTTGTCTCCTGTAGAAGGGCCGGTCAGCCCGAAAGCTTGAGCGATTTAAAATAAATCTTCGTACAAAAGACACTCGTCCCGTGATTCTCGTATTTTTGCTTACTTTATTGAATGGGATTCCAATACTTATAATATATAAATATATATATACTAGCCGAATGGCCCGGGCAACGCCCGGGTTTTACCCGACTGGACCCGGCTTCGCCTGGGTAGTGTTCGAGCGAGGTTTACTCATGAATGAATAGAGGCCCCAACTGTTTGTAATATAATTAATTTGTAATATAATTATTTGAATCTAACCTCATATACACTTTTACACTACCTATTTAATTTCAAAATAAATTAAAATACGTTTATATTAAATAATAACATTTTTAAAAAATCGACTTTCTCGTTCACACTTTTGTATCTATTCAATTGTGTATTTTTTTTTATGTATCTCTTTAAAAAAATATCTGTATAGTTTAGATTAAAATATTTTAAGTGACATATTTTCAAGTCGTATATTTATACACAAGTTTTATATTTATTTTACAAATATTGTATAAGATGTGATTAATAAACTTTGTAAAAAATAATCTTAATACATTTTTAATAACATGACGTTATGTTATATTCTAATAGGTAAAATAGGTTAGTTTCAGACGGCTTATAAATTAGGTTAGTTTAAGGTGTGTTATAAAAAGGTTAGTTGCATTAATTAAAATCGGTGAGATTCAGATAGGTTATATGAGGTTAGTTTAATCGCTAAATAAGGTTAGTTTTAGATAAGTTGAATTAGGTTAGTTCTAGATAATAAAAAAATAATGTTCGTATTTAGAAAAATTAGTTTAATATTTTATATAAAAAAAATTTTTTTTAATTGTTAAATCTTTTTTAAAATTATATTTTAAATTAATATATTTAAATTGGTAAAATTCAAAGTATTTCACCGAAATTGTATTTTTAACTCGTGTAAAACGCCTCGAAAGTACGGCGGTGGCAACGTAGAGCGCCGCCTACCAAATATACCCTTAACTGGGAACACTCCACAAATATATATAGTAAAATATATGTAGCAAGCTATACAGCAAAAACATAAATTTTTTCAATAAATATGAAAAAGAAAAAAATATAGAATATGAGCAGCTATATAATATGAAGCAGATAAATATAAATCCTACCTATACAAATGACAGCAAAACAAAAAATTGAGCCTACCCCTAAAAAAAGCAGTTATTAAAAATGCATAGAAGCTGCTTATAATATAAATGTTAATAAGTATAAAACGATTGCATGGAACAAACATATATAGTAAAATATATGTAGCAAGCTATACAGAAAAACATAATTTTTTGCAATAAATATGAAAAAGAAAAAATATAGAATACACTGCTCTAAATCGTAAATGATTACATGAATATATAATATAATATGAATATTCCCCTTATGAGAATAAAACAGTATACCTTATTTAAAAAAATGTAGTATCAATTAATTTAGAAATAAATAAATAAATAATAGAAATAATTAAATAAATATATATAATCTTACTATTTTCAAAACGATTTTAACCAGTTTTGGTACCGACGCGCTTCGCCTAGCCAGAACAATGGAAAGGCTTAGACTTTCTATCAACAGTTGGAAATTACACTTACATTTTAATCACCAGTGTCTCGCCGCAAACATAATTCCACCTTCTTTAATTTTAAAAGATCCTGTCTGCACAAATTATTTTAGAAAAATATTATTTGAAACGGGTAAGAAACTTTTAAATGCTAGAAAATTAAGGAATATAATCTTACCTTTTGAAAAATGCAGCGTGAAACTAACACAATAAGTTTAAACCAATCAAATTCATGTATCGTCGCGACCAGTGCGGCGCCAAGCGGCAAAAGGCGAGAACTAATCCATTTCAGTTAAATAATTTTTAAAAAAAGTACATTAACCTTTGTAGTTTTTTGAATAGCCTATATGTTAAACGAAATCTTCAGCTACCTACATGCGAAATTCCATAATGATTGAGTCAGTAGATTTTGCGTGATGCGATAACAAACATCGATTTCGCATTTCATTTTTATAGATATAAAGGATATATGTTATATAAAATATTATTTTATTTAAAATTATATTTCGTAGATACAAATACTGTTAAATCGACCGCCAGAGGTCATGCTTACCCTATAAAACTCATTGTTGTTGTTTCCCGCTGGCTGGCTCAAAACTTTTATACATTATGTAAATAATCTTCTGTTTTTCCTTTGTTCTACTCGCCTTAAGCTAAGCAGTACTTTAATCAAATTATGTTTTTCATATATTCCTTAGCTCAAATAAAGAAATCTCTGATCAAGACTTTTAATATTATTATTCAACCACGACTGCACCACCATAGCTTAATTCTCAAGATAACCAAAATCAAGATAATCCTCAACATGATCTAAATTCAAGCAGGAAATCTCATTCATTTTTATATAACATATATATATATCTTCTACTTATGTATATAAGTATATAAGTACATACTTATGTATATAAGTATGTATTCTACAATACAAAGACGCTATTATATCGAAATTTATTTATTTATAAAGAGAGATAAGATCGAAAATTTTACTTTGAAAACTATAGGATAGGAAACCACGAAGAGATCAATATATTACCCACCATGTGTTGAGGAAGAAAAATGACCGAGAAAAACATTTCAAGTGGTAGTATGGCGCCGTATAGAAATGCCGAAGAAGACGAGGCCAGTGTGTAACATGCGATTTACATTAAAAGTGACCTGACTATAGCACCCCTCTCTATAGCACCCTATTTTGGTGAGTCCCAAGAGGGGGCGCTATAGACAGGTTTAAATGAATATATATCTTCTATCTATGTATTTTCACTTCATTTATATATACTACAATATACACAATACAAAGACGCTATTATATCGAAATTTATTTATTTATAAAGATAGTGAAGATAGAAAATTTCACTTTAAAAACTATTGGATAGGAAACCATGAAGAAATCAATATATGACCCACCATGTGTTGAGGAAGAAAAATGACCGAGAAAAACATTTCAAGTGGTAGTATGGCGCCGTATAGAAATGCCGAAGAAGAAGAGGCCAGTGTGTAACTTTCAAAGAACTGGAGGGGGAGGATTTGAAATTATTGTCGTCGTATCGTAGTGTGGGGGAGAGGGCCATTATCCTTATCTATCCTTTCATTCGCCACTGTGTCCTTCCTTTCAACACATCCTTCCCTTTGGAACCACGCTAAGTACCATGATAGAATAGATAAGATTAAATACATACCTCTACTCTACCTGAATAATTATTGTAAGTCTATCTTATTTGTTTCAAACACTCTTAATATATTTAATTAGAGAATTGATATCATTTTGATGTTACTTTTTAAACTCGTTTAGAATCAATTTCTTTCTGTGATCATCTCTTGCGGTGGGAAAACTATTAGGAAAAAGACTTACTTAAATAATAGATATATAAATAATAATAATTAAATAAACATATTGCGTGAGCAACTTTCAGTTGCACGATAAGGAGATGCCTTTTTCATAATTTATGCATCTTATCCCAGTACAATATCACATTTGTAGTATTTTTCCAAATTGTGTCGCGGTCTCACGCAATTCTGGCCTTAACTACCCGTTTGATGATTTTTCAGGATGCCTGAATGACCAGTTTTTTGGTTGTTGAGGTACAGCTTGCACCCCGCTGATGAGGGCCAACAGCCCGAAATACGTCCGTGTTAAGCTTTTCTTGATTAATCAAGAATGGGTATTAGGCCAATTCTGGAATAATTAAAAATCAACGAGAATAGTTGATATTTATTCCGATAGATGGCGCAAGCCATTAGCAACTTTCAGTTGCACGATAAGCAGATGCCTTTTTTATAAAATATTGTTGTAAGGTTTTCGAATTTTTATGAGGTAAATCGAATATTTTCTTATATCTGAAAGACTTGCTTATCAATACTGAACTATCCCAGAAATATTTCCTTTTTTATTCTTCTATCAAAAGTATAAAATGGTAAGGCGAAGAATTTTCACTATCAAACCGGTATATTATTGCTTGGTGCCATTTTCCTTACATATTCGGCATTCAGAAGGATTCTTGATAATGGTATTTTGATAGGCAAATAGATAAATAAGCTTCGAAACAGTGTTGAAATATATATGTTATATTAAAATATTATTCTATTTAAAATTATATTTCATAGATCCAAATACTCAGTTAAATCGACCGCAAGAGTTCATGCTTCCCCTATATTCTTTCCCGCTGGCCGGCTCAAAACTTTTGTACATTATGTAAATAATATTTTGTTTTTCCTTTATTCTACTCGCCTTAAGCCAGGCAGTACTTTAATCAAATTATGTTTTTCATATATATTCCTTAGCTCAAATAAAGAAATCTCTGATCAAGACGTTATATTTTCAAGATTATTATTCAACCACGACTGCACCACGATAGCTTAATTCTCAAGATAACCAAAATCAAGAGATAATTAAATACAAGCAGAAAATCTCTTTTCTTTATATTTTTTAATTATATAAGATATATATAGAGAGAATCGAACTTTAATCCGCATATACATTGAAACCTTCAATGACAGAATATCTCCATGAATAATCATTAACATTTTTATACATTTATATCATAAAAATCACTTATTCCGTCAAAATAAACTAAAATACTAAGATACATCTATTTTTAGACTATCTCCGCAATCAAGCGGACTCGGTTAAGTCACAGAGCCATAACACCAAGTTTGGTATACTCAGAACGTCTATCTGGGATCCAAATACGGTTTAGAGTTAAAGGCCTTATAAAGTCAGACCGGGCCTTGGATATTACAGGATGCATACGGATAAGCTGGCAAAGTTTTTATGCCAAACTATGGATAGAATTTTACCACCAAGATATTTTCATTTATTACAAAAAGGATCATTTTGAAGGTAGAGGTGATCTTTCTTTTATAGATCCTTCCTGAAAAATATCTATCTGTACACTCAGGTTAGGTTAATTTAGATTGGTAGGCCTAGTTGTTAGGCCAAACTATAGATGGAATTTTACCACCAAGATATTTTCATTTATTACAAAAAGGGTCATTTTGAAGGGAGATATGATCTTTCTTTTATAGTTCCTTCCTGAAAATATCCATCTCTACCCTCGGGTTAAGTTAATTTAGATTATGGTAAATGACGATATTTTAGGTTCAGGTTAGATTGGGGAAGTCATTAAATGTTGTTTGGTTTGTTCAAATGTCAGGAAGGTAATCTGTGACAGCATATGACCGTATAAGTCCTTTATAATCTCTAATAATTGGATATAAAGACACTTTCTCAATCCAATTAGGAACATTTTCCTAATATCTGAAGCATCTCTAGTTCTAAAGAGATTTCGAAAATAGAGATATAGAGATGTTATACCTATACAGCTCTTAAAATTAGAAACTATTTTAGACTCGTAAGATTATTTTTTGAAATTAAACAATTTCACTGCCCTTACTGCAATGGAAAAATTAATGGGAGGGCCTGGCTCATCAGTGGTGAACCCTCCCAGAGGTTCGCCAGTTTAATGATGAGCCAGGCCCTCCTATTAATTTTTCCATTGCATTAAGGGCAGTAGAAATTGTTTAATATTAAAAAGAATCTTACGAGTCTAAAATAGTTTCGAATTTTCATAACAGATGGCGCGCTAGTGCATCATAATATACAGCTTTCTTAGATGTATGATTATTGAACTATAAAGTGGTGATGGTAAATATCCCAAATATAATGCATAATAATCATGGTGGGTAGTAAATGGCTGATTTTCCTATAAGTACACCATATGTCTACGCAAGTAGAAGGCAGTTCGACTTTTGCACTTACAAATGTGCCTGAGCTCCATTTGATTATCTGCACTCACTGGTGGAGTTATATATTTACATGAATAAAGGGCTTGTAAAACGACATTAGAAAATTATCCCGCATGTGTTTCTTTTCAACGAAAAATCAAAATTTATTTTAAGGAGAAATAACGACTATTTCTAACCTTAGAGATGAAGTATGAAAGGAATTCCCATCCCTGGACACTTTATTTTTCCGTTCATCATTACTCTTCACAATTCATCCTTTCATACTTCATCCCTAAGGTTAGAAAGAATCATTATTTCTCTTTAAAATAAATTTTGATATTTTTCGTTGAAAAGAAATACATACGGGATAATTTTCAAATGTCGTTTTATAATCACAAGCCGCATTATATTATATTGTATAATAAAGGGTTTATTGAAGCAATTCTCTTTCAGAAAAAAGTACCCAATGCGGGATTCGATCCCATGGCTATCTGATTTCGAAGGTTTATTTCAATCCTCCATCTGAAGTATACAACAGTGATAAATGTCATATTCCAAATACAGCTGTTTAAGGTTTATATGTTAATTTGTAGTTATTCTTTAATTCATAGAAGTATTTTTCTGGCAGATATATTCATACTGGCCAATTCTGGAATCATTAAAAATCAACGAGAATAGTTGATATTTATTCCGATAGATGGTGCAAGCCATCAGCAACTTTCAGTTGCAAAATAAGGAGATGCCTTTTTCTTAATTTATGCACCTTATCCCAGTACAATATCACATTTGTACTATTTTTTCACATTGTGTCGCGGTCTCACGCATTTCTGGCCTTAACTACCCGTTTCATGATTTTTCAGGATGCCTGAATGACCAATATTTTGGTCGTTTAGTTATTTTTTTGCGCTCCAGGGGCCCGGGGAACCCTTATTTCTCTCTCGTTTAGTTACAGCTTGCACCACGCTGATGAGGGCCAACAGCCCGAAACGCGTCCGTGGTTATCTTTTCTTGATTGATCAAGAATGGGTATTTGGCCAATTCAGGAATAATTAAAAATTAACGAGAATTGTTAATATTTATTCCGATAGATGGCGCAAGCCATCATCAACCTTCAGTTGCATGATAAGGAGATGCCTTTTTCTTAATTTATTTTAGTTAGTTAGTTATCAAATCATTTTGCAATTGTAGTTTTCTTTTTTGTTTTTTTTTTTTTTGTTCCTTTTTAAACAATAAAATATATGTAGAACTAAGGTGTAATATTCAATTCAAACATATGGAACCAACGAGAGGGTAACACGCTCGATTCCCAACAGTCATGAACCGGGATTGAATGCCGCGTTAAAATTTGTCTAATATGTGAATAACCTTCACATATTATTCACTGTTTCAATTATCATGAACTAGGTTGCTCTTGCTGAGCGGTACCTATTGATGTGATTTTGAACCAGTGAACCATATGGAAACAACATAGATTCATTTTTTAAAACAAAGCATAAATCATAAGCTTATACAACTTTCACTTTTTCATACAACATCGACTCTCAGTTAAATTCCAAGAATTGTAATTAAACTTTCGCGTGAGACAATAGCTTGCTGAAAAAAGACAAAAAAAACTCGAGCTACTGAAAAAAATCTCTAAAAAATCAATTATAGCGAATAATATTCCTCTTTAAAAAATAGAAAAATAATATTTTTAAATATCCAATATATTTAGTTTTTGTTATTCGTTTTATTAAAAATGTAATATATTGGTAATAGGGTAGGATTGTGTTTTTGAATAGATAAAACATTCATATTTATATATTAATTCGTCATTTAGAAATGGATAAAAAATAACTATTGATTGAAAGGAAATGTCTTTATTAAGATAAACTAGTGAGAATTGTGGTATAACCAGAAAAGGTTGAGGGAAAAACTTGAAATTTTGGTTAAAATTAACTTCAAGTGGCGTGTAAAAAGAATGATTAAATTATTCGCAACGTCTAAAAATTGTTATATTTGGAAAATTTGCAGGGAGGAAATTAATCCATAGAAGCAATGGGCGCTTGGTCCAGCCACATTGCCAGCAAAACACCTCTTTGGTAGATTGTGAGGATTCCATTAGATCCCGTGTGGATCTCATAGAATAAAGTCCGCTCTAGACTGACGAGGGCCATTAACTCGAAACCATGGTCTCTAGGTGGACGCTTATCAGTTTGCCAAAGTTGGTGTTGTGGCTTTGTCACCGACCCGATGCCGCTAGTTGCGGCGACGGTCAATAAATGGCGTCAGATTCTGACGTTCATTTTGACGGGAGAAGCGCCCATTGCTTCTATAGTTATATTTGTATTATTTGCATTTTTTAATAATTTACTTTAGGTAATAGTCTGCAAACATTCATGTGTCAAATGTTTCAGGATATCTTACTAGTTTATTATCGGTGTAACAATTTTTCTATATAATGATACATTAGCGCTGTTAATAAAATTCGAAACTATTATAGACGCGTATGATTCTTTTGAAAATTAAACAATTTCTACTGTCCTTACTGCAATGGAATAGGCCTGGCTCATTATTGGTGAACCCTCCCAGAGGTTTCGCCAATTTAATCTACCATACCGCTGTTATATTGCATTTTTCGATCTTTCTTTTATAGCGATACTGATGCTAGACTCTTGGAATGGGTATTTAAGAAGAACTATGGACATAATGTCATTCGAAAAATGCAATATAGCAGCGGTATGGTAGATTAAACTGGCGAAACCGCTGGGAGGGTTCAGCGCTGATGAGTAAGGACCCCCCATTAATTTTTCCATTGCAGTAAGGGCAGTAGAAAATTGTTTTATTTTTCAAAAGAATCATACGCGTCTATAATAGTTTCGAACTTTTCTATAGGAAATTCGAAGTATTTATAACGTTTATGATTCTTTAAATAAACAATTTTTAAAATTGTCCTTACTGCAATGATAAAAATAATGAGAGGGCTTAGCTCATCAGTGGTGAACTCTGCCAGTGGTTTCGCCAGTTTAATTTATCATACCTCTCTATTATTGTATTTTGCTGCTTTAATTTCATGTTGATACTGAAGATCAAATTTGGGTAAATGTATTCTGAAAAACTATGGAGAGATAGATAGAAGATACATAAATCTATGTCCAGTAGGAGTGTTAAAAAGACAAAAGCAAAACGTTAATGGCTAAGAAAAAAAACAAGAATAAAAATTAAGTAATGCAAAAGAATGGGACAAATTGAAAAGTTAACATAGCTATGTACCTTGATATCAGATAGGCAAACGCTTAGTAAAACTAAAATTTCAGTAGGATATGAGGTTTTATTTAATAGAAAAAAAAAAGAGTTACTGAATGAAAAGAGCATAGGCAAGAGTTAAAGAGAAGTCTTGGTGAAAAAAAACAGGAATATGATGTTTAGGGATCAGAGACATGATCGATGGCAAATACAAAAGAAAATAAGATTGGAAGCATAGGATTCTGGAGGGACAGGAAAGAATAAGATTGACCTGATAAGAACAGAAAGAAAAAATGTTTTATGAAGATTAGGGAAAGAAACGTGGAATGTGTTAGAGATCATAAGAAACAAAAAAGAATTTAATGGGCTATCCAGAAAATTCTGGTGGATAAATGGAAGATGGATCATGGAAGAATAAGATAACCTGATAAGAACAGAAAGAAATAATATTTTGGGAAGATTAGGAGAGAAACGAAGAATTTGCTGGAGATCATAAGAAACAAAAAAGACTTGAATGGGCTATCCATTAAATTCTTATGGATAAAAAGGATTGGAAAGAGAACAGATGGTAAAAGAGTAGGTTGATAAACTGATTGGAAAGCTATAAAGAAAAAAAGCTATCTGTTTAAAATCAAGATGTATCTTGCCATCGGACACCAGGCCATCACAATAGCATAAAAACTGAATTGATATAATTAGTCTGGCCTATATGCAAATTGGAAAGTGTTCGGGGAAAAAAAGGGAAATTCATATGGGAATATAAACCGACATAATATATAAAAAAACATTATTATGGAATGATAAAATACACTAACCTACTTCACATATACAATTTATTTTAATCTAAAACAAAACGTAAATTATTAAATAGCAAACATAAAATGACATATGTGCAAACTGTATTATCTATAAAACGCAATTTGAGTTGGTATAATCCAATTGGTACAGGTCGGACTTAATCAGATTGGGTAGATTATTGAGTTAAATATATAGCACATTAATATAATATAAATTGAATTCTTATCTTTCCTTACATATTTATTATTTAAATTGATGCTAGCCCTTATTTGTCAATTAATACTAGCTCTTTGTGTGTGTATTTCAGTAGAAATACCGTGAAAATCGTAAAATGATATACTATGATATTGAATAGAAAACGTAAAATATCTATACATTTTTATAGCTTTATGTACGAGTATTTAACACGAGAGAAACATAAGATACAAAAACAATAGATCCTTAATATATCAACACACCTGCACCACTGGACACACATTTAATCTCAAACAAGCAATAGGCCATTATCACGACATAGAAAGCAATCTACAACGATTATTCCTGGAAGCACTGGTATCATCAAAAATAAATAGCATCAATAGAAAAATTGACCTCCTAACCCAATATAACAATATTAATATTAATAATTATTGGAATGTATATATATTTAATCCCAGTATAATATCTATTACTTTAGCTGGTAACAGTCTGATGCACGCCCACACATGCTAATAACAAAGGTTTTAAATAATTCTGTGTATATATATTATTTAGAGATTGTACATAGAGTATCAGCCCGTTGAAGAGCAGTATATTTGCTCGAAATCTTACAAATTTAAATTTAAAAGACACTTTTTACCTGATATTAATTTTTTACTTTCAAATACTATTATACCATTATAGAAAACAAGGTAATAATTCAAATAAACAGATAAATAGCAGTATTTATTTATATTATGATGCATTATATATTTATAAATGTATGTAATTCTGTTATCTTCAAAGCTTATGTCCATAATTCATCTAAAATACCAATTCCAAGAGTCTAGCAACAGTATCACTATAAAAGAAATATCGTAAAATGCATTATAACAGCGGTATGGTGGATTAAAATGGTGAAACCGCTGAGAGGGTTCACCACTGATAAACCAGGCCCTCTCATTATTTTTTCCATTGCAGTAAGGGAAGTAGAAAAGAATCATACGCGTCTATAATAGTTTAGAATTTTCACACAATATATTTAGATTTGGTCTTATTACCTTGTTTTTATAATCTATAATACGAATTGTACCTTATCATTATAATAAAACTAGCGGACGTACCCGGCTTCGCCCGAGGTTTTACCCGAGTAAAGGTTTGTCTAACGAACATTTGTTAAAACAATTCTCTATAAACTTGAAAAATATATATATATATTTTGATAATTTGAAACTCGTAAATTTGAATCTCTCGATAAAGTGAACATTTTTTCCCGGTCCCTGTGTGCCGTGTCATCCTGAATTTTGTCTTTCATAATTTTCTACATTACAAAATCATCGTTTCATCTAGTGAACATATTTTCCCGGTCCCTTGAAAAATACTCGATAAGTTGAATAAAATCATGGTCGTGAATCTCTCGATAAAGTGATTATTTTTTCCCGGTCCCTGTGTGCCGTGTCATCCTGAATTTTGTCTTTCATAAATTTCTACATTACAAAATCATCGTTTTATCTAGTGAACATATTTTCCCGGTCCCTTGAAAAATACTCGATAAGTTTAATAAAATCATGGTCGTGAATCTCTCGATAAAGTGATTATTTTTTCCCGGTCCCTGTGTGCCGTGTCATCCTGAATTTTGTCTTTCCTAATTTTCTACATTACAAAATCATCGTTTTATCTAGTGAACATTTTTTCCCGGTCCCTTGAAAAATACTCGATAAGGTTGAATAAATTCATGGTCGTTTATGGAAGATGGACGAAGTTCCCGGAGGTCATCTTGGGCAAGCTCCCGCGAGGCTTTTTTTCTTGTCTACTTGGCATAGCTGTGTTGCCAACTCTGCCCTGATTGGTCGGTGGGTACTTTGACTGTCGGCCGGCGGCCGGGCGAATCCATTCTCGCACGGGGTCTGCCCCACTCCAAACTTTTGGCAAAGCACTTTCTAATTAAAGATTATGGTCTTAAATAATCTTTAAGAACAAAAAGTATAATAATTGAACGATAGGAAATTATAGTAAATAATTATACTAAACTAAATGATGTAAAAATAATTATACATGAAATTTGATATAAGTTTTAGAAAAGTTATCGTTAAGTCCACGGGAAAAGATGTAGCCAAAACAAATAGGTTTTTAACAGTGACACGTGAGCACCCGCCTCGAGACGCGCTCCTCTCTCCTAACATTACTCCCCCTCTTGAAAAAGCCTATCTCCGTCTCAATGGTGGCGCTGCTTGCGAGTTAAAGCTACAAATCTGCAAATAACTCTAAGGATATTAAAGATATTCAAGATATTATTTTTCGTAAACCTTTCCGGGGATATGCCTAATAATATCCCGAAATTTCACGGCGATTGGATGTATGGTTTTCGAATCCATAGAGGACACACACACACACACACAGACAGACAGACACACAGACATTCAATTTTATATATATAGATTAGCTCGTTCAACGAACAAGTCTCTCTTCTTCTTTCTTATCTTCACTCAAACATATTAGGGTGCCAAGCTTATAAAGCTTGAGATTTTTTAAAAAGAGATTTGACAACTATCATGATTGCGTGAAGTAGAATGCCTTTGTCATCAAGACTGGGAGCACTACTCAGTAGCAGGCCGACTTAGCTCCAAAAGAAATGGCCGCCTCTGACATGAGGAACAGACGCCATGTGCAGCCGCTCCTAACATGGAGTACAAACGCTACTCATCCTGTATCCTTGGATTAGAAGCCCTTACAGGGTACTATCAGCCGGACCAGCTGAGCCCAGGTTTTTTAGTGAGCTCGTTACTGCTCCCCCTCCTCCTTTTTCATCCGTGTTTGGGACCGGCTAAGTTGGAGTTCGAACAGGTAAATAACGACAGCCAATTCTAAGTCTTTTTAGAGTTTATTTAGGCTGAATAATAAATTACATAATCTGTCGCACATGCGACAAACATTTTTCAATAATAAATTGGACTATAAAAATGTGTGTCGTAATTAAATCGAACTATCACTTATCTGCTAATATTTCTTTACAGATTAAGTAGATTACACTCATGGACAAAACTTAAGGAAGTGAAAAGTTTTTTTAAGTCGCTGGTAGTCTGTTTTTTTAAGGAGACAGAGACAATTTGGTTCTCACTTGGCTATCTCCTGTGTCAATAAAGGTCACTGTGTATCAACTATCTTTCAGAGTTACTGTACCCGATATACATGCTTATGTTTTGTCCATGAGTGTAAGTGTTAGATCCCTATAATACAAAAAATAAAAAGATTAATATCAAAATAATACTCAAATACAACTATTAAATAAATGTGTTTTTTTAAAGTACATATAGAAAAAATGACAGCAACACTAAAAAAAAACTTTGTTTTTGATAGACAGTAGAACTATCTCCCTGTAAAGGACAACAGCTAATTTACAGAGCCAAACTGTCTTTTAGAGAGAGGTGTCCTCTTACCGGAGAGTTGCTAAATAGTAAAAATGGTAATTTTGTAAATTAAAATTGTCCTTTGTAGAGAGGTGTCTACTAGCGGTGTGTCCGCTAAAGGGAGGTTCTACTGTATTATATATAAAATTTAATATATATAAAATAAATATAATCATAAATAAAATTAAAACAGAAGATTAAATTTCTAATTTAACAAATGATATTCACAAATAAAAAAAAAGAATCATTATTAATTCTATAACGTATTCTGTCAACCCACACAAAATACAAATATTTCCCGCCCTTTTCACATAATTAGCGCGTCTGCTCCAAAATAAATATTTATATTTCCATAAGAGAGATAATGCGTGTCGTCTATATAATATTAAAAAGACTTATTTTTAAATTCTTGTATTGTATTAATATAATAAGAATAAACCTGATTATTTTATATATAAAGAATTACAACGTTTTTTACTTACATCTGATTATTAATATATATAAGATTAAAAATATATATTTTTGACTAAAAAAATATATATATTGATTATTTTTGTAATATAAATTAGAAATTGACTTTGTAATATAAATATAGATGTATTTGGAATATATGTTTTTTTTAAAGAATATTATAATTTTAAATTGTATTTTCTTTTGGGTTAAAAAATATATATTTCATACAATTCAAATTATGTATTTCAATTATTCTCTTGTGGGATATATATTTGTTTGCCTTGGCTCTATTTCAAATATTTTCAGACTGAAAAATAGATTTCTATTTTGAATTTCTTTTCCTATTTCAGTTTGACATGGTTTCTATTGAAAGAGCTGGAAGGTTTTTCTCCAGTTTTCCCTTTACATCTGTCACTTCTTCTTTTTTTTGTGGTCAGAAACGCCGCAGATATGAAACTGGTATATTATAGAGACGTATTTTTCTTTCGTAATACAATCTATATTTTATATATTCACCATATTTGCATATTCTTTGCTATAACTTTATTTTTAACGATAACGGAGATCTCAAAGAATCCATACCTGTGTAGGGTTAAATAATTCCAATTGCCACACCTAGATGGCGCGGTGTTAAACTTTGTGTGTTATAAAAGTTATATTTTGTAAATGTAAATATTTAATTATTCTTTATTAAATTATTTTATATTTTATTGTAAACAATATGTTATATTTCTTTTTTGTTTGAATATCATTTAACTAAAAATTGTATGCCTGAATAAGTCGAGAGACTTTTTGAAATAAAAACAACTTTTAATGGCTAACCGTGTCTGTGGTGATTAATGATCCTACACCTGCCTTTGATGCATCATATTGCAAGAATGTAAACCAGAAATATCTCCACCTCATCATTAAATACACTCACCACAGATATTTCACTAGAAGATTTTTTAAAATAAAATACCTTTTTTACTTCGATTCAAATAAAGAATTTGCAGAAGAAAATGACATATGCATTTCTTTTAATTTGCCTGGTTAAAGAATAGGTAGCTAAAGAAGAGCTTGACCGAAAGCTTCTTCTAACCAAGCAAATAAAAAGAATTCCGGGGTATTATGTCCTTTTTAAAAAATAATTTGTCGAATATAGTTTACTGTCCACACGCATTTTACAATATCAAATATCTCAGTCGTTGATATATCAGAAGTACTTAGGACCAGTTTGATGGTATTTGAGTTACATTCATGATGTAAAATGGCCAACAGCCTGAAACGTGTTTTTACACTTTATTTTTCAAGAAAGGATTTAGACTAATATTCCCCAAATATCTTCTTCTTTTTTCTTATCTCCACTCAATCATATTAAGGTATCAAGCTTGTAAAGCTTGACAGCCATCATGACTGAGTGAAGTAGAATGCGTCTGCCTTTGTCATTAAGACTGGAAGCACTACTCAGTGGCAGGCCGACTTAGCTTCAAAAGAAATGGCCACCTCTGACATGAGGAACAGACGCCATGTGCAGCCGCTCCTAACATGGAGTACAGACTCATCCTGTATCCCTGGAGCCCTTACAGGGTACTTACAGCCGGGCCAGCTGAACCCAGGTTTTTTAGTGAGCATGTTACTGCTCCCCCTCCTCCTTTTTCATCCGGGTTTGGGACCAGCAAAGGCGGAGTTAAAATATATAATCAACGATCAGTTGATATTTATTCCGATAGATGTGGCAAACCATCAACAAACTTCAGTTTCACGATTAGATTCTTCTTTTATATAATGACGAAGAGTGTTCCATCTTTGAGATTAAACGCTGCATTATGGAAGATTCAGAGATTATTGGCTAAGGGTACGAGGGCCAAAGGAGGGGAGGTCCTATTGGAGCGTATGTCGGGTTTATCCAAGTCCAAGCGAGAGGACCCGAACAGCAACCTGGCTATGAAACTCTCGTAGACTCCTGTGGGCTGATTGGTCGATCCCATGGAGATAGACCATAAAAGCGGGGGCGATGGGCAATACCAAATGGCCGCTCGGTGCATAGAGAATGCACCAGTTCCTACTGGCTGGAAAACTGGATGGCAGGGGTGCAGCTGCGGATACAGACTTACAAGCAATACTAGCTTAGATAGCCAATCCATCCATCGGTACAATATGGATGGTGCCATTTTACAGCATCAATAGTTACCCAGCATTGATTTCATTACTTAATTTCAAATTATAACCTAACTCCGCCTTTGCCATTCCCAAGCCCGGATGAAAAAGGAGGAGGGGGAGCAGTAACAAGCTCACTAAAAACCTGGGCTCAGCTGGCCCGGCTGATAGTACCCTGTAAGGGCTCCTAATCCAGGGATACAGGATGAGCAGCGTTTGTACTCCATGTTAGGAGAGGCTGCACATGTCGTCTGTTCCTCATGTTAGAGGCGTCCATTTCTTTTGGAGCTAAGTCGGCCTGCCACTGAGTAGTGCTTCCAGTCTTAATGACAAAGGCAGGCGCATTTTACTTCACCCAGTCATGATGGTTGTCACTGTATTGACTCATCCATTGATGAGTTCCACTCATCCCTAGCAGACACCATCAAAAGTCTTAAACTCTACAAGCTTGATACCCTAATATGATTGAGTGGAGATAAGAAAGAAGAAGAATAAATTATAACCTTCAATTGATATATCAAGAAAGGTCAATCTTGCATAGGTGTTTCAAATTTTTGGTCCTAGTCAACGTGGTACAGAAACCAGACATCAAAATATTAATCACACACATAAAATTTATAATATAACAGCTATAGAACATAAATTATAAATCATTATGTGTTTTGAAATAGATTATTAAATTATAAAAGAAGATTATTATCCCAGTTTATTTGCTTATGATTTTACGGAAGGTTTGGGATAGAAACCTGAAAATTTGGATTTATTCCTTCTTTTAGTTTATGAACAATCGCTGAAAATATCAAGTTTCAACTACAAGCAGTTTCAGAATTGAAATTGAGCATTCTACAGACATAGTATTCATATGAAAGATAAAATTAATTACTAATGGTAAAAGTGATCATCAACTTTTATTTAATCAAAACTCGGCAATTTTTCAAACTATATAAAAAAAAGAAATCGTATTGATTAAAATTCATATAGTTGAGAGAGATAATAATATTTATTCTGCAATATAAAAATATTTCTAAATATTTTTCTGATAATAAAAAATATTTGAATATTTATATAGAAGTAATAAAACGTCCCAAAAGACCGTTTTCACAGATAATTTCTCCACGGTCAAAAGTCAAATTTAATTAAAAGAGTCATAGAGACTTAAAACACACAATTTTAAAACAAAAGGAGCGGACATATCGTAAATTCCAGATGTCCAATCCACTTCAAAGTTTCTCCAACGTAATTGAAGGAATTCTTTGGTCCAATCCTAATTGATATTGTAAACGTCGTCTGCATTTAACACGCCTCCCGCCATCTTGAATCTAGCATTGCCACATTGTTCTACAAATTCCATTAGGTGAAATGCTGTCGTTTCCACACAACAAAATATAAACTAATTCTATTTAGATATTGTTGTTCTTTTATTTTTGTACCATTTTCCTTATTTGGAATGCTTCAGGTGCATTAGTCCTCTGCTTATTTAATTTGTTAGCAATAGATGATGTTATTGTCTTAAACTTTCCTTTGTAGATTCCTATTGTGTAAGTTGTAGTAAGAATTTCTCTTTTTAGAGATTTTACTTCTCTTGAACATTTTTTTTTAACCTTTTGTATAAACTTCCTTTATCTCTGTTTGTTTGTTTTATTAGATATTTTCTTCGAAATGTTGCTAGATGTAAACGTTGTGTAGTGAGATTTAGATTTGATTTAAAAATTTAGTCTTCTCAGAGACTGTTTATTGCTGTAAATGTACGTCTACAAATGTGTAAATAAGTTGATTTGTTATATTTGCACTTTGATGATTTTATAGTTCTGATTGATTACTAACATCAATTGTTAGCTTGGACTTGTACAGAATCGAGATCATTGAAGCAGAAAAAAAATGCTATTTGGGGATTCAATCCCGGCTTATGTTATCGGTATCTTTCTACGTTATAATTGATTTTGTGGCGTAAAACATTCATTAAGCCTACTTTTGATGACTTGTAATTATTTTCTTCACCCTCATTCAACTTGAATGTTTTATAAATATCGCCACGTGGAAAATTAGGGAAGACCAACTTCTGGATGAGACAGCAATTTATTTCAGGCAAGAACAAACTATGAATGGTAAACAAAATATAAGCAAAGAGGGAAGTTTACAGAGTACCAAAATATAAATATCAAAAATGATACTCTGCTAATAAAATAATACATACTTTACGACAATATTCTGGGATTTTTTTTCCTATAGAAATCAATGAAGATTGCAACCTGAACTTTCTGTGTTTTCTTCGCGCTGTTGACAAGATATTTTCATTTGAATCCACATGTTTTATATCCTTACCTGATTTCTTTACGTCTTTTCTATATTTAAATACAATTCTTTAATAAGTTTATTATTAAAATTAAAGTTTTTTTTTGTTACCTGTTCAAATTTCTTTTGTTTAATAATATATTGTAGCGTAGAAATCAAGTCTTTGTATTTCTGAAGATGTAAAAGTATTTATTGATGACGTCACGTAAGACTAGTCGACAATTATCAACACAACTATCTACAGCTAGGGAATCTTAAACAAGCAAGCAAAGAAATATTTTTAAGATGACATCATAAATACAGAGTAATATATATTTTTATAATCTGTTTAATATTTTCATTGAATAATACTAAATTAAATAATAAAATATTTCTTCGCCACAATATAATAAAAATGTTGATGAATATTTGTTGGATCGTTTTTGAAGACAACTCTCAGATTTATAAAATTAATTTATTAAACTTTAAAACATTTTTAGATATAGATAGAGTTAATTACCTCGTATTTAAGGCAACAAAAGAATCATCTAATTTACATATATCGTTCTAACCAGATTCAACTATGCAAAACAGACGACAAAGGAAAAATAAACAAATTAATAATAGAGGGTAAGTTCCTATTTTTTACAAGCTTCACACTCAAAGAATATTCAACTTATTGCTTCAATATTAACAAATAGAAAATAGCATTCGCAATTATATTAACATTTAGATATTTCGTATCCATTCAATGGTTCAACCATTCTCAACCAAATTCCAATATATATAAAGATGAAAATATAAAATAATCTGACAAGTCACGTACTTTCAGCACGGTGCAAACACTATCAATGTCAGGAAAGACATAAATAAACAAAACCAACACCAAATAACATCAAAACGGGCACATATAGGAGATATTTGAAAATAGAGCAATCCATAAATAAATCTTTAATTAAAAAGGCATATATTGGATAAAAATATCATTTATTTTACCAATATTTCAGTTGGCTGAACGCCAACATTTATCAAGGTATTATAACATTTTAAAGTGTGTTAACAACAAACTCAGCTCCACATAACGTCAACAGAATTAAGTTTTAAAAAAGTATTTTGTTATATTCAATGGGAAGAAAAAATTTATAAATATATTTATATTATGGACAAAATAAATTTTGTAAAATATAGGTGTGAATATTTTGAAAAATTAACAATGACACCTATTTTATATTTAAAATTATTTGTACTATGCAATATATAAAACCTTGATAAAGGTTGGCGTTCAGCCAACTGAAATATTGGTAAAATAAATGATATTTTGATCCAATATATGCCTTTTTTTTATTAAATATAGGAGAATGTGAAAACACCAGTTAGGAGCTAAGTAAGATTACGTCAAAGTTGACCGTCCAGTTAGAACAAGAGACACAGACATGGGCATATCAATCCAGAAAGAGACAAGGAGTCCAGACATCCCGGACCTGATGAAGTCCGGAAGAAAGAAGGTCCTAATTTGTGCCATGGGCCAGTAATCAGCCGTCCCATTAAGGTCTGGCGTCTTAATTACGTGGATAATCTTACCAATCTCTCTTACATCGCCATTTACACTCTTCTTCAGAACGGCTACAGATCCTAATTGGTCGCTAGTTCACATCATCTTCAAGCTATTCAATGGTCGGACATTAGCCATCTCAAATATTCAAGATCTTCTATGAATTTCTTTATCTGATGATATGGTCTTATTCCATGCCTTCATTACGCCTATCCAGGATAATAACGATTTTAGACTCTTCTTCAGAACGGCTACAGATCCTAATTGGTCAATAGTTCACATCATATTCAAGCTATTCAATCATCGGACATTAGCCATCTCAAATATTCAAGATCTTCTATAAATTGCTTTATATCTGATGATATGGTCTTATTCCATGCCTTCATGTTGCCTATTCAGGATAATAACGATTTTACACTCTTCTTCAGAACGGCTACAGATCCTAATCGGTCGCTAGTTCACATCAAGCACTAGCTTCAATCGTCGGACATTAGCCGTCTCAAATATTCAAGATCTTCTATGAATTTCTTCATCTGATGATATGGTCTTATTCCATGCATTCATGTTGCCTATCCAGGATAATAACGATTTTACACTCTTCTTCAGAACGGCTACAGATCCTAATTGGTCGCTAGTTCACATCAAGCACTAGCTTCAATCGTCGGACATTAGCCATCTCAAATATTCCAATATCTTCAATAAATTTCTTTATCTCTGATGATATGATCTTATTCCATGCATTCATGTTGCCTATTTAGGATAATAACGATTTTACACTCTTCTTCAAAACGGCTACAGATCCTAATCGGTCGCTAGTTCACATCAAGCACTAGCTTCAATGGTCGGACATTAGCCATCTCAAATATTCAAGATCTTCTATGAATTTCTTTATCTGATGATATGGTCTTATTCCATGCCTTCATTACGCCTATCCAGGATAATAACGATTTTACACTCTTCTTAGAACGGCTACAGATCCTAATTGGTCGCTAGTTCACATCATCTTCAAGCTATTCAAACATCGGACATTAGCCATCTCAAATATTCAAGAACTTCTATAAATTTCTTTATATCAGATGATATGGTCTTATCCCATGCCTTCATGTGGCATATTCAGGATAATAACGATTTTACACTATTCTTCAGAACGGCACAGATCCTAATTGGTCGCTAGTTCACATCATCTTCAAGCTATTCAATCATCGGACATTACCTATCTCAAATATTCAAGATCTTCAATAAATTGCTTTATATCTAGTGATATGGTCTTATTCCATGCCTTCATTACGCCTATCCACGATAATAACGATTTTAGACTCTTCTTCTGAACGGCTACAGATCCTAATTGGTCGCTAGTTCACATCAAGCACTAGCTTCAATCGTCGGACATTAGCCATCTCAAATATTCACAATCTTAAATAAATTTCTTTATATCTGATGATATGGTCTTATTCCATGCTTTCATGTCGCATTTTCAGGATAATAACGATTTTACACTCTTCTTCAGAACGGCTACAGATCCTAACTGGTCGCTAGTTCACATTGAGTACTAGCTTCAATCATCGGACATTAGCCATCTCAAATATTCAAGATCTTCTATAAATTTCTTTATATCTGATGATATGGTCTTATTCCATGCCTTCATGTCGCATATTCAGGATAATAACGATTTTACACTCTTCTTCAGAACGGCTACAGATCCTAATTGGTCGCTAGTTCACATCAAGCACTAGCTTCAATCGTGGGACATTAGCCGTCTCAAATATTCAAGATCTTAAATATATTTCTTTATATCTGATGATATGGTCTTATTCCATGCCTTCATGTCGCATATTTAGGATAATAACGATTTTACACTCTTCTTCAGAACGGCTACAGATCCTTACTGGTCGCTAGTTCACATTGAGTACTAGCTTCAATCATCGGACATTAGCCATCTCAAATATTCCAAGATATTCAATAAATTTCTATATATCTGATGATATGGTCTTAATCCATGCAATCGCTTCGCCTATCCATGAAAATAACGATTTTACACTCTTCTTCAGAACGGCTACACATCCTAATTGGTCGCTAGTTCACATCATCTTCAAGAGCTAGCTTCAATCGTCGGACATTAGCCATCTCAAATATACAAGATCTTAAATAAATTTCTATATCTAATGATATGGTCTTATTCCATGCCTTCATTACGCCTATCCAGGATAATAACGATTTTACCCTCTTATTCAGAACGGCACAGATCCTAACTGGTCGCTAGTTCACATCATCTTCAAGCTATTCAATGGTCGGACATTAGCCGTCTCAAATATTCCAATATCTTCAATAAATTTCTTTATCTAATGATATGATCTTATTCCATGCATTCATGTTGCCTATTCAGGATAATAACGATTTTACACTCTTCTACAAAACGGCTACAGATACTAATTGGTCGCTAGTTCACATCAAGCACTTGCTCCAATCATCGGACATTAGCCGCCTCAAATATTCAAGATCTTCTATAAATTTCTCTATATCTGATGATATGGTCTTATTCCATGCCTTCATGTCGCCAATTCAGGATAATAAAGATAATATTCTTTTGCAATAACTAATGCTAACGCCTTCTTTTTTTGCTTATCCCTAGTACACGTGGTACAAGGGGGTCGATGGAAGGGTGGTCTAACCGTTGGTTTTCGACCTCTACGACCCGGGTTCGATTCCCGCATTGGGCACTTTTTCTGATTAAAAAAAATGCTCCAATGGCCCCCGATTCTTGAAAAATTCCAACCCCACCAGCGAGTGCAAGTAACCAAACGGGGCTCTGGCACATTTGTAAGTGAAAAGTCGAACTGCTTTTCACATATGTAGACATGTGGTGCGCTTACAGTAAAAGCAGTCGCTTACCTCTATCCACCATGATTATCATGGCCTGTACCACGTGTACTAGGGATAATCAAAAAAGGAAATTATATTTAGTCAATTGCGGAATATAATTCAAATAAATATTTAGAGTTTTTTACAGCAAGAATTAATGATTAAAACAAACGTATTTATACACGCAAGGTGTATATCATAAGAGATTCTACGAAAATATGCAAATAACTAAAGTTTATTCAAGAAAATTCAGCCTAGTGATGTATACGTTCAACATGTAGCAATTCTACTGAGAAGCCATTCCGACTCCATCACTTTGTGATACAACTTTCATCATTCAGATGAGAGAAATCTTCCAGAGTTTAATCAAAAGTTTTAAAATTCATCAAGTTAGAGAATAGAGAGAGGCGAGAAAACTAATTAAGTGGTCTAACAGTCAAAACTTTTTTTTATCTTCTTAATTCATAGAATTATTCAAAAATGTGCACACCTAATAAGGGGAGGGGGGGAGCTCACAAAGAGAGAGAGTAAGTTTATTATAATTTCAAATCGGAAGGATATCGAGGGAGGAGGGGGAGAAAGTGGTTAATCAATACAGTGTTCGTCAAAGCCTGATAACAAATTAACGAGAATTTTCGCAAAATTATCAATAATGAAAATCATTAGGAGAATTTAATAAACATACCTTTTGGAGAGAGAATAGGGATAATAAGCACTAATTGCTATATACTTGCTCGCCCAACTTTCTAATTATTATTTAATGTTATTGTAATTTGTGTTGAAACCGGGGGGAAAAAGTCTAAGAGTAATTTCCCTTATGAAAATTTGGGGTGGAATTTTAATGGGCGCTTATGTAAATTGAAATGTGGTTCCTGCTGCTATGGTATTGCTTTGTCTTTCTACTTTAGTATTATGGTCCAACATTCTGCCCGTTGAGTCCTTTATGTTCATATTTTTCATTCCAATTTCACCTATTCTCTTCTACTATTGTGTGTAAGCTCACAGGTAAATATGCGCTAACCGAAACAAAAAAAAAAGTTCCTTTGTTCAATATTAGTTTCCCTTTTATATTTTGTTCTCTCTCTTGTAAATCAATAAATATAATGTTTAATTAATAATTATTGGAATCAGTTTCATTAAAAATTCTAAGCAAAGTCAACATCTACATACAAACTTATTTAGTAAAATCTACTTCATTAGTGAACCAGGGATGTAAAACAGTCGATTTTTGTCAGTCACGATCATGGATCCAATCCCGCATTATGCACTTTTTTTCTAATACAATTTTTCTCCAATGGCCCTCGATTATTGAAAAAGTCTAACCCTACCAGTGAGTGCAAGTAAAAAACAAACAAACGAGGCTTTATCACATTTGTTAGTGCAAAAGTCTAACTGCACTTCCACAAGGTTAGACATATGGTGCATTTACAGTAAAATCAGTCGCCAAAAACTACCCACTAGGATTATAATGGCCTGCGCTATGTAAACTAAGGATAAGAATAATTGAAAAAAAAAGAATTAAGTTCAAAATTTTGTACCGATGTTAGCTTATTAAAGATAATATGTCATCAAAATTCAAAACTATTATAGACGCGTATGATTCTTTTTAAAAATAAACAGTTTCTACTGTCCTCACTGCAATACAAAATACTGCAATTATAGTTTTTATGGTTCACCACTGATGAGCCAGGCCCTCCCATTAATTTTCACATTGCAGTAAAGACAGTATAAATTGTTTATTTTTAAAAAGAATCTTAAGCGCCCATAATAGTTTCGAATTTTGATAACAGATGGCGTGTTAATGCATCATAATATAATTGCTATAATAAAAGACACAATTTGATATTTGTGGAAGAGCGATTGATCGAAGCATTTTATATATTTATAAATGTATGTAATTCTACTGTCCTCAAAGCTTATGTCCATAGTTCATCTAAAATACCCATTCAAAGGGTCTAGCATCAGTATCACTATAAAAAGGAAGTTCAAAAAATGGAATATAACAGCGGTATGGTAGATTAAACTGGCGAAACCACTGGGAGGTTTCACCACTGATGAGCCAGGCCCTCCCATTAATTTTTCCATTGCAGTAAGGACAGTAGAAACTGTTTATTTTTAAAAAAAGAATCATACGCGTCTATAATAGTTTAGAATTTTGATAACAGATGGCGCGCTAATGCACCATAAAAATAATATGCATCGATATATCATTTTATAGATCTCTTATTGATCCACCTATTCATAGAATAAACCCGGTATCTTGCATTGCGTTTTAAACTTTCACAATGGTACTTAGCAAAGTATTCCGAAAACCTTGCTCCTACTGAGATAAATATAAGAGAAATGAGGTTTATCATTATTATTATTATCCTTAGTACACCTGGTACAGGTCAT
>CP092878.1:33731280-33758928 GCA_030710605.1 Cordylochernes scorpioides
AAAAACGTTACTATTCTTCCAAAAAAGCATAGAACTCCTCTCCCGTCAAATTGTACGTCAAACCTAGACACCATTTTATACATTTAGTTTATGAACTTTAACCATAGTATATGTAATCTATTGGTAAAACCTTTGCCGTTTTTATACATTTAGGTTATGGACTTCAACCTCTTTTTTTTTAAGATACTTTATTTAGACGTTTCTCTGTCACCATTTCCATTATAAAAACTATATTTTACAAGTCTGTTCACTTATTACCAAATCAGTAATAACCTGATATACATACGTGTAAAGAGATAGAGGATCACTCAACGTACAAACAAATGGTAGAAAAAAGACCTCGTTTCTATAGAAATATAGAATTGTCGATCAAGAAAAAACTCTAATCTAAAAAACAAAGTTAATTAAAAAACAAATATTTAATTCAAAAGATACAAGCGAATAATGATATGCTAGATTGAATAAAGTTTTAAATTAACTAGGACGTGTAAAATCTCCATAGAATTTTTTTAGACCCTATTCATACGCTTCTTTTTACTTACCACAAATCCATAGGTTCCCAAAGGGAGAACTTAGACCTTCTAGGGGATCGTTAGTTGGGCATTTGAGACAATTCAGGCGTTTTAAATGTTGGCCCCTTCTTATAAAAGATATTATGATTTTAGTCTTGCGTGAAGGCATTACAAAATGTATATCTTGAAAAATTTACAAAGAATCAACAACTTATACACTATTCCAACGAATAGGTACAATTAACAAAACATGGCTCTAGAACTTTAGGAAAGTAGGAAGATATCATACTCTTTCAATCTCGAAACCTCAATACATATTTTACTGGATTGTCCTGTTTTTCAATACTATAGAATCGACAATAATTTAATAGTAACAGATCCAAGTATTTTTATATCCAGTAAAGAAATGTATATTAAATTCAATACCTTTTGTAGATATAGTTTAAATTATATAGCAACAAATATATTTTAAGAAACTGATAATTTATATTATGCTGATTTTACATATTGCCAGACACTTCTTTCCTTTGTACACAGTTCTTTTTTCTCTTTTTCTCCTTGTTAATATCATATGACTATTCTATTCACGGCCTAAAATTATTGTATATATATGTATAGACAAATGTCATACATGTATGACAGCGCAAGTGTCCCTAGGGGGACATAGCGCTTTAAATTGTAATAAAAAAATAATAATAATGCAAAGTATTTTACACACACTTTTCTATTTTACAAACCTCTTTACAGTTTATATTTCTCCTTCTATAGGTTTACTTATTTACAAATCTCAACTCACCAAGAGCATCATAGTCTGTACCTAGCTTGTGTTTTAAATATAAATTCAAATTTTGTGAAGCCAATACAGGGGCAAGACGTATGGGTATCCTGAAATTTGAGGAAGACGAGGCCTAAATGAAAAGAGCTAAAGAATCAATAAGGGACATTATCTCTCTGGAGCCTTATCACGCTCGCTCACGGACCGGTGAACATGGCGGTGGTTTGCTTCCAACAAAAACTTTCATATTAAACTTCAATTTGAAGTTTTCATTTAAATCCTCACAGAAGAGGACTCCAATTTACGCCTCGTTACTGGAATAACAAGGAAAGTTCCTCTTCTTTGTGACGATATTGCGGCCAGAGATATATATATATGTATGACATATTTACATAGACGGGTTAACATATTTACATAGCTTGATAAACATATTTACATAGCTTGATAAACATATTTACATATAGACTGGTTAACATATTTGCATAACCTTATTAACATATTCACATAGCCTGGTTAACATATTTGCATAACCTTTTTAACATATTCATATAACCTGGTTAACATATTCACATAGCTTGATAAACATATTTACATATAGACTGGTTAACAGGTTTGCATAACCTTATTAACATATTTACATAGACGGGTTAACATATTCACATAGCTTGGAAAACATATTTACATATAGACTGGTTATCAGATTTGCATAACCTTATTAAGATATTCACATAGCTTGGTTAACATATTCACATAGACGGGTTAACATATTTACATAGTCTAGTTTACATATCTACAGAGTCTGGTTAATATATTTATATTACCTGGTTTACATATCTACATGTATCTACATATCTACACCACACACATATATCATAAATATATTCTAAATTGCAAGAATATAATTTCTATATCGACTTAAGTGCTGATGGTGAGTAGGTAAAGCATGGTCGAATGGTGGCGTATTGGTATACACTGTCATTTATCAACAAACAATAATTAGGATCGAATCCCGTATCGAACACTTTTTTTTTTAATTTAATAATTGCTTAAATGATGTTCGAGACTTATTAACAAATCGAACCTTGGAGAAATTAAACAAACGGAACTCTGTCAATTTGTATGCCGCCAAAGTCGACTGATTCTATATGGTAGAGAGAGAGGAATATATATGTACAAAATGAGGCACCTCTCCCTTTAATTATACATCAGAACAATGCACTATGCATCCCCTTAGTAAAAAAAAACTTTACTAGCGATGATAAAGAATTTTATTTTTGCTTATCCCTAGTACACGTGGTACAGGCCATGATAATCATGGTGGGTAGTTAGCGACTGCTTTTACTGTAAGCGCACCACATGTCTACACATGTGAAAAGCAGTTCGACTTTGCACTTACAAATGCCAGAGCCCCGTTTGGTTACATGCACTCGCTGGTGGGGTTGGACTTTTGCAAGAATCGGGGGCCATTGGAGCATTTTTTTTAAACAGAAAAAAGTGTCTAATGCCGGAATCGAACCCGGGTCCTAGTGGTCAAAAACCAAACGGTTTAACCAGCCTTCCACCGACCCCCCTGGTAAAGAATAAACCACAACACCCGTTTTGTCAAATTCAGTCAAAAGCTAACTTGTATACTATAGTTTGGGGCTTTGAAACTATCCTGAGGCCCCTCTATAAGTGAGGGATGGTCATAGACAATGTCGTGCTTGCGAACCTGTACCCCAATCTTAGGGAGCATTTCCTCGCGAGAATCTCGCCTGAACACAAGATCATTCTTGTCAAATTCCTTAACACAGTCATCCAGCATGCTCGGAACAAGGATTCCATTACTCGCAACGGCCTGTCAGAACTCAAGACGGCTTTAAGCTCCTGATGAAATCCAGACGTCCCTTACAGCTCCGTCTGTTGTAAATATTTCTTCCTATTTTAAACTGTAACCTCTCTCCCTACTGTTGACTAGATGTCAATAAACTGTTTTTTTTTTATTGTCAAAATTGACATATATTTATATACTAGCCGAATGACCCGGGCAACGCCCGTGTTTTACCCGACTGTAGATGTTACAACGGTGATCCTTAGGTCGCTGGTTCAAATCCGGCTCGAGGGAGCCGGCGAGCACGTAACCTCCCTGTGCGCGCGCATCCGTGACAGAGGCCGATGAGGAAAGACGGTCGTGACTATATATAGGGATAATATAATATAATATAATATAATATATGTATGAGTACATTTTGTGTGTAGAAATAGGATTAGTTGACTTTATAAGGTAAACCTATTCATACAGTTTGTATCCCTCGATAGCTCAGTTGGCAGAGCGGAGGACTGTAGATGTTTCAACGGTGATCCTTAGGTCGCTGGTTCAAATCCGGCTCGAGGGAGTTTTTTTAAATTTTATTTTTATTTATTGGCTGCCGGCGAGCACGTGACCTCCCTGTACGCGCGCATCCGTGACAGAGGCCGATGAGGAAAGACGGTCGTGACTATATATAGGGATATGAAAAAGTAAGAAAATATATTTTAAAAAGTCAGGTGTTGATATTAAAAATAAAAGAGGCATATCCTGGCCACTCACATGAGCATTTTAGATGGCATAGGTTCATTAAGTGGAACAAAAATCAACTAAACGTTGATTTTGGATTTTTCCATAATATATTTCGCCATTCAATTTCTTGATAAATCAAGAAAAGCTAACCACTTAGACGTTTCGGATTGTTGGCCTTATTCAGCCTGATTTCAGAGTTTACCTCTACGACCAAAAATTTGGTCTTAGAGGCAGGATTCCTGAGAAATCAAGAATTGAGTATTTAAGGCCAATGGAATGGATAAATATTATGGAACAAGAATTAACGTTTAGTTGATTTGCAGACCTGCCATTGGTTTACGGTCTGTCATACACAAATGAAAAAAACGACAAATCATTTACTAACATAAACTGTTCTACGTGTGTACTTTAAATAAGGAAAACAAATCATCTATTTAAAGTTTTAGTGTAATTTTATTATAGAATTTATAACTTCAAAATACGCTTTATATTAAATTTAATACAATATGATATAATGCGGCTTGTGATTGTAAAACGACATTTGAAAATTATCCCGCATGTGTTTCTTTTCAACGAAAAAAATCAAAATTTATTTGAAGGAGAAATAACGATTATTTCTAACTTTAGGGATGAGGTATGAAAGGTTCAATTGTGAAGAGTAATAATAAACGGAAAATTAAAAGTGTCCAGGGATGGGAATCGTTATTTCTCCTTAAAATAAATTTAGATTTTTCGTTGAAAGGAAACTCATACGGGATAATTTTTTCAAATGTCGTGATAAATTTAATCTTTGGCCTATGGAAGATAAGGTTTCTGTATATAAGGTTTCTTAAGAGCTGTTATATCCTAGTTCGAGCCATTAAGAAAAGCTTGCTGGCTTGAAACTTGCCCGGGTTTATCGAAACATGGAAATGGATCATTATAAGATCTCGTGTTTTTTGAAAATACAAAAATAAGCTATTTTTTCTTACTTGTTTTAGTGGGGAAAAAGAGATTAAATAAAGTTTTGGTCGAAATATATCTAAAGTTTACGAAAGTTTCCAAATGTTGCCAATAAACAAATTCTAACGAATATTCTCCTGAACGAAATTGAAGCAGTGAAAACTTTTTTTATGGAAAGTTTTTCTTATTCAGGAGAAATCACAACACGACTTTCAAGTTTTTAATGTTTATCTCTATATATCGTGAATACAAACACATAATTTCAAAAATTGTTTATAACACACAAAGAATGTAATATATATTTTCTCCCCCTTTCAATATCATTAATATTTAAATATGTGTAAATAATAATTTATATATAAAAATAGTATTTATCATCAATTTATTATCGTGATAATCCTGTTGAAGGACTGACAAGTCTGAAAACTTGAAAATAAAAATTTGAACAAGAAACTTAACCCTGGAAGCTTTATCTATATATATATAAATGAATGTCTGTCTGTGTGTACTCTATAGATTCAAAAACCGTACATCCAATCGCCGTGAAATTTTGGGATATTATTAGGCATATCCCCGGAAAGGTTTTCGAAAAATAATATCTTGAATATCTTTAATATCCTTAGAGTTATTTGCAGATTTGTAGCTTTAACTCGCAAGCAGCGCCACCTTGCGACGGAGATAGGCTTAGGTCTGCCCCACCCCGTCGAGAGAATGGATTCGTCCGACCGCCGGCCGGATGGACAGTCCAAGTACCCACCGACCAATCAGGGCAGAGTTGGTGACACAGCTGTGCCAAGTAGACAAGAAAAAAAGCCTCGCGGGAGCCTGCCCAAGATGACCTCCGGGAACTTCGTCCATCTTCCATAAACGACCATGAATTTATTCAACCTTATCGAGTATTTTTCAAGGGACCGGGAAAAAATTTTCACTAGATAAAACGATGATTTTGTAATGTAGAAAATTAGGAAAGACAAAATTCAGAATGACACGGCACACAGGGACCGGTAAAAAATGATCACTTTATCGAGAGATTCAAATTTACGAGTTTCAAATTATCAAAATATATCTATTTCTTTTTATAAGTTTATAGAGAATTGTTTTAACAAATGTTCGTTAGACAAACCTTTACTCGGGTAAAACACGGGCGAAGCCGGGTACATCCGCTAGTTTATTTTATAACAAACACATAATACCTCACATTTAATCCTGAAAATGTATTTATATATAACAGCTAGCCTGTTTTCATAGTTTGTGAAGTTGTATATTAAATTTTATTGCCATCTATCGTTAACATTTTTACACAAATAAATTTACTGGCAATGCGTTTCTTTTAAATATCATCAAATATTATCTCTACAGACCTTACTGCAATGATATGAGTTATTGAATGAGAGGGCTTGGCTCATCAGTAGTGAACCCTCTCAGCGGTCAAAATCGGATACTTTTGAATCATCTTCAATTGATTCAGAATAAACGGAGCTTTATTCCTTTGATGCCTAGAGGATTTATCTTAATTTTAAATTATCCGCTGAGAGGGTTCACTACTAATGAGCCAAGCCCTCTCATTCAATAACTCATATTATTGCAGTAAGATCTGTAGAGATAATATTTGATGATATTTAAAAGAAGCGCATTGCCAGTAAATTTATTTGTGTAAAATTTTTAAGTAGTATATATTAAGATGCACTAGCTATCATTAAAATTCGAAACATTTTTAGACGCGTAAGATTCTTTTTGAAATTAAACAATTCTACTGCCCTTACTGATGAGCCAGGCCCTCCCATTAACTTTTCCATTGCAGTAAGAGCAGTAGAATGTTCAATTTCAAAAATAATCTTACGGTCTGAAGTAGTTTCGAATTCTAATGAAGTAGTATATAATGAACATTAAGAGAATGGTCAAATTAAGAGAAATATCTCGCAAACAAAATAATAATTTGTTGAGAGATTTTTTGTTATGAAGCTTTCTCAGTATAGAAAGAGTTCAATTTATATATATATGTAATTCTACTGTCCTAAAACCATATGTCCATAGTTTACTAGAATACCATTTCTAAGATTCCATTCTTCACTGTTGCATATAAAATCAGAATGAGCCAATACAGTAATAGAGTTCTAAAGAAGCGGTCTGGTAGATTAAAAAAAAAATTGACGAACCGCTGACTTTTTCATCGCAGTAAGGACAGTAGATGTTTGATTTGTTTGTGAAAAGAAACATTCGCGTTTTGGTGTTTTCATTTGTATTATATATACTTTAACACAAAGCAATAACGCGCCATCTATACATATAAAATTAAAGGATTTAAAAGCGCGAATGTTTCTTTTATACACAATACAAAGTTCTACTGTCCTTACTGCGATGAAAAAATAGGAGCCAAGCCTTCCCAATATATTTTTTCATCGTAGTAAAGACAGTAGAACTTTGTATTGTGTATAAAAGAAACATTCGCGCTTTTAAATCCTTTAATTTTATATATATACTTTATTTATTTGAAATAAAAAGATCCTTCTGTATAACAAAGGATACTCTCATAACCATGTTTCATGATTTTTCAGGATGTCTAATAGACCAGTTTTTTTTTTTCTGGCCGTTGAGGTACAGCTTGTACCACACTTATGAGGGCCAACAACTTGGTTATCTAATCTTGCTTAATCAAGTATAGGTATTTTGCTAATTCTGGAATAATTAAAATCAACGTTTAGTTTATATTCATTCCGACAGATGGCGCAAGAAATCAGCAACTTTTAGTTGAACGATCAGGAGATGCCTTTTTTCCTAAAGAATATTCTGAAAAACCTTCCCCAATGGCAGCTCATTGTTCCAGATTTCATAAGGAAGACCAAATATAAGCTTCACACACATGCCTATATTACTACAACAAATGGAAATTTACAAGAATATGTTTAATCCCTTAACAGATAAGAGCTTTATCTACGTGTACCATTAGTTCTACAGCTCGGCGGGAAATCTAAGAATATCTATAGAAAAAGAAGACTAGGAAACCTGTAGTGGTTGTCATACCTCTACGCTACAAGACTGTAAACAGCTGATTGTCTATTTACCTGTTGTCGTAACTCACTATCAAATTATAGGATAAGTCTATGGAAGAGAAGATGTCTTAATAAAAGGCTTCTGTAGTTGTTGATACTTATAATTTCTGTACATATACACTCATGAACAAAAAGGAAGTGAAAAGTCTTTGATTTTGCCTGTCGTCTGTCTTTTGAAGGAGACAGAGGCAATTTTGTTCACACTTGGTTATCCCGTGTGTCTTCAATAAATGTCACTATGATGTATATAATATCTTTCAGAGTTATTATCTGAATCCCAATATGCACTGAAAAAGGTACAACTTCCTAAGTTTTACATGAGTGTATATTGGTTATCTCGTGTGTCTTCAATGAAGATCACTGTTATATCAGAGTTATTGTCTAAATCCCGATATGCACGCTAAAAGGTACAACTTTCTTAAGGTTTGTCCATGAGATAGTTTGCTGCCCAATTGATCAAACACACAAGCATTCAAGCTCCCCAGTTGGGAAACCGAGAAGAAATTTCCGGCCCGACAAGAGAAGACAGGTCTCATGAGAGTAAACAGATAATTTGAAAGTGTTTTTCTATTTTCCTCACATTCCTTTACTGTGAGCCACTTGAGATTGTTTAGGTTGTTCATACCATGAGAGAGGGAGAATGAAACTACTCTATTACAAAGTCCATATATTAAGGTCATATGAGATTATGTATGTAATTGGGTTGGCCAAATATCTCGGAGCAAGCTAAATAAACGTTTAGTTTATTTTTGCCTCACTAGATGACGCTCTGCCATCTAAAAAGCACATGTGCTCGTGGTCAGGAGATGCCTTCTTTATTTTTAATATCAACACCTGACCCACTTATCTTTTTTTCTATTGTTTTTTTCATGAGATTAAATATATAATTGAATAAATATGAAGAGATAGAGAGATGTAGAATTATTTATATTTTACAAATAACGACTTTTATTATTACATGCTTCATTCCAAATTAGTTTTATAAAAGTTAATAAACTCTTTAAACAACCATGTGGCTTTAATTTCAATATTTCAATCCCCACCATTAATAAAAGACAGAAATGGTCAAGGCTTCACAGAATTTCGAGCTGTGATGTTGACACCGAAGGATTAGAAGACCATGGATTAACAAACTAACTAACGAAGTTATCCTAAAAGTTACCAAGGAGATATCGAGCTTAGAGAGGGGGGGATTGAGAATAGAAAAACCAGTATAGACAACTTGTATACGGTCGGAGTGATTAACGTTATTACTTTTAGATATAATAACCAAACGGGGCTCTGGCACATTTGTAAATGCCAAGTCGAACTGCTTTTCACATGTGTAGACATGTGGTATACCTACAGTAAAATCAGTCGCTAACTACCCACCAAGATTATCATGGCCTGTACCACGTGTACTAGGGATAAGCAAAAAATAAACTGTTGGATTTTATATCATTAAAATATTCATTTTTATTCTTTAATTATAATAATCTGTGACTTTTGATAATCTGTGGTGTTGATCATGTAAACATATATTTGAGCTAATATAGATTTCGGAAGAGATATATGAGGTAATTTATATAAATATTAAAAGAGAGATGGGTTAATTTTTCCCAGTAAGGGGCTGACTTAGATATATATAGATATTTTCGTTCATTCTTCAGTTTGTTCCTTCAATAAAGGAGATCTTTATTATAAAAGAGTAATAATGATGATCCACCCAATAATTTTTAGAGGAATATATGGGGAAAGAAATTTGGAACAAAAAAAATCGAAAATAGAATTCGCGGACAATTTCGCGAAAAAAAAAACCTACAATGCCATCAAAATCTGGCTCTAATTAGTACATTCTAAGGATACAAGAATGCTTATAACCATTACCATATGGCTTGAAGAGAAATAGAGACCAATTCCATCAAACCCGTCTTACATATAATGTTAAGGGGGTCGGTGGAAGGATGGTCAAAAATGTTCGTTTTCGACCGCTACAACCCGGGATTGAATTCCGCATTGGGCACTTTTTTATAATAAAAAAAAGCCTAATGGCCCCCGATACTTGCAAAAGTCAACGCCACCAGCGAGTGCAAGTAACCAAACAGCTTCGTAAGTACAAATTCGAACAGCTTTCACATGTGCAGGCATGTGGTGCACTTACAGTGAAAGCAATCGCTAACTTCTACCCACCATGATTATCATGGCTTGTACCACGTATACTAGGGATAACTTTAAAAATGTTAATTACACAGGACAATAAATCCTTTTTCTAGCTCTTTCACGTGCGATTGGTTCCATAGACATGACATCATATCACGCGCTGAAGCATGATCATCAGTGTTAACCTATTAAAACCCAATTCCAACAAATAAAATCTAAACCAGAGTACAATTAAACGTCCATTTATAAACAATTTAAAGTCTATTATTATTATTATGCATTTTTAATTAGTTTAAACTCCATTTTTCATCAATCAAAGCTAAAAATACACTTTTTTTCTCCAAAATTTCCCCTATTCATTTATCTTTACGTTAATTTAGTAAAAATTAATAAAGCTAGCGCTCCCTTAATTTAATTTTAATATCTTTTAATTGTTTTTCATGAAGAATAAGGAGACGTAAAGGTTATACATCATTTGTTGAGGTTTTTTTTTATTAACACCGTAATTTAAGTTTGAATAGTCATAATTATTGCTTGTATTCCCCATTAGGCCTAAAATTAGGCATCGTCTGCTTTTAAAAATTTCTTTTGATTTGAAATTTAAGCCTAATCCATTCTTGGCGCGTACTTTGCTTTTTTTACTTAGTCATTTACTTTGCAGCCCATGGTTAAATTTCACTATAATTAACAAGATCAATTAATTCTTAATTGCAGTTTTTTTTAAATGTTTCTTCTGGTAATAAATATTTATTTAAAATGGCCTTAATTTTAACTCTGGATTTTGAAATGATTTATTAACGTTAATTATGCTTTTTGTAAAAGAATGTTCTTTGTTTTTCGCCATTCAAATGTTAATCCCACACTTTAAAAGGTATTTATGAAGAATATTTAATGTGTTTTGGATTTAGCTTATGGAGTTTTATCAATATATTTCTATCAAAATAAAATATAATAAAAGTATTTGATACCTTTTATCTTTGATCAATATTTTGGTATAGCTTATCGTGCTCATGCAAATTTGGCTTTGATACGTTTTCCTTAATTCCCTAGGATCAGCTTATTTGGCCGTTTTGTTACAGCCTGCACCACGCTGAAGAGAGCAAACAGCCCGAAACGCGTACGTGGTTGGATTGTTCATAATTTAACATGAAAATGTTTTTATTGAAAATTTTGTAATGAAAATATTGTTTGTCTCGAGCCTTTTAGATGTTCTTTCGGCCTTCTTGGATATTTCAATTTACATCCTGAAAGATTAAATAATAAAATATGGTACATATTCGTGTTCTGTCTGTATGATCCTGATTTACACACATATATGGATATGTAGAACGAAGTTTGACAACTATACGGCAAATGTTTCTTTTGAACGAAAATCCTTAAAATAATTTTCGATTTTTCGTTCAAAAGAAACATTTGCGGTATTTTTATGTATTATTTGAATGCTTTTATTAATGTAGCGATGTGTCTCTCTAGTCCTTTGATACAAATGTATGCTTGAATATATTAGATATAGAAGTGTATATTTTATGAATAATATTTCGTTCAAAAGGAAAATTTACGGTATAGTTGTCAAACTTCGTTCTACAATCATAAGCCGCATTATATTGTATTACAATATTGATATATTCAAATAGGTAGGATTACAATCATAATTCAACCTATGCAAATAACACTTGGTAATAGCTAATAATATATGATAAATGCCTAATTTATATTGACAATAAGACAGAATGCTATCCTTGAAAAATTAGAATGAAGACAGCTTGTATACCTTGGTATCTGGTTATAGCCCTATGTACACCTTCTAACATTCAATGGAAGGATTATTAAATACGACAATCTACTAAAGAAGGGTGCTTTAATTGGACATATGGTATAACATCTTGCAATTTTAAGACCAGAAGGCATTTTTATTTTGAGGTATGATAATAATCATTGGCAAAATTGGCTATTTCCACTCTATATAACAAATGAAAACATTAAGACGCGAATTTTTCTTTTCACAAATGAATCAAATTTCTACTGTTTTTACTGCGATTATGAAAATATTGGGAGGGCTTGGCTAATCAGTGATGGAATCTCCCAGTGATTTCACCAATTTAATCTACCAGACCGCTTCTTTTGAGCTCAAATACTGTATTGGATCATTCTACTTATAAATTCTAGAAGAAGTGGTATTTAGGTAAACTATGGGAATAAGCTTTTAGGACAATAGAATTACATTTAAAGGCATTATATTGCTTTGTGTTAATAATTTCACTATGTAAAAATGCGACAAAAATACATTTTGTCTCTAAATATTCTGTATAAACAACAGAAAAATATCCAGAATGGATACAGACAAAATGACTAACCGAATTAAGAAGAAGAACAACCAAGCAAGGGATAAGAATGAAGAATAAAAGATGAAGACAAGTTTGGGCAGAGCTATTGAAGGAAACAGTTCCCCTTTGTTGAACTCCAAGCCCGGAGGCGAGGAAAAACTATGTGTGTCCAGCGGAATAATAAAATTCAACTTTTTATACAAAGTTATATAGGAAAATGGCCATATGTCTTACTTGAATATATAGGCATCTAGGATCTCTGGGGAATAACTTTGTGAGAATTTCTTTTCAATTCTCTATATTTTCAGAGAGAAAATACTTTATAATGAAATTGCAGATATCGACGCATTCCCTTTCGACTTTTTGTTATAGAAAATGTAGATATATATATATTATATGTATGTGTTTTTATTAATTAAAAATATATTAAAATTGGAAACTATTATAGACTCGTATGATTCTTTTTTAAAAATAAACAATTTTTATCTTCTTTACTGCAATGGAAAAATTAATGGGATGGCCTGGCTCATCAGTGGTGAACCTTCCCAGCGGTTTCACCAGTTTAATCTACCATTTGAACTGGCGAAACCGCTGGGAGGGTTCACCACTGATAAGCCAGACCCTCCCATTAATTTTTCCATTGCAGTAAAGGCAGTAAAAATTGTTTATTTAAAAAAAATAAACATACGAGTCTATAATAGTTTCCAATTTTGATAACAGATGGCGCGCTAATGCATCATAATTAACAATATATTGCTAAAGATTTTCCTTTTAAATTTTCAATTTGTAAAAGTTTATAAAGCATTTTAAGAGTGAATTCGTCACTTTTAAAAACTAGTTTGTCGTTTGTGTTGGCGGTTGTAATAGCAAAATTTTGTTGAAATTTTACGTTAGTTTGATGAAACTGTAGCCACGTGATATGGATTTAATGTTTCTATATGGATAATACATGAGCGCACACATCCGCAGAAACATCTGTTAGTCTGCTAAGAGGCAGCGTGAAGTTTTGTCAACATATTCATAAATGCTAAATCCAATCGAATTTTCATTTAGCAAAATTAAAACATTGGTCGCTGCTTCCTCGACATCACGTTAGGTTATCACTGATGCAGCAATCAGTAGAATTACATCAAAAGACTGTGAAGGATGGTTTGCTTGCATTCGTAAAAATTGCTTCCTGGCCACACAAGAACACCAGTTTATCCAATAAAATCTGTTTCAAATTTATTTCGTGGTTATTTGCTCCTATATTAGTGTTTTGGACTTAATGCCAAATGCATTCAGCCAATCCTTTTGATTATCGTAAAGATAGAGGCTGCCTGGCCGGCATTCATAGTTCTTAAAGTTAAAGACACTTCGACCAGTAAATCTTTTTTATGAACAATTCTGGGGATGCAAGTAGTTATATATTTATACCCTCTTCAAGACTTTATCTAATAGATGCGTTAAATATAGCATTTCATGAGTGAATTCATCACTTTTAAAAAGGAATTCGTTACTTTTCAAAGTGAGTTCGTCTCTTTTAAAAATAAGATTTCTATGTGTAAAAATTAAAAGATTTACTGTAAAAAGATTTACTTGCCGAAGTGTAATTTATATTTGAAGAAATAAATCTTTTTGATATTGTCTTTTAATTTTTACACATAGAAATCTTATTTTTAAAAGGGACGAACTCACTTTGAAAAGTAACGAATTCCTTTTTAAAAGTGATGAATTCACTCTTAAAATGCTATATTTAACCCATCTATTAGATAAAGTCTTGAAGACAGTAGAAATATATAATTACTCGCATTACCAGAAATGTTCATAACTTACAAAAGACCAGTTAGGCATAAATTAAACATAAATCATTATCGCGCCATCTATTTATAAAAATAGAAATTATTTAGAACCCAAATACCAAGATAGATAAACAGTGTATATCAAATAGCTACTTTCGAAGAAAGACAAAAGGGCAATATAGACGTAACAGACGCCAATTATCTGATATTACCGCAGCAGACGACGATCGAAAATTGAGTAATCGTTTGGCACGATATTCAATCGTCTGCTAACGATAGATTCTGTCGCCACCTACCGTCAAGTGATGACGTCATAAAACTCTTTTAAACTTTTCCTTTGGTGATACACATATTATATAGACATGTACGCATATATAATATGAATTACCCTCTTTCATAATTTTAAACATATATGTGTTATTTTCAATCTGAGAAGGAATTTACATATTCAAGATATATGTGTATATATGATAATAATGTAAAATCACGGAAGGATAGTATTAATTTAATAAAAGGAGAATTTCTTACTTCAAAAAAAGCATTAGAACAAAGCTGTTCTCGATCTTTTCTGTGAGAAGCGCGTCGATTTTAGATAGGTTACTTTGGACAACTAAATACTGGGTATAAAAAAATCTAACAAAAGGTCAAACTTTACATGTATAAATAAGTACTAATATACACTATGTATAAGGTAATTTAAACCAACAACCTCATATTGTATATAACTTATAACAATATTTTCATGTTGTTTAATAGAACACATCTGTAAATGATTATACGCATGATTGATATGTGTCATTACATCATCATATGTAATGCACTTTGTACAAACTGAGGATAAATAAATAAAACTCTGTAATAGATTAAGAGTTGAGCTAAAGCAGAGATCGAGATGTAGCAGTTACAAAACAACAAAGGTCTAAAGATGGAAACTGCCACGGCAGTTTAGAATTTCACCAGACGATCCACGCCCCTGTCGCATAAGGCCCCCGTCTTAACCTATAAATACAGTCACTTGACAGTCACTTCACCATCTGCGTGAGCCCTCGTCGGTTGTTCCCCAGGTCCACCTCATCCACCATGTAGTCAGTAAGAACTCTTCCATCTCCATCTTTCGCTCCTAGTTCAACTTTTATCTGTTCACGGAACTTTCTTAGTGCAACTGTCTCTTCGTTTATTGTGTGGACATCCTCAAGCTTTCCACTCTGCCTCGACCACGACTACCTGTACTTTGTTAGAACTTTTAAAGGTCTTCCAAGGTGCAGAGAGGTACTGGAAAACTCCACATCCTGACTGTTCCTCTCGGTCAACACAGTATAGCGAGAGTTGACAGGGACTCACACCACAGTTTAAGTCGACTGGATACCTCATCACAGATTTAGTCGACAGGATTCTACAAGAGTCAACAGTAACTCATTACATATATTTATAAATATGAAGGTCTCTTGTCCCGTTGAAAAACTAAGCGCCATCTATATACCTACTCCACAAACTAGTGGACTCAGGTCGGTGACAAAGCAAAGACACCATTTTTAGTAAAATGAAACGTGTTCACCTAGAGACCGTGGTTTCGGGATGAAGGCCTTCGACAGTCCAGGACGGACTTTATTCCATGAGATCCACAAGATATAAAGTCCGCCCTAGACTGACGAGGGCTATTGGAGCTAAACAATTATCTCTATGTGGACGCTTCTCAGTTTGGTTTCTCTTATGTGTTTAACACATTTCGACTTTTGAATTATTAATTATTATTAATAATAATTTAAACTTAAATAATTTTTTATTAAAATAATTATTAATAAAATATTTCGTGAATCACACATTTCCTTATATACATATTCATTTTAAGTGTAACTCACAAATACAATATTGGTATAACGACATTTGAAAATATTAAAATACGAATAGAATCATAAAAGGATGAGTATCTTTATTGGTAAAAATCGTTTCGAGCTTTCGGGCGCAAGCAGCCCTTCTACAGGAATAAAACAAAAATAGTTAATAAGACAAGTATATAAACATCTATATAAGTTAAATATTTTTGCATACCTAGGATTATATATAAAAAAATTGATTAAGTAATGACTATTGCTATGTAAATTAAACTGCCTACTAATATTATTAAATGCAAAATTATGAGATGTTGCAATGAAGAGAAAACAAATAATTCTATTTTTGTTTATGGACAAGCCTATCATATGTCTTTGGGATATCTATATATTTGAAAATATCCCGCATGTGTTTCTTTTAAAGAAAAATCGAAATTTATTTTAAAGAGAAATAACGATTATTTCTAACCTTAGGGATGAAGTATGAAAGGATGAATTGTGAAGGGTGATGATAAACGGAAAAATAAAAGTGTCCAGGGATGGGAATCGAACCTCATCCCAAAGGTTAGAAATAATCGTTATTTCTCCTTAAAATAAATTTCCATTTTTCTTTAAAAGAAACACATGCGGGATAATTTCATTCTACAATCATAGGCCGCATTATATTGTGCAAAATCGGTATGTCACACGTTGTGTTCAGGTAAAAACACAGGAAAACTCTAAAGTTGAAAAAATGTAATTAGGGACGAAAAACAACCATTAAATTACTGGATAAAATAATTCAGTTAAAATCTAAAGAGAAAAATTATCCCCGTTTTATTAATTCCCTCCCCTCCATACAAGAAACTTAATAAAATCAAGACACGGTGTACATGATAAACTTATAATCAAATCTAATTAAAACTCGGATTTATTAATAGTCGGTCCTTCAATTAAGGAACTTAATCTAAGCAATTTGTTTTAGAGAAAAATTTCCATTAGTTAAAACATAAACCCTTTTCTCCTAGCCAATAGGAGAGAAGGAACATTCTAATTGGTTCCAAAGTCATAGATAATCCTCCAATCATATTTGTGACAATAATTCGGATGAATTAGATATTTTTTCTCCGAGATAATTTTGTCAAACTTGGGTGAATTTCCGAATTCTCACTTTTATGATTAATTCTTCAATGATACGCTACTCTATGCACGGTGGATTCTGTGGTCACTGGACATGTGTCGGACCTGGAGGTTGTTGGGTTCTGTGCTGCCTGGAGTATAGTAGCTTCATCTATGCTTCCTTCCTGTGGTGAATCTGTATAAGACCGGTGGTCTTAATAAAGCAGTGTGTGTGTAATATGTTACACCACTTGACATATGGCGGACCTGGAGGCTGTTGTTGAGTTCTGTGCTGTCTGATGTATAGGAATTCCATCTATGCTTTCTTCTTGTAGTGAATCTGTATAAGACCTGTGGTCTTAATAAAGCTGTGTATGTGTGTAATATGTTACACTACTGGACATACGTCGGGGCTGGAGGCTGTTGTTGGGTTCTGTGCTGTCTAAAGTATAGGAGATCCATCTTTGCTTTCTTCTTGTGGTGAATCTGTATAAGAATGGTGGTCTTAATAAAGCTGTGTGTGTGTGAAATATGTTACACCAATGTCCATACGTCGGACATGGAGGCTGTTGTCGGGTTCTGTGCTGCTTGGAGTATAGGAGCTCTATCTATGCTTTCTTCTTGTGGTGAATCTGTATAAGACTGGTGGTCTTAATAAATCTGTATGTGTGTGATTAATGCTTTGAATATATAGTACCTACATTCTCATATAGCGCCATACCTTAGTAACCATAGAATGCAACGACACATTATGTGGTTGGAAATACATTCTACACCTGTAGTATTAAGTCATGATAATCATATTGGGACTGCAATAGTTTATACTATAGATGGAAGTTTTGTGGAAAGGAAATTGATCTATAAAAGGAAAGGTCTCCTCTGCTGTCAAAATAAACGTCAAAACTAGACGCCATCTATTGACCATCGCCGCAAACTAGCGTCCTCAGTCGGTGACAAAGCCACAACACCAGCTTTGATAAACTGAGAAGCGTCCACCTAGAGTCTATAGTTTAAGGCTAATGGCCCTCTTCAGCCCACTGCGGACTTTATTTCCATGAGATCCACAAAATATCTAATATGGATGGATAATATAAACTACATAGTGTGATCAATAATTTCCAGGAATGTTAAATATTTAAAGAAATACAAAAGTATAATAAAGTTTTATTTAAAATTATTCAAAATAATCACCGTCACTATCTATACACTTGTTCCATCTTTTTTTCCAGATATCAAAACACCTCTGAAAATCCTCATCTTTCAGGCTTTTCAAAATATTCTTCGTATTCTCCTTTATTTCAGGTATTGAGTTATATCGACGTCTTTTTTTCAATTTTAGGGTAAAGGAAAAGTTGTATATGGTGTTTAGTCTTGACGTTTATTTTGACGGGAGAGGCGTTCGTTGCTTCTATAGTTATAATTTTATTTAACACCGCTGTCACTACATACCTCACTGATCATTGGCGTCAATGAGAAGATGACTCGGATAAAGCCAACAAAGAGAGGAAGACTTTGGAACAGCTGCGATGTAATAAATAAAGTAATTATATTAAAAATAAATTGCTTCAATATTTACTTTTTTAGATGCCTGAAACACTCGCATATATGTGAAACAATCGTTCTGGCAGATCTCTGGCATAGAGATCCAACATGTCCTCACTGCCGGGAAGAGTCACAGACTGTGGACCACCTCCTCTTCTCCTGTCCAGTTTATATGCTACACAGGCTACAGACACTGCTTGGAGTACAAGACTTCAGTCCTGTCCCTACTTCCTGACTCCCTGCCGGCCTGGAACTACCTGGTTACCTGGTTCACCTCAGCAATCTGTTCTCTCCATGAATAGACTTCTCTTCTAGACTGTAGCTGTACAGTCCGGGTAGTTGGCGGTTTACGCTCCAGGAGCCCGGGTTATCTCATTTTCTCTCTCTCTCTCTCTCTCTCTGTGAAACAATTTATTATTTATACGTTTTCATTGTTACTCCTGTATACTGCTTCCCACATGTGTAGACATGTGGTATACTTATAGTAAAAGCAGTCGTCTACTTCTACCCACCATGATTATCATAGCTTGTACCACGTGTACTAGGGATAAGCAAAAATAATCCTGTAGAAGGGCAGAAATGTTAGAAAGCTTGGATAAATAAAAATCTTACAAAAATATTTGCCTCACGATTTGGGAATTTTCTCAATAAAATGTTAAAGGCATTTATCCACTTATAATATGGATTCAAACAAACTTCCAATTCATATAACGAAGAAATTAATCTTCGAAAAAAATCTTTTCAGCTATCAAACTTATGATAAAATTAAGGTTGATAACATACACTTGTATTCATGGTAAACAGTTTGCGGATTTCGACAAATTAGAAAGAAGGAATCATATATCGCCGCAACTCTTGACGTGGCCACGCGGTGCTATTGAAACGAGGGCGATAGGGGCGTGGTAATTTTCTTTTCTTTTATTTTATTTTATATTAAAAACGATATATAATCTCTCCTTGTTTGTACACTATAATTAGCTGAAGAAGGGCTTGCCCGAAAGCTTCCTTAATCGCGTTAATAAAAAAAAGAGTTGCGGCGATATATGATTCCTTCTTTCTAATACACTTGTATATTATATGAAGGGTTTCAAAGGCACTCATCCTGAAATTTAACATAAAATCAACTTTTTATTAAATTTCACATTAATGATCTAAGTATAATAACTCTTTTTTGCACTCATGGACAAAATCGAAGTAAATGGACAGACTTTAATGAAGTACGTTTGTCTTTTTTTTTTTTTTGAAGGAGATGAGACAATTTTGCTCATACTAGATTATCTCGTGTGTCTTCAATAAATGTCACTGTAATATATTTCAGAGTTATTGTCTGAATCCAGATATACATGCTAGAAGGTAAAACTTCAATAAGTTTTGTGTCTATGAGTGTAGTTAATAATTTAAAATATGTATATATAGGTGTTTACGCTGCACGCAGTTGCATATCTATTTGTCCGCAGAAGCATAACAGCGTGAAAGAGAGCTGGCTTGTATATTTAGAAAAAGATACGTATTGATAACACTTTTGTTAAGTATATTAATATATTTCTAAAAATAGAGCAATCCATACCTAAATCATTAGATAATAAAAAGGCATATATTGGATTAAATAAAATATTTATTTGCCAATATTTCGGTTAGCTGAACGCCAACCTTTATCGAGACATTACATTTTTTGTATGCACTTTTTGTATATTTTTGTAAAAATGTAATGCCTCGATAAAGGTTGGCGTTCAGCCAGTCGAAATATTGATAAATAAATCTTTTATTCAATCTAATATATGCCTTTTTAATATCTAATATTAATATATATGTTTATATTTAAGGAGATTCATACAAAGGAAGACAAAATGTCATGTTTATCGAATTGACAAACTGTAATGAAGATCTTCCCAAGTTATCCCATAAGATGGAGAACCTAAGGAGACATCATCTTCCCAACTCAAACACCTATCTCCAGTACTGTTTGTTCCTCATGTTCTACCAGAAGGGTTTACTTCCCCTCTTCAGACTGTATTTGCCATCCTGTACAATGGCTGGATTGCTCTTTGAGCCTAACATTTCTTCTCAAATTATAACCATATTATATTTTTATCTCCATTTCAAATACCTAACTTTTTTCTTTAGCTAAATCTTTTAAAACATTTTAATAACCTATTCCTCTTATTGGTGCTCTTCTTAAAAATCATTTCTTCAAATAGAAGACACTTCGGTCAGTAAATCTTTTTTATTATCTCGACGTTTCGACAAAGATATTTTGTCCTCGTCAGGAGCGAACAAAAATTAAAACTCAAATAAAAGACACTTCAGCCAGTAGATTCTAAAACCTTATTTAATAAAAGCTATTATATTTTCTGCCTGGAAGAACTTAGAAGTTTTTAAAAGGATTTAAACAATTGAGAAGAAATGACTATTGACTTCGCGCTAAAAAAAAACCATCGTTAAGAATTGATACAAATATTTAAATTAAAGGATTATAATTACAAATTGAACTTATTAGGGGTTTTAAGAATTATTAGCGATAAATATCTCTTTAGTATGTATTTAAAATGTAGGATTTTGAGATCAGAGCTCTCTTCAACGGGTCTGTTTACAATGTTACAGCTTATAGTTTGTATATTTGCCTGTTAAAGAGCATTGATTCGAAAGCTTACCATTTAAATACATAGTAAATATACATATTACCATTTTAACTATGTTTTATATGATAAATAGCTATTTATGTTTATAAAGACTTTCTACTGCGATGATTAAAAAGAATGGGAGGGCGTGGCTCATCATTAAGAACCCTTCCAGTGGTATAACCAATTTAATCCTCTCATAGCGCTCTACTATTTATTATTGAAAGCTGATTCTTCTATAATTGAATTTGATATAAATGCTATGGTAATCATTGTATCGGTTGGTATAGCAGATAATTGTAAGACTCTATGTGGAATTCTATTCTGAAACCTGAGAGCTATCAAATCCTAAAGTGAGAAAATGTTTCAAATATTTTTCTATTTGTCTCTCTGTTGTATATACCATGGAATAATGTTCCATTTTAAATATATATTTTAAAATTTCACAAATCTATCCTTTACCATATTTACCATAATTCTACGTATGCAGGTTCCATATAAAATACACTAATGGACAAAACTTAAGGAAGTTGTACCTTTTAGCATGTATATCGGGATTCAGAAAATAATTCTGAAAATATTACAGTGACCTTTATTGAAGACACACGAGTTAACCAAGTGTGAACAAATACCCGATATACATGCTAAATGGTACAACATCCTTAAGGTTTGGTCCAAGAGTGGCTTTCTAGAGTACTTTACTGCAATGAATGGCAGAAAGAAACAGTAGAGAGTGAAGGCAAAGTACGTCAGCGGTGAAACCACTCAGCGGTTAATAAAAAGAAAACCACTTCAAAATCCGAAAACAATTTTCTAATACCAATAAATTTTGAAGAAGTAGATTTCATTTGTAAAATGGGAAAAAACACGGTTTATATTGCTTGGAAATTATATCAGGTAAATGATGTTTGGTTCATTTGTAATATAAAATATTTAGTTTTCTAGTGACCATTCCTTATACACAAGACCAAATATTATCACCAAACAAATTATTCATAAATAGACCGACGACATTTTTCCAAGTCCTCAAATACTATTCCAGTTTTAAATCTTTTCCAAATGAAAAACCTATCTTATTTAAGACAAATCGATTTAAAGATCTAAACATTCTGAATACCAAATAAAATTTATTATTTAAATGGTTCATATTTATCAACAAAATTGCTTAATATCAAATGGCATATATCTACACTCATAGACCAAACTAAGGAAGTTGAACTTTTTAGCATATTTAGCACGCGTTATTGCCTTATAATAATTATTATATTCATTATTAGTATTGTTATAAAAACACCGGGGGGGGGGAGGATTCGACACCGAAAATCGGATTACTATCGGAAAGGTTAGGTTTCTCTCGAATATAGTTCTTTGCAAACAAATTTAAAAAGCTTATATACACTTCTGGATATTAAAATAGGTGTGGAAATTGGTGTCTAACAACTGAAGACTCATTTTTATTTTTGCTTAACCCTAGTACACGTGATACAGGCCATGATAATCATGGTGGGTAGTTAAGCGACTGCTTTTACTGTAACTGCACCACATGTCTACACATGTAAAAAGCAGTTCGACTTTGCAGTTACAAATGTGCCAGAACCCCGTGTGGTTACTTGCATTAGGTGGTGGGGTTGGACTTTTGCAAGAATCAGGGATCATTGGAGAATTTTTTTTTTAATCAGAAAAAAGTGCCCAATGCGGGAATCGAACCAGGGTCATTGCGGCCGAAAACAAACGGTTTACTAAGACCCATTTGTAAACTCCCATAGTACCCAATGACAATGAACACCGTATTCAATACAAAGCTGATTATTAACGGAAAGGTCTAGTTTCTAGTTGTTTGTATGAACAAAGTAAAAAACCGTATATATATACACTGTTGGCCAATAATAAAGTTATTACACCAAGGAAGTAGGGCTATATATCAGTAGCAAATTTAATATCGCTAGAAGTGGATTATAATAATTCTGTTATGGATTAATAAAAGCACATGTAAAATTTCTATTAGAGCTATAAACGGTAGTAACTCGAAATAAGGTAAATATTTATCCGAAATTGAATATATATATATATAAATATATATATCAAATTTTATTCTCCTTATTGAATATAACCAAATATTTTTAAAACTTAATTCTGTTGACGTTATGTGGCGCTGAGTTTGTTGTTGACACACATTAAATATGTTATAATACCTTGATAAAGGTTGGCGTTCAGCCAACTGAAATATTGGTAAAATAAATGATATTTTGATCCAATATATGCCTTTTTAATTATATATATATATATATATATATATATATAAAGTAATATTAAAAATATCCTCTTTATATATAAATAATTAAATTTGTATTATACTCTTTCGTAACCTACTTCAAATAAAACTAAAATTAAGGAATTTTTACCTTTTTTACAAAACCTTAGAATTCCATCAGTCCGACAACCCATGTATTTTCAAACTATACGTGGAGACTGCGGGAAATATACATATGTTATTATGTAAATATATAAATATTCACATTTCCAAACTCCGCTATGTAATATAAGATATATTGATCTTGTGAGGATGTCTTCACAATAATTAACATTTATTTATTACTAGACGGGTGACCCGGGCTTCGCCCCGGGATTGACCCGTGTGCATATCTACCCGAGTGATATATATTTAGATAAGATTTTTTTTATAATTGTTTGTTATTAGCATTATCTATTTGTTTGCATCAGCATAATTTAATCTAATCTTTGATAGAGGGCGCTGTTCGTGAGGTAAGTAGAATAATTTGAATATATAGTTTTAATAATTGATTTATATATTTTTTAAATAGCCTATCGTCTTCCCCGTATTGTTTTACCTATGTATGGAAATTTTGGTTTGAATTAGTGAACTACTGCGAATTTGTATACCGGACATACAAACAAACAAACAAACATACAAACATTGATTTTTATATATATAGAAGATATTATGATGCAACAGCGCGCCATCTGTTATGAATATTTGAAACTATTATAGATGCGTATGATTATTTTGAAAAATAAACAATATCTACTGTCATAATTGAAATTGTTTAATATTCAAAAGAATCATACGTGTCTATAATAGTTTTGAATATTTATTATATTAAAAATAGTATAAAAATGGAATTTTACTGGTATCAGGTTTATAAATTAAATGGAAAGTATATTTTGGAAACAGAAAGTTGTGTGTGTGTTTAGTTTACGTTATCTGATGGAGTTACCTCAATACATCTTCTACTAGATTTTCCTGTTTTTCAAGACTATAGAATCGACAATAATTCAATAGTAACAGATCCAAGTATTTCCAGTAAAGAAATGTATATTAAATTCAATACCTTTTGTAGATATATCTTAAATTATATAGCAACAAATATCTTTTAAGAAACTGATAATTTATATTATGCTGATTGTACATATTGCCAGACACTTCTTTCTTTTGTACACAGTTCTTTTTTCTCGTTTTGTTTTTCTCTTTTTCTCATTGTTAATATCATATGACTATTCTATTCACGGCCTAAAATTATTGTATATATATGTATAGACAAATGTAAAGGCATACATGTATGACAGCGTAAGTGTCCTTAGGGGAACATAGCAATTTAAATTGGAATCAAATAATGATGGAATTTATATATTAACTATTCTCTCTGTGGAATAATAAAAACAATTAGTTGATATTTATTCCGACAGATGGCGCAAACCATCATTAACTTTCAGTATCACGAGATCAACATATTATTTTTTAACACAAAGCAATACCGCGCCATCTATACATACATATAAAACGAAAGGATTTAAAAGAAACGAATGTTTCTTTTATACATAATACAAACTTCTACTGCCCTTACTGCGATGAAAAAATATATTGGGAGGGCTTGGCTCATCAGTGGTGAACCCTCCCAGCGGTTTCGCCAATTTAATCCACCAGACGGTTCTCAGAGTCTAATACTGTTTTGGACGATTCTGCTTATATATGCAGCACTGAAGGATTATATCTCAGAAATAGTTTTCAAGAGAAATTTGGACATAAGCTTATAGGACACTAGAATTACATTCAAATATTTGCATTGAGCAATGCTCTTCCGCAAACAATAAAGACAAGGTCAGTTAGGCAATATTATTTTTTATTAAGCAATATAATTGTTTGAGTCAATATATGAATGTGTTTCGATAATAATGTTATAGGTTAAGTGTTACACCGAAAGGTGGAATATTAGAAATGGTATTTAAGAATGGACATAAGCTTTTAGGGGATAGTAGAATTACATTTAAATATTTGCATGAGCAATGCTCTACCGCAAATAAAAAGAACAAGGACAGTTAGACATAAATTAATACAAAGCATAAACGCGTCATCTACTTATAACATATGAAAACATAAGACACGAATGTATCTTTTCACAAATAAATCCAACTTCTACTGTCCTTACTGCGATGAAAAAATATTGGAAAGGGATTGACTTTAAAGCACCGAACCCTCACTTTATATTTATTTCAGGTCAAATATAATTTATTAAATTAGTATTCTCACTGACATTTGTCCTCTCGTAGACTCTCCTTACAACGGACAAATGGACTGAGAGTATTTAAAGAGATGTAAAGGAACGTGAGTGGGGACCCTGATAATAAATAAAGGATGGAACTCCCAGTTTAATGAGTCCGGGAGTCCAGGAAATTGTGGTCCGTGTCTACAGCTCATTAGGACTCTTGCTACAGATCGATCCACTGAGAGATCCCTCTCTGAAATGGAGTCCAGTTCAATGGACTTCTCTCCGTCTTTGTAATACGCTTGTTCGATGGTCCCGCTATTGAGATAGGAAGGATATAGAGAACTATATAAACGAATGAAGACATTAAGACGCGAATTTTTCTTTTCACAAATGAATCAAATTTCAACTGTCCTTACTACGATGAAAAAATATTGGAAGGGTTTGATTCATCAGAGATGAACCCTCCCAGCAGTTTCGCCAATTTAATCTACCAGACCGCTTCTTTAGAGCTCTAATACTGTATTGGACGATTCCGCTTATATATGCTACACCGAAGGGTGGAATCTTAGAAATGGTATTTAAGTAAACTATGGACATAAGCTTTTAGGACAGTAGAATTACATTCAAATATTTGCATCGAGCAATGCTCTTCCGCAAACAATAAAGACAAGGCCAGTTAGGCATAAATTAATACAAGGAAATTACGCGCCATCTATATACATCAAATTTAAACACCAAAACGCGAATGTTTCTTTTCACAAATAAATCAAACTTCTACTGTCCTTACTGGGATTAAAAATATTGGCAGGGCTTGACTCATCAGTGGTGAACCTTCACTTTGTATTTATAGAGAACTATGTACAAGGGTGACATTCATCAACATCATCTGGATATATCTCACATTTAAATCACATGGATCAATCCTATATACCATTAATGTTGTTGGTGTTGTTGCCAAAGACATGTGTCCCTGATGCATATAAAGCAATATTTCCATAAATAGTGTACCATAGTTGCCCAATGCCAGTTTGTTTTACTTCGGAAAATTTCAACTTTGCAGATTTAAACATTGTATCATAGTCCAGAATCTACTTTGCATACTCAAAACTTATAGATATATCTTAAAATTATTTTTTACTTACATATGTTAATTTTCCTAGTTTTCTGATACATATATAAGATGCACGTTTATTTGTTGGATTGTAGTCCTGTAGAAGGGTTATAGGCCCGAAAGCTCGAATCTTTATTAAAGTTTAAAAGAAACGTAACCTTGTACGCTTCAAATCTTTTACTTAAAGACATGTGTAACCAAAGACATATATTTTTTATTAAAAAGGCATATATTGGATCAAAAAATCATTTATTTTACCAATATTTCAGTTGGCTGAACGCCAACCTTTATCAAGGTGTTATAACATTTTAAAGTGTGTCAACAACAATCTCAGCGCTACATAACGTCCTACCAATATTTCAGTTGGCTGAACACCTTTTAAATTAAATATTTATCTATGGATTGCTCTATTTTCAAAAGAAATATATATTATGATGTATTAGCGCGCCATCTGTTATCAAAATTCGAAACTAATATAGACGCGTATGATTCTTTTTAAAAATAAAACAAATCTACTGTCCTTACTGCCATTAATTTTTCATTGCAGTGAGGACAGTAGAAGTTTGATTTATTTGTGTGAAAAGAAACATTCGCTTCTTAATGTCTTCCATAAGAATATAAATCCAAAAATAAATAAAAAATCCATAATAAAATAACTAGAAACCTCATTATGGGCATTGTTTTAATGCAGATATAAAGATAGAGGGGGCTTCCCTCTTTTGGTACACATATAACAAACGGTTGAAATATTTTTTTTTTTATAGATTGGAAAATATGACTCATATTCTAAAAAAAATGAGTTTAAAAAAGTAAGAATAAATAAAATCAAGATAAAGAGTTAATTTTGAAAGCTATCGAGCAAAATTTTGAAAACTCTTTACTT
>CP092878.1:33759028-33856100 GCA_030710605.1 Cordylochernes scorpioides
GATCTTACCAACTCCAACAGTGAGTGAAAGTTAACTAACAGGACTCTGGAACATTTATAAGTGCAAAATTCAAATTGCTTTCTAATTGTGTAAACATGCGGTATATTGACAGTAAAAACAGTTGCCAAATACTACCCACTATGATTATCATGGCCTCTACTATGTGTACTAAGACTAATAATAATAATAATGTATTTCTGGCATATATAATTTGTTAATATATTTGTGAAAAAAGAGGCTGCCTGGCCGGTATTCATTTTTCTATGAAAAATAGACACTTCGGCCAGTTAGAGTTTTAACGCCTTGCCAAATGCTTTATTTTATTTACTTCTCTTGACGAAGACAAAGGATATTTGTCGAAACGTTGAGAAAAATTTAAAAAACTCTAACTGGCCGAAGTTGTCTATTTTTCATAGAAATATATTTGTGGTTTTACTGATGGCTGTATTTATGTACAAGATTTAATTAGTCTCTATACATAAATCAGGATATTTCCTTAACAAGACAGGTAAATTGTTAGCTTTATCTTCTTTAGCCAAAACTTCAACTTTTCCTCTTTAGCCCTATATTTCCCTGGCCTTATGCTCTTTAGACTTCAGCTTTTTCTTCTTAAGCTCTATCTTCAAATTTTTCTTCTTTACCTTCTTAGCTTTAATTTCAGATTTTTCTTCTTTACTTTCTTTGGCTTTAACTTCTATTACTTTCTACGGCGCAGTGGAAGCGTTCTGCTGGGCCCATAACCTGTTGGGATCTAAGACTTTCCTATTCTACTATCGAGCAGAGTAATCACCAACACTTCTAAGGAATTAATACTTTTAATTTCCTTTCATAACTAACTACTTTACATCATTTCAAAACCAAATATATACATGCAAAGTATTCCGGTCATCTGGTCAAATATATATATATATAAATCTATGAACAAACAACTTATGAAAAAGCTAACATAAATGTATTCTTGAACCTTTTCCAACAAATCCGAACATTAAGAATTAATACCACTCTTTAAATATGCAATTAGGTCGAGAGCTGTCTTCTAACCTAAAATGATAACAATTCGGATAATCCAATGTACAAGTGAGTAGTTCTCAGAGAACTTGTCATGTTCTATTTGTGTTCCTTTGTTTTTACCAAAAATTGAATATTCAATTCACACACATCAAATTGACATTGTTGTTTTTTTCTTCTCCAGAATGATAATGTTCAGTTCTCTCCAGAGAATAGGGTAAAAAGGAGAAGTCAGAAGACGACAAGCGGAAAAAGAACGGGACAATTTTGGCATGAATATGACAGTTGTGTTTAAGAATTAATTATGTCAACTCTAGTTATGTCTCTCAATGCTCTTCAAGGAAAAAAAGATACTTCTGAGATTTTCCTATTGTTATGGATAAACATCTATTGGATAATCTTCATTATATTGTCCATATCGAATTTCACACATGAGGATTTTGACAAAACATTTGTATATATATTGTGGCGAAGAAATAATTTATATTTTATTATGAAAAAAACATATCCTTATCGTGAAACTGAAAGTTTCTGATGGCCTACGCCATCTATCGGAATAATTATCAACTATTCTCGTTGATTTTTTTAAAATTATTTCAGAATTGGCCAAATACCCATTCTTGATTATTCAAGAAAAGCTAACTACAGACGCGTACAATATCATATTTGGTATAATTTATTATTTAATTTAATTATTCAATAAAAATACTAACAGAGTTATTAATTTATATTTGTAAAACCATCATATATGTTGTCTAGCTTGCTTGCTCGATATTCTCTAGCTGTAGATAGTTTGGTTGTCGTACTGACGTCATCAATAAATACATCTTAAGATATTCCAAGACTTGATTTCTATGCTACAATATTATAACGTGGTTATTTTATTAAGAAAAAGGCATCTCATTATCGTGAAACTGAAAGTTTCTGATGGCTTGCGCCATCTATCGGAATAAAAATCAACTATTCTCGTTGATTTTTAATTATTCCAGAATTGGCCAAATACCTATTACTTCGTTGAGGTACAGCTTGCACCACGCTGATGAGAGCCAACAGCCCGAAACGCGTCCGTGGTTAGCTTTTCTTGATTAATCAAGAATTGGTATTTGGCCAATTCTGGAATAAAATTAAAAATCAACGAGAATAATTGATACTTATTCCGATAGATGGCGCAAGCCATCAGCAACTTTCAGTTGCACGATAAGGAGATGCCTTTTTCTTAATTTAAGCACCTTATCCCAGTACAATATCACATTTGTGGTTAATATACTTACATAATTAGTAGAGTATCGATTTACACAAGTTTTAAATTTTATCATAGCTATATAAATGCACGTAGATGCACTTTTAAAGTAGACAGTTAAAGAGAATAAAGGCCGTTCGTGTTTACTTTTCCTTGTATCTATCTTTCAACGATATTCATTTATTTGTGTAAGAAATAATTACCTAAAAATTATTTGAAAAAGGAACAATAAAATTCAGGTAAAGAGTTTTCAAAATTAAAAAAAAAAAACTTTTAACCTTAATTTTATTTTTTCTTCCTTTTTCAAACTCATTTTTTTTAATATGAGACATTTTCGAATCTATAAAATAAAAAATATTCCAACCGTTTGTTATATGTGCATCAAAAGAGGAAAGTCCCCTCTATCTTTATCTCTGCATTAAAACAATGCCCACAATGAGGTTTATAAATATTTTATTATTGATTTTTATTTATATTTGGATTTATATTATTATGGAAGACATTAAGAAGCGAATGTTTATTTTCACACAAATAAATCAAACTTCTACTGTCCTTACTGCAATGAAAAATTAATTGCAGTAAGGACAGTAGATTTGTTTTATTTTTAAAAAGAATCATACACGTCTATATTAGTTTCAAATTTTCATAACAGATGACGCGCTAATACATCATAATATATATGTCTTTGGTTACATTTAAATGTAACGAATGAAGACATTAAGACGCGAATGTTTCTTTTCACAAATAAATCAAACTTCTAATGCTCTACTGCATTGAAAACGTATTGGGAGGGCTTGGCTCATCAGTGGTGAACCCTCCCAGCGGTTTCACCAATTTTTAATCTACCAGACTGCTTCTTTAGAGTTCTAATACTGTATTGGATTATTCTGCTTTTATATGCAACACTGAAGGATTGAATCTTAGAAAATAGTAATTTAAGTAAACTATGGACATACGGGATGGTTGCGTGCGTGTTGGTGTAGCTTGTGGAAATGCCGCTGATTAAATTAAAATTATTTTCTATAAAATTAATTAATTTATTTAAAGCCTCGAAATATATAGAGAGGAAAGAAGTAACGGCCGTTGGAAGCAAGCCTTGTTGTTCGAACGACGCGCGTGCTAAACGTCCCGGATGCCGCCCGCGCATGCGTAGTGAGGTGTTCTCCCAGCTCGCGCCTGCCGAGGCGTAGTGAGGTCGCCACACTACTGCCTGTATGTGTAGTGAAGCTCTGTCCCAGTTCGCGCTCGCTGATGTAAAGTGTGGTCGCCACAAACATAAGCTTTTAAATGTGAAGTAGATTAGATATATAAAAGTAGATGAACCTACTATTTGACTAACACCATAAGGATACGGAAGATAATGTGGCATCCAGCTTATTGCCTTCAGATATCCTCAGAATGGACCAACTAGAATAAGACATCTTACCACCAGACAGACTATTGACTATAGAAAATTTGCCTTGGAAAAGGCTCATTTAGGAGGCACATTAATGATTTAACAAACAGCTATTTCAAGATTACTAACAGGACATCTTAGAATGCTCAAATTTAATGTAAAAAATATAAAAATCCCTAAATGCCCCAAATACGATTCCCAACCAGCCAGTCCCGAACATTTATCGAATTGTATAAAATCTCATCCAAAAAAATACTTCTGGGAAAACTCCAGGACTATAATAGAAAATATGAGACAATAGGACCTAATGGAGATCGTTTAAACGACTTGAGGAATAAGCAACAACAACAACTTTAGTGGTATATAGGACTGATTCATGTGATTTAAATGTGAGATATATCCAGATGATGTCGAGAAATGTCACCCTTATACATTGCTCTCTATTAATACAAAGGGAGGATTCTCTACCAATGAGTCAATCCCTTTCCTATATTTCTTCACCGCAGTAAAGACAGTAGAAATTAGATTTATTTGTGAAAAGAAACATTCGTGTCGTAATGCTTTCATTTGTAATATATAGATGGCGTGATTTTCTTTGTATTAATTTATGCTTAACTGGCCTTGTCCTTATTGTTTGGGGAAAAGCATTTATATGTAACTAGACGAATGGCCCGGGCAACGCCCGGGTTTTACCCGAGTGCGAATATATTTTAAAAACGTTGTCTTGGGTGGTCGCTATAGACAGGGTGGTCTGTATAGACAGGTGTATGTATCACACAGCTGATAACAGGGTTATCTAGAATGGCCGCTATATACAGGGTGATCTGTAAAGACAGGTGGATGTATCTCACAGCTGATAACAGGGTTGTCTGGAGTGGTCGCTATAGGCAGGGTGGTCAGTGGTCGATTTAGACAGGGTGGTCTGTATAGACAGGTGGATGTAACACACTGCTGATAACAGGGTTATCTAGAATGGCCGCTATAGACAGGTGTATGTATCACACAGCTGATAACAGGGTTGTCTAGAGGGGGGCAGGGAGGACACGTGTTCACCGGCAGCCAATGGGCGCGCATTCTATCCGTGAGCTTCAGAATAAGGCTATTATATAAGTAGATTCTACTGTCCTAAAAGCTTATGTCCATAGTTTGCTTGAATACCATTTCTAAGATTCCATCCTTCAGTGTAACATTAATAAGCAGAATGATCCAATACAGTATTAGAGCTCTAAAGAAGCAGTATGGTAGATTAAATTGGGGAAACCGCTGAATCACGATATACATGCTAAAAGGTACAGCTTTCTTAGGTTTTGTCCATGAGTTTGTCCTTTGGAGCCGTACCTAACCGGGACGCTATGGCGACGTAGCTAGAAACGTTTTCAATTAACTCTTTTAAAATGAATGGAAAGTTCTGAAATGCCACCTTCTTCTGATCAGTCAACCCGCATCGAATGTATCTAAGGACAGTAGAAGTTTGATTTATTTGTGAAAAGAAACATTCTCGTCTTAATTTCTCATTCGTTGTATAGTTCTCTATATCCTTCCTATTATAAAAGTAGGAGGACCATCGAACAAGCGTATTACAAAGACGGAGAGAAGTCCATTGAACTGGACTCCATTTCAGAGAGAGATCTCTCAGTGGATCGATCTGTAGCAAGAGTCCTAATGAGCTGTAGACACGGACCACAATTTCCTGGTCTCCCGGACTCATTAAACTGGGAGTTCCATCCTTTATTTATTATCAGGGTCCCCACTCACGTTCCTTTACATCTCTTTAAATACTCTCAGTCCATTTGTCCGTTGTAAGGAGAGTCTCCGAGAGGACAAATGTCAGTGAGAATACTAATTTAATAAATTATATTTGACCTGAAATAAATATAAAGTGAGGGTTCGGTGCTTTAAAGTCAATCCCTTTCCAATATTTTTTCATCGCAGTAAGAACAGTAGAAGTTGGATTTATTTGTGAAAAGAAACATTCGTGTCTTATGTTTTCATATGTTATAAGTAGATGATGCGTTATTGCTTTGTATTAATTTATGTCTAACTGGCCTTGTTCTTTTTATTTGTGTTAGAGCATTGCTCATGCAAATATTTAAATGTAATTCTACTGTCCCCTAAAAGCTTATGTCCATTCTTAAATACCATTTCTAATATTCCACCTTTCGGTGTAGCACTTGACCTATAACATTATTAACGAAACACATTCATATATAGACTCAAACATTTATATTGCTTAATAAAAAAGAATAATGCCTAACTGAACTTGTCTTTATTGTTTGCGGAAGAGCATTGCTGAATGTAATTCTACTGTCCTATAAGCTTATGTCCATAGTTATCTTGAAAACCATTTCTGAGATTCCATCCTTCAGTGCTGCGTATATAAGCAGAATCGTCCAATACAGCATTAGAGCTCTGAGAAGCGGTCTGGTGGATTAAATTGGCGAAACCGCTGGGAGGGTTCACCACTGATGAGCCAAGCCCTCCCAATATATTTTTTCATCGCAGTAAGGGCAGTAGAAGTTTGTATTATGTATAAAATAAACATTCGTGCTTTTAAATCCTTTCATTTTATATGTATAGATGGCGCGTTATTGCTTTGTGTTAAAAAATAATATGTTGATCATGATACTGAAAGTTAATGATGGTTTGCGCCATATGTCGGAATAAATATCAACTAATTGTTTTTTATTATTCCACAGAGTGAATAGTTAATATATTAATTCCATCATTATTTTATTTCAATTTAAAGCGCTATGTCCCCCTAGGGACACTTACGCTGTCATACATGTATGTCTTTACATTTGTCTATACATATATATACAATAATTTTAGGCCGTGAATAGTCATATGATGTTAATAATGAGAAAGAGAGAAAAAAGAACTGTGTATAAAAGAAAGAAGTGTCTGGCAATATGTAAAATCAACATAATATAAATTATCAGTTTCTTAAAATATATTTGTTGCTATATAATTTAAAATATATCTACAAAAGGTATTGAATTTAATATACATTTCTTTACTGGAAATACTTGGATCTGTCACTATTGAATTATTGTCGATTCTATAGTCTTGTAAAACAGGAAAATCTAGTAAAAGATGTATTGAGGTAATTCCATCAGATAACGCAAACTATAAACACACACACAACTTTCTGTTTCCAAAATATACTTTCCATTTTATTTATAAACCTGATCCTTATACAATTCCACTTTTATAATAAAAATAATAAATATTCGAAACTATTATAGACACGTATATATGTTTCTTTTTAAAACTAAACAATTCCAATTAGGGCAGTATAAATTGTTTAATTTCCAAAATAATCATACGCATCTATAATAGTTTCAAATATTCATAACAGATGACGCGCTGATGCATCATCTATATTAATAAAATGCAAATTTCATAAGAGGACATCACTAAAAACTTTCGTTACAATGCATCAATTTCAACCAAATTTTCAACATTTATGTAAAACGAGATGGAGCAGGTTTTGCTTAACATCAAAATATTTTTCCCTAACATTAACATGCGTAACTTAGCTGTTATCGATTAAATACAAAAAAATCAACAGAGTTAATTTTATTTATATATAAATACAAAAATAAAATTCAGCAATTCATTCAACTCAATCTAACAAAATATTCAAAACAAGCAATTTTAAGATAACACCATATGTAAAACAGTCGGCCAAGAAAACAACAACGATATTACATCTTTCTCACATATTCACACACAATCTTGATTAATAATCAAAAGAGTAAATAATAGAAAATAATACTAAGAGTGAATGTAAGATAAAAAGCCAACAATGAAGAGTAAATGTAATATAAAAAGCCAACAGAGTGAATGTAAGATAAAAAGCCAACAATGAAGAGTGAATGTAATATAAAAAGCCAACAATGAAGAATGAATGTAAGATAAAAAGCCAACAATGAAGAGTGAATGTAATATAAAAAGCCAACAATGAAGAATGAATGTAAGATAAAAAGCTAACAATGAAGAGTGAATCTATCTATATATATAAAATTGAATGTCTGTCTGTCTATTTGTCTGCACTCTATAGATTCAAAAACCATACATCCAATCGCCGTGAAATTTTGGGATATTATTAGGTATATCACCGGGAAGGCTTTTGAAAAATAATTTCCTGAATATCTTGAATATCCTTAGAGTTATTTGCAGATTTGTAGATTTAACTCGCAAGCAGCGCCCCCATTGTGACGATGATAACAATATATCGATAGATTCAAATTTACGAGTTTCAAATTATCAAAATATATCTTTTTTTTTTTATAAGTTTTTAGAGAATTGTTTTAACAAATGTTCGCTAGACAAACCTTTACTCGGGTAAAACCCCGGGCGAAGCCGAGTACGTTTTATAAGTTTATAGAGAATTGTTTTAACAAATGTTCGTTAGACAAACATTCACTCGGGTAAAACCCGGGCGAAGCCGGGCGCATCCGCTAGTAATCTATATATATAAAAATGTTTGTTTGTATGTCCGGTATACAAATTCGCAGTAGTTCACTAATTCAAACCAAAATCTCCATACATAGGTAAAGAAATACGGGGAAGACGATAGGCTATTTTAAAAAATATATAAATCAATTATTAAAACTATATATTCAAATTATTCTACTTAGCTCACGAACAGCGCCCACTATCAAAGATTAGATTAAATTATGCTGATGCAAACAAATAGATAATGCTAATAACAAACAATTATATAAAAAAAAATCTCATCTAAATATATATCACTCGGGTAGATATGCACACGGGTCAATCCGGGGCGAAGCCCGGGTCACCCGTCTAGTAATAAATAAATGTTAATTATTGTGAAGACATCCTCACAAGATCAATATATCCTATATTACATAGCGGAGTTTGGAAATGTAAAAATAATATTTATATATTTACATAATATGTATATTTCCCGCAGTCTCCACGTATAGTTTGAAAACACATGGGTTGTCGGACTGATGGAATTCTAAGGTTTTGTAAAAAAGGTAAAAATTCCTTAATTTTAGTTTTATTTGAAGTAGGTTACGAAAGAGTATAATACAAATTCAATTATTTATATATAAAGAGGATATTTAATATTACTTTATATATATTTAATTAAAAAGACATATATTGGATCAAAATATCATTTATTTTACCAATATATCAGTTGGCTGAACGCCAACCTTTATCAAGGTATTATAACATATTTAATGTGTGTCAACAACAAACTCAGCGCCACATAACGTCAACAGAATTAAGTTTTAAAAATATTTGGTTATATTCAATAAGGAGAATAAAATTTGATATATATATATATATACTAGACGATTGACCCGGGCAACGCCCGGGTTTACACGATTAAATGTATTTTACATATGGAAGATGGACGTAGTTCCCAGAGGTCACCCGCGAGGCTTTTTTGGCACCTGGCACAGCTGTGTCACCAACGCCAGGACCGCGCGCGGTGGGAACTCGAAATGGCCTACCGGCCGGCAGCCGATTCCATTATTTCGGAGGGGGGGGGGGGGTGCCCGGCGGCAGGGAGGTCACGTGCTCGCTGGCAGCCAATGGGCGCCCCCTGCCGTCAAAACGTCACGTGTTCTAGAGGGCGCTGCTCGTGAGCTAAGTTGAATAATTTGAATATATAGTTTTATTAATTGATTTATATATTTTTTAAAATAGCCTATCGTCTTCCCCGTATTCTTTTACCTATGTATGGAAATTTTGGTACCAATTGGTTCAGTAGTTTTTGAGTTTATCGCGAAACAGACAGACAGACAGGAATTGACTTTTATATATATATAGATATATATATTCAATTTCGGATAAATATTTACCTTATTTCGAGTTTCTACCGTTTATAGCTCTAATAAAATTATACATGTGCTTTTATTAATCCAATACAGAATTATTATAATCCACTTCTAGCGATATTAAATTTGCTACTGATATATATGATTAAAATGTATAGCCCTACTTCCTTGGTGTAATAACTTTATTATTGGCCAACAGTGTATATATATACGGTTTTTTACTTTGTTTATACAAACAACTAGAAACTAGACCTTTCCGTTAGTAATCAGCTTTGTATTGAATACGGTGTTCATTGTCATTGGGTACTATGGGAGTTTACAAATGGGTCTTAGTAAACCGTTTGTTTTCGACCGCAACGACCCTGGTTCGATTCCCGCATTGGGCACTTTTTTCTGATTAAAAAAAAATGCTCCAATGATCCCTAATTCTTGCAAAAGTCCAACCCCACCACCTAATGCAAGTAACCACACGGGGTTCTGGCACATTTGTAACTGCAAAGTCGAACTGCTTTTTACATGTGTAGACATGTGGTGCAGTTACAGTAAAAGCAGTCGCTAACTACCCACCATGATTATCATGGCCTGTATCACGTGTACTAGGGTTAAGCAAAAAAAAAAAAAGAGTCTTCAGTTGTTAGACACCAATTTCCACACCTATTTTAATATCCAGAAGTGTATATAAGCTTTTTAAACTTGTTTGCAAAGAACTATATTCGAGAGAAACCTAACCTTTCCGATAGTAATCCGATTTTTGGTATCAAATCCCCCCCCCCCCCGGTGTTTTTATAACAATACTAATAATGAATATAATTATTATTATGAGGCAATAACGCGTGCTAAATATGCTAAAAATTACAACTTCCTTAGTTTGGTTCATGAGTGTAGATATATGCCATTTGATATTAAGCTATTTTGTTAATAAATATGAACCATTTAAATAATAATTTTTATTTTGTATTTAGAAATTTTAGCTCTTTAAATCGATTTGTCTTAAATACGATAGGTTTTTCATTTTGGATATGTTTTCGAATGTTATAGAATAGTATTCGAGGACTTGGAAATTTTTGTCGGTCTTATTCATGAAAATTTAGTTTAGTGATAACGTTTTGTCTTGTGTATAAGGAATGGTCACTATAAAACTAAATATTTTATATTACAAATGAAACAAACATCATTTACCTTATATAATTTCTAAGCAATATAAACAGTGTGAAAAAATAGTACAAATGTGATATTGTACTGGGATAAGGTGCATAATTATGAAAAAAGGGCATCTCCTTATCGTGCAACTGAAAGTTGCTGATGGCTTGCGCCATCTATCGGAATAAATATCAACTATTCTCGTTGATTTTTAATTATTCCAGAATTGGCCAAATACCCATTCTTGATTAATCAAGAAAAGCTAACCACGGACGCGTTTCGGGCTGTTGGCCCTCATCAGCGTGGTGCAAGCTGTACCTCAACGACCAAAGAAATGGTCATTCAAGGCATCAAATCAACGAGAATAGTTTATATTTATTCCGATAGATGGCGCAAGCCATCAGCAACTTTCAGTTTCACGATAAGGAGATGCCCTTTTTTTCATAATATAAACAGTTTTCTTTAATTTTACAAATGAAATCGAATTCTTCAAAATGTATTGTTATTAGAAAATTGTTTTTTTTTTTTTTTGGATTTTAAAGTAGTTTTCTTTTTATTAACCGCTGAGTGGTTTCACTACTGATGAACTTCACTCTCAACCTTTTCTTTCTTCACCTCATGGTAGTGAAGTATCTCTAGGAATACACTCAAGGAGACAACACTTAAGGTTGTTGTACCTTTTAGCCTGCATATCGTGCATTTTTTCACACCCAGTTATCTCATGTTTTTTTAATAAAGGTAATTGTGTATCAAATAATTTTCAGAGTTAATGAATACTGAATACTGATATTCATGCTAAAGGGTACGATTTCCTTAAGTTTTGTCCATGAGTGTATCCTTTAGGGTTATTGTCTGAATCCCGATATACATGCCGAAAGATACAACTTCCTTAAGTTTTGTCCATGAGTGTATCCTTTAGAGTTATTATCTGAATCCCGATATACATGCTAAAAGGTACAACTTCCTTAAGTTTTGGCCATGAGTGTATCTTTCAGAGTTATTGTATGAATCCCGATATACATGCTAAAAGGTACAACTTCCTTAAGTTTTGTCCATGAGTGTATTCTTTAGGGTTATTGTCTGAATCCCGATATACATGCTAAAAGGTACAAATTCCTTAAGTTTTGGCCATGAGTGTATCTTTCAGAGTTATTGTCTGAATCCCGATATACATGCTAAAAGGTACAACTTCCTTAAGTTTTGGCCATGAGTGTATTTTTCAGAGTTATTGTCTGAATTCCGATATACATGCTAAAAGGTAAATCTTCCTTAAGTTTTGTCCGTGAGTGTATCTTTCAGAGTTATTGTCTGAATCCCGATATACATGCTAAAAGGTAAAACTTCCTTAAGTTTTGTCCGTGAGTGTATCTTTCAGAGTTATTGTCTGAATTCCGATATACATGCTAAAAGGTAAAACTTCCTTAAGTTTTGGCCATGAGTGTATCTTTCAGAGTTATTGTATGAATCCCGATATACATGCTAAAAGGTACAACTTCCTTAAGTTTTGTCCATGAGTGTATCTTTCAGAGTTATTGTCTGAATCCCGATATACATGCTAAAAGATACAACTTCCTTAAGTTTTGTCCGTGAGTGTATCTTTCAGAGTTATTGTCTGAATCCCGATATACATGCTAAAAGGTACAACTTCCTTAAGTTTTGTCCATGAGTGTATTTTATATGGAACCTGCATACGTATAATTATGGTTAATATGGTAAGGGATAGATTTGTGAAATTTTAAAAAATATATTTAAAACGGAACATTATTCCATGGTATATACAACAGAGAGACAAATAGAATAATATTTGAAACATTTTTTCACTTTAGGATTTGATAACTCTCAGTTTTCAGAATAGAATTCCACAGAGAGTCCTACAATTATCTGCCATACCTACAGATAAAATGGTTACCATAGCATTTATAACAAATGTCAATTATAAAAGAATCAGCTTTCAATAATAAATTGTAGACCGCTATGTGAAGATTAAATTGGTTATACAACTGGAAGGGTTCTTACTGATTAGCCACGCCCTCCCATTCTTTTTAACCATCGCAGTAGAAAGTCTTTATAAACATAAATAACGTTCTATCATATAAAATAGAGTTAAAATGGTAATATGTATATTTACTATGTATTTAAATGGTAAGCTTTCGAATCAATGCTCTTTAACAGGCAAATATACAAACTTCAAGCTATAACATTGTAAACAGACCCGTTGAAGAGAGCTCTGAGCTCAAAAACCTACATTTTAAACACATACTAAAGTAACATTCATCGCTAATAATTCTTAAAATCCCCTAATAGGTACAAATTTCAATTCTAATCCTTTAATTTAAATATTTATATCAATTCTTAACGATGGTTTTTTTTTAGCGCGAAGTCAATAGTCATTTCTTCTCAATTGTTTAAATCCTTTTAAAAACTTCTAAGTTCTTACAGGCAGGAAAATATAATAGCTTTTATTAAATAAGTTTTTAGAATCTACTGGCTGAAGTGTCTTTTATTTGAGTTTTAATTTTTGTTCGCTTCTGACGAGGACAAAAGATTTTTGTCGAAACGTCGAGACAATAAAAAATATTTACTGGCCGAAGTGTCTTTAATTTGAAGAAAAAGGTTTTTAGAAGATCATCAATAAGAGGAATAGGTTATTTAAATATTTTAAAATATTTAGCTAAAGAAAAAAGTTAGGTATTCGACATGGAAATAAAAATATAATATGGTTATAATTTGAGAAGAAATGTTAGGCTCAAAGAGCAATCCAGCCATTGTACAGGATGGCAAATACAGTCTGAAGAGGGGAAGTAAACCCTTCTGGTAGAACATGAGGAACAAACAGTACTGGAGGGTGTTTGAGTTGGGAGGATGATGTGCCCTTACGTTCTCCATCTTATGGGATAACTTGGGAATATCTTCATTACAGTTTTCAATTCGATAAACATGACATTTTGTCTCCCTTGTATGAATCTCCTTAAATATAAACATATAATTAATATTAGAGAGTAAAAAGGCATATATTGGATCGAATAAAAGATTTATTTATCAATATTTCGACTGGCTGAACGCCAACCTTTATCGAGGCATTACATTTTTACAAAAATATACAAAAAGTGTATACAAAAAAATGTAATGCCTCGATAAAGGTTGGCGTTCAGCCAGCCGAAATATTGGCAAATAAATCTTTTATTTAATCCAATATATGTCTTTTTACTATCTAATGATTTAAGAATGGATTGCTCTATTTTCAGAAATATGTTAATATGCTCAACAAAAGTGTTATCAATACGTATCTTTTTATATTAATCTAAATATACAAGCCAGCTCTCTTTCACGCTGTTATGCTTCTGCGGACAAATAGATATGCAACTGCGTGCAGCGTAAACACCTATATATACATATTTTAAATTATTAACTACACTCATAGACACAAAACTTATTGAAGTTTTACCTTCTAGCATGTATATCGGGATTCAGACAATAACTGAAATATATTACAGTGACATTTATTGAAGACACACGAGATAATCTAGTATGAGCAAAATTGTCTCTATCTCCTTAAAAAAAAAAGACAAACGTACTTCATTAAAGTCTGTCCATTTATTTAGATTTTGTCCATGAGTGCAAAAAGAGTTATTATACTTAGATCATTAATGTGAAATTTAATAAAAAAGTTGATTTTATGTTAAATTTCAGGATGAGTCCCTTTGAAACCCTTCATATAATATACAAGTGTATGTTATTTATCGTCTTTAAAAACAAAATGATATCTATAGTATTACGTCAGATTGTTATTTGATGGAATTGTCAGCCTTAATTTTATCATACGTTGGATAGCTGAAGAGATTTTTTTCGAAGATTAATATCTTATAACGTTATGTGAATTGGAAGTTTGTTTGAATCCATATTATAAGTTGGATAAATGCCGTTAACATTTATTATAAAAAATACAAAATCGTGAGGCAAAGTTTCTTGTAAGGGTTTTATTCAACCGAGCTTTCGAAACTTTCTGCCCTTCTACAAGATTTTTTTTTTTGCTTATCCCTAGTACACGTGGTATAGGCCATGATAATCATGGTGAGTAGAAGTAGGCGACTGCTTTTACTGTAAGTGTACCACATGTCTACACATGTGAGAAGCAGTGTACAGAAGTAACAATGAGAACGTATAAATAATAAATTGTTTCACAGAGAGAGAGAGAGAGAGAGAGAAAATGAGATAACCCGGGCTCCTGGAGCGTAAACCGCCAACTACCTGGGCTGTACAGCCACAGTCTAGAAGAGAAGTCTAGTCATGGGGATGGCAGATTGCTGCGGTGAACCAGGTAACCAGGTAGTTCCAGGCTGGCGGGGAGTCAGGAAGTAGGGGCAGTGCTGAAAGTTGTACTCCAAGCAGTGTCTGTAGCCTGTGTAGCATAAAAGCTGAACAGGAGAAGAGGAGGTGATCCACAGTCTGTGACTCTTCCCGGCAGGGAGGACATGTTGGATCTCTATGCCATAGATCTGCCAGAACGATTGTTTCACATATATGCGAGTGTTTCAGGTATTTAAAAAGGTAAATAAGTAAATAATAAAACGAATCATTTTTAATACAATTACTTTATTTATTTCATCGCAGCTGGTCTAACGTTTTTCTCTCTTTATTGGCTTCATTCGAGGCATCTTCTCATTCAGGACAATGTTCAATAAGGTGTGTAGTGACAGCTATGTTGAATAAAATCATTACTATAAAAGCAACGAACATCTCTCCCGTCAAAATAAACGTCAACACTAAACACCATATACAACTTTTCCTTTACCCTAAAATTGAAAAAAATACGTCGATATAACTCAATACCTGAAATAAAGGAGAATACGAAGAATATTTTGAAAAGCCTGAAAGATGAGGATTTTCAGAGGTGTTTTGATATCTGGAAAAAAAGATGGAACAAGTGTATAGATAGTGACGGTGATTATTTTGAATAATTTCAAATAAAACTTTATTATACTTTTGTATTTCTTTAAATATTTAACATTCCTGGAAATTATTGATCACACTATGTAGTGTTTATATTATCCATCCATATTACACTTCCTTCGGGAGGTCGAAAGGTAAAAGCCAGACCTTTGATCTCTGATGATCCCATATTTTTGAAGCCTTCAGTGCCGGAGTTGTGCTCGGCGCTGCCTTGGTTCCCTCAAAACGGCGTGCACTAGCCCTCCTCTCCCCCGGGGCGCCCAAGGCCTTGCCGTCGCCTCTCCAGCCCTCTCCTTGGCCCTCCTCTGCGGCGGGTTGCTCGGAGACACCTAACTATGAGTTATGCCTTAAAAAGCTTACCGAAGCTTGTAGAAGGCACAATAATAGTATATCCATCCATATTAGATATTTTGTGGATCTCATGGAAATAAAGTCCGTCCTGGGCTGAAGAAGGCCATTAGCCAGAAACCATGGTCTCTAGGTGAACGCTTTTCAGTTTACCAAAGCTGGTGTTGTGGCTTTGTCACCGACCTGAGGCCGCTAGTTTGTGGCGACGGTCAATAGATGGCGTCTAGTTTTGATGTTTATTTTGACGGGAGAGGAGACCTTTCCTTTTATAGATCAATTTCCATTCGGAAAAAATTCCATCTATAGTACAAACTGTCGCAGTCCCAATATGATTATCATGACTTAGTACTTCAGATGTAGAGTGTATTTCCAACCACATAATGAGTCGTTGCATTCTATTGTTGACTAAGGTCTGGCGCAACGAACAAAAAAGTGTAGGTACTATATATTCAAAGCATCAATCACACACACATACAGATTTATTAAGACGAACAGTCTTATACAGATTCACCGCAGAAAGGAAGCATAGATAGAACTCCTATACTCCAAGCAGCACAGAACTCAACAACAACTTCCAGTTCTGACGTATGTCCAGTGGTGTAACATATTACACATACATACAGCTTTATTAAGACCACCGGTCTTATACAGATTCACCACAGGAAGGAAGCATAGATGGAACTCCTATACTCCAGGCAGCACAGAACCCAACAACAGCCTCCAGGCCCGACGTATGTCCAGTGGTGTAACATATTACACACACATACAGCTTTATTAAGACCACCGGTCTTATACATATTCACTACAAGAAGAAAGCATAGATGGAACTCCTATACTCCAGGCAGCACAGAATCCAACAACAGCCTCCAGGTCGACGTATGTCCAGTGGTGTAACATATTACACACATACAGCTTTATTAAAACCACCGGTCTTATACAGATTCACCACAGAAAGGAATCATAGATGGAGCTCCTATACTCCAGACAGCACAGAATCCAACAACAGCCTCCAGGTCCGACGTATGCCCAATGGTGTAACATATTACACACATACAGCTTTATTAAAACCACTCGTCTTATACAGATTCACCGCAGAAAGGAAGCATAGATGAAGCTACTATACTCCAGGCAGCACAGAACCCAACAACCTCCAGGTCCGACACATGTCCAGTGACCACAGAATCCACCGTGCAATGGGTAGCGTATCATTAAATAATTAATCATAAAAGTGAGAATTCGGAAATTCCCCCAAGTTTGACAAAATTATCTCGGAGAAAAAAAATCTAATTCATCCGAATTATTGTCACAAATATGATTGGAGGATTATCTATGACTTTGGAACCAATTAGAATGTTCCTTCTCTCCTATTGGCTAGGAGAAAGGGGTTTATGTTTTAACTAATGGAAATTTTTCTCTAAAACAAATTGCTTAGATTAAGTTCCTTAATTGGAGGACCGACTATTAATAAATCCGAGTTTTAATTAGATTTGATTACAAGTTTATCATGTACACCGTGTCTTGATTTTATTAAGTTTCTTGTATGGAGGGGAGGGAATTAATAAAACAGGGATAATTTTTCTCTTTAGTTCTTAACTGAATTATTTTATCCAGTAATTTAATGGTTGTTTTTCGTCCCTAATTACATTTTTTCAACTTCGTAGTTTTCCTGTGTTTTTACCTGAACACCACGTGTGACATATCAATATTGCACAATATAATGCGGCCTATGATTGTAGAACGACATTTGAAAATATACCGCATGTGTTTCTTTTAAAGAAAAATCGAAATTTATTATAAGGAGAAATAACGATTATTTCTAACCTTTAGGATGAGGTTCGATTCCCATCCCTGGACACTTTTATTTTTCCGTTTATCATTACTCTTCACAATTCATCCTTTCATACTTCATCCCTAAAGTTAGAAATAATCGTTATTTCTCCTTATAATAAATTTCGATTTTTCTTTAAAAGAAACACATGCGGCATATTTTCAAATGTCGTTATACCAATATTGTATTTGTGAGTTATACTTAAAATGAATATGTATAAAAGGAGATGTGTGATTCACGAAATATTTTATTAATAATATTTGAAAGTCAAAATGTGTTAAACACACAAGAGAAGCCAAACTGAGAAGCGTCCACATAGTGTTAATTGTTTAGCTCCAATAGCCCTCGTCAGTCTAGGGCGGACTTTATACCTTGTGGATCTCATGGAATAAAGTCCGTCCTGGACTGACAAAAACCTTCATACCGAAACCACGGTCTCTAGGTGAACACTTCTCAGTTTGCCAAAAATGGTGTCGTTGCTTTGTCACCGAACCGAGTCCACTAGTTTGTAGAGTAGGTGTATAGATAGCGCTTAGTTTTTTAACGGGACAAGAGACCTTCATATTTATAAGTATATGTAATGAGTTACTGTTGACTCTTGTAGAATCCTGTCGACTAAATCTGTGATGAGGTATCCAGTCGAATTAAACTGTGGTGTGAGTCCCTGTCAACTCTCGCTATACTGTGTTGACCGAGAGGAACAGTCAGGATGTGGAGTTTTCCAGTACCTCTCTGCACCTTGGAAGACCTTTAAAAGTTCTCACAGAGTACAGGCAGTCGTGGTCGAGGCAGAGTGGAAAGCTTGGGGATGTCCACACAAAACACGAAGACACAGTTGCACTAAGAAAGTTCCGTGAACAGATAAAAATTGAGATAGGAGCGAAAGATCGAGATGGAAGAGTTCTTACTGACTACATGGTGGATGAGGTGGACCTGGGGAACAACCGACGAGGGCTCACGCAGATGGTGAAGTGACTGTCAAGTGGCTGTATTCATAGGTTAAGACGGGGGCCTTATGTGACAGGGGCGTGGATCGTCTGGTGAAATTCTAAACTGGCGCCGTAGCATTTCCATCTTTAGACCTTTGTTGTTTTGTAACTACTACATTTCGATCTCTGCTTTAGCTCAACTCTTAATCTATTACAGAGTTTTATTTATTTATCCTCAGTTTGTACAAAGTGCATTACATATGATGATGTAATGACACATGTCAATCATGCGTATAATCATTTACAGATGTGTTCTATTAAACAACATGAAAATCTTGTTATAAGTTATATACAATATGAGGTTGTTGGTTTAAATTACCATATATACATACTGTATATTAGTACTTATTTATACATGTAAAGTTTGACCTTTTGTTAGATTTTTTCATACCCAGTGTTTAGTTGTCCAAAGTAACCTATCTAAAATCGACGCGCTTTGCACAGAAAAGATCGAGAACAGCTTTGTTCTAATGCTTTTTTGAATTAATAAATTCTTTTTTTATTAAATTAATACTATCCTTCCGTGATTTTACATTATTATCATATATACACATATATATCTTGAATATGTAAATTCCTTCTCAGATTGAAAATAACACATATATGTCTAAAATTATGAAAGAGGGTAATTCATATTATATATTTGCGTACATGTCTATATAATAAGTGTATCACCAAAAGAAAAGTTTAAAAGAGTTCTATGACGTCATCACTTGACGGTAGGTGGCGACAGTATCTATCGTTAGCAGACGATTGAATATCGTGCCAAACGATTACTCAATTTTCGATCGTCGTCTGCTGCGGTAATATCAGATAATTGGCGTCTGTTACGTCTATATTGCCCTTTTGTCTTTCTTCGAATGTAGCTATTTGATATACACTGTTTATCTATCTTGCTATTTGGATTCTAAATAATTTCTAATCTTATAAATAAATGGCGCGATAATGCTTTATGTTTAATTTATGCCTAACTAGTCTTTTGTAAGTTATGAACATTTCTGGGGATGCAAGTAGATATATATTTCTACTGTTTTCAAAGCTTTGTTTAATAGATGCGTTACATATAGCATTTCAAGAGTGAATTCATCACTTTTATAAATGAATTCGTTACTTTTCAAAGTGAGTTCGTCCCTTTTAAAAATAAGATTTCTATGTGTAAAAATTAAAAGACAATATCAAAAAGATTTATTTCTTCAAATATAAAATACACTTCGGCAAGTAAATCTTTTTACAGTAAATCTTTTAATTTTTACACATAGAAATCTTATTTTTAAAAGGGACGAACTCACTTTGAAAAGTAACGAATTCCTTTTTAAAAGTGATGAATTCACTCATGAAATGCTATATTTAACGCATCTATTAGATAAAGTCTTGAAGAGGGTATAAATATATAATTACTCGCATCACCAGAATTGTTCATTAAAAAGATTTACTGGTCGAAGTGTCTTTAACTTTAAGAACTATGAATGCCGGCCAGGCAGCCTCTATCTTTACGATAATCAAAAGGATTGACTGAATGCATTTGATATTAAATCCAAAACACTAATATAGAAGCAAATAACCACGAAATAAATTTGAAACAGATTTTATGGGATAAACTGGTGTTCTTGTGTGGCCTGGAAGCAATTTTTACGAATGCGAGCAAACCATACTTCACAGTCTCCTGATGTAATTCTACTGATTGCTACATCAGTGATAACCTAACGTGATGTCGAGGAAGCAGCGACCTTACCAATGTTTTAATTTTGCTAAATGAAAATTCGATTGGATTTAGCATATATGAATATGGTGACAAAAACTTCACGCTGCTTCTTAGCAGACTAACAGATGCTTCTGCGGATGTGTGCGTTCTTACATTATCCATAAAGAAACATTAAATCTATATTGCGTGGCTACAATTTCATCAAACTCATGTAAAAAATCAACGAAATTTGTGCTATTACAACTGCCAACACAAACGACAAACTAATTTTTAAAAGTGACGAATTCACTCTTAAAATGCTTTATAAACTTTTACAAATTGAAAATTTATAAGGAAAATATCTTCAGCAATATATTGTTAATTATGATACATTAGCGCGCCATCTGTTATCAAATTTGGTAACTATTATAGACGCGTATGATTCTTTTTTAGAAATAAACAATTTTTACTGCCTTTACTGCAATGTAAAAATTAATGTGAGGAACACTGGCTCATCAGTGGTGAACCTTCCCAGCGGTTTCGCCAGTTTAATCTACCATTTGAACTGGCGAAACCGCTGGGAGGGTTCACCACTGATGAGCCAGGCCCTCCCATTAATTTTTCCATTGCAGTAAAGACAGTAAAAATTGTTTATTTAAAAAAAAAGAATCATACGCGTCTATAATAGTGTCCAATTTTAATATATTGTTAATTAATAAAAACACACACACATATACTATTTTTCTACATTCTCTATAACAAAAACTCGAAAGGGAATGCGTCGATATCTGCAATTTTCATTATAAAGTATTTTCTCTCTGAGAATATAGAGAATTGAAAAGAAATTCTCACAAAGTTATTCCTCAGAGAACCCCTATATATCCAAGTAAGACATATGGCCATTTTCCTATATAGCTTTGTATAAAAAGTTGAATTTTATTATTCCGCTGGACACACATAGTTTTGCCTCGCCTCCGGGCTTGGAGTTCAACAAAGGGGAACTGTTTCCTTCAATAGCTCTGCCCAAACTTGTCTTCATCTTTTATTCTTCATTCTTATCCCTTGCTTGGTTGTTCTTCTTGTTAATTCGGTTAGTCATTTTGTCTGTATCCATTCTGGATATTTTTCTGTTGTTTTTTATACAGAATATATATAGAGAAAATGTATTTTTGTTGCATTTTTACATAGTGAAATTATTAATACAAAGCAATATAACGCATTTAAATGTAATTCTACTGTCCTAAAAGCTTATTCCCATAGTTTACCTAAATACCACCTCTTTTAGCATTTATAAGTAGAATGATCCAATACAGTATTAGAGCTCTAAAGAAGCGGTCTGGTAGATTAAATTGGCGAAATCGCTGGGAGATTTCACCACTGATAAGCCAAGCCCTCCCAATATTTTCTTCATCGCAGTAAGGACAGTAGAAATTTGATTAATTTGTTGAAAGAAAAAATCGCGTCTTAATGTTTTCATTTGTTATATAGAGTAAAAATAGCCAATTTGGCCAATGATTATTATTATACCTCAAAATAAAAATGACTTCTGGTCTTAAAATTGTAAGATGTTATACCATTTGTCTAATTAAAACACCAAATTTCAGCAGATTGTCGTATTAAATAATACCTCCAATTGAATGTTAGGAAAGTCTATACAGGGCTATAACCAGATATCATGGTATACAGGCTGTCTTCATTCTAATTTTTCAAGGATAGCATTCTGTCTTATTGTCAATATAAATTAGGCATTTATCATATATTATTAGCTATTACCAAGTGTTATTTGCATAGGTTGAATTATGATTGTAATCCTACCTATTTGAATATATCAATATGTAATACAATATAATGCGGCTTATGATTGTATAACGAAGTTTGACAACTATACCGCAAATGTTTCTTTTGAACGAAAATTCAAGATTTATTTTAAGGAGAAATAACGATTATTTCTAACCTTAGGGATGAAGTATGAAAGGATGAATTGTGAAGAGTAATGATAAACGGAAAAATAAAATAAAAGTGCCTAAAAGCCTAGTGGACATGGCATCTGCCCGGTAAGCGGAAAACTGTGGGTTCGATTCCCATCCCTGGACACTTTTATTTTTCCGTTCATCATTACTCTTCACAATTCATCCTTTGATACTTCATCCCTAAGAATCGAAATAGTCGTTATTTCTCCTAAAATTAAATTTCGATTTTTCGTTCGAAAGAAACATTTGCCGTATAATTGTCAAACTTCGTTCTACAAATATATATGTGTGTGTAAACAAACATCATACAGACAGAACACGAATATGTACCATATTTTATTATTCAATCTTTCACAGGATGTAAATGGAAATATCCAAGAAGGGGTCGAAAGAACATCTAAAAGGCTCGAGACAAACAATCTTTACATTACAAAATTTTCAATAAAAACATTTTCTTGTTAAATTATGAAAAATCCAACCACGTACGCGTTTCTGGCTGTTTGCTCTCTTCTGCGTGGTGCAGGCTGTAACAAAACGGCCAAATAAGCTGATCCTAGGGAATTAAGGAAAATGTATTCAAAGCCAAATTTGCATGAACACGCTAAGCTATACCAAAATATTGATCAAAGAGGAAAATGTATCATATACTTTCATTATATTTTACTATATTAGAAATATATTGAATAAAATTCATAAGCTAAATCCAAAACTCATTAAATATTCTTCATAAATACCTTTTAAAGTGTGGGATTAACATTTGAATGGCGAATGGCGAAAAACAAAGAACATTCTTTTACAAAAAGCATAATTAACGTTAATAAATCATTTCAAAATCCAGAGTTAAAATTAAAGCCATTTTAAATAAATATTTATTACCAGAAGAAACATTAAAAAAACTGCAATTAAGAATTAATTGATCTTGTTAATTATAGTGAAATTTAACCATGGGCTGCAAAGTAAATGACTAAGTAAAAAAGCAAAGTACGCGCCAAGAATGGATTAGGCTTAAATTTCAAATCAAAAGAAATTTTTAAAAGCAGACGATGCCTAATTTTAGGCCTAATGGGGAATACAAGCAATAATTATGACTATTCAAACTTAAATTACGGTGTTAATAAAAAAAAAAACTCAACAAATGATGTATAACCTCTACGTCTCCTTATTCTTCATGAAAAACAATTAAAAGATATTAAAATTAAATTAAGGGAGCGCTAGCTTTATTAATTTTTACTAAATTAACGTAAAGATAAATGAATAGGGGAAATTTTGGAGAAAAAAGTGTATTTTTAGCTTTGATTGATGAAAAATGGAGTTTAAACTAATTAAAAATGCATAATAATAATAATAGACTTTAAATTGTTTATAAATGGACGTTTAATTGTACTCTGGTTTAGATTTTATTTGTTAGAATTGGGTTTTAATAGGTTAACACTGATTATCATGCTTCAGAGCGTGATATGATGTCATGTCTATGGAACCAATCACACGTGAAAGAGCTAGAAAAAGGATTTATTGTCCTGGTGTAATTAACATTTTTTTAGTTATCTCTAGTACACGTGGTACAAGCCATGATAATCATGGTGGGTTGAAGTTAGCGACTGCTTTTACTGTAAGTGCACCACATGTCTACATATGTGAAAGCAGTTCGAATTTGCACTTTGGTTACTTGCACTCGCTGGTGGCGTTGGACTTTTGCAAGTATCGGAGGCCATTAGGCATTTTTTTATTATAAAAATTGCCCAATGCGGAATTCAATCCCGGGTTGTAGTGGTCGAAAACCAACGGTTTAGACCATCCTTCCACCGACCCCCTTAACATTATATGTAAGAAGGGTTTGATGGAATTGGTTTTTATTTCTCTTCAAGCCATATAGTAATGGTTATAAGCATTCTTATATCCTCAGAATGTACTAATTAGAGCCAGATTTTGATGGCATTGTAGGGGCTTTTTTTTTTTTGCGAAATTGTCCACGAATTCTATTTTCGATATTTTGAGCCAAATCTCTTTTCCTATATATTCCTCTAGAAATTCTTAGATGGATCGTAATTATTACTCTTTTATAATAAAGATCTCCTTTATTGAAGGAACAAACTGAAGAATGAACGAAAATATCTATATATATCTAAGTCAGAGCCTCTTACTTGGAAAAATTAACCCATCTCTCTATTAATATTTATATAAATTACCTCACATATCTCTTCCGAAATCTATATTAGCTCAAATATATATATACATGATCAACACCACAGATTATCAAAAGTGACAGATTATTATAATTAAAGAATAAAAATGAATATTTTAATGATATAAAATTCAACAGTTTTTTTGCTTATCCCTAGTACACGTGGTACAGGCCATGATAATCTTGGTGGGTAGTTAGCGACTGATTTTACTGTAGGTACACCACATGTCTACACATGTGAAAAGCAGTTCGACTTGGCACTTACAAATGTTCCAGAGCCCCGTTTGGTTATTATATCTAAAAGTAATAACGTTAATCACTCCGACCGTCATACAAGTTGTCCAAACTCGTTTTTCTATTCTCAATCCCCCCCTCTAAGCTCTATATCTCCTCGGTAACTTTTAGATTAACTTCGTTAGTTAGTTTGTCAATCCATGGTTTTCTAATCCTTCGGTGTCAACATCACATCTCGATATTCTGTGAAGCTTGACCATTACTGTCTTTCTATTAATGGTGGGGATTGATATGTTGAAATTAAAGCTACATGGTTGTTTCAAGAGTTTATTTATTCTTATAAAACTAATTTATGTAATGAAGTATGTAATAAAAAGTCGTTATATGTCAAATATAAATAAACTACATATCTCTCTTCATATTTATTCAATTATATATTTAATCTCATGAAAAAACAATAGAAAAAAATAAAAGATAAGTGGGTCAGGTGTTGATATTAAAAATAAAGAAGGCATCTCCTGACCACGAGCACATGTGCTTTTTAGATGGCAGAGCGTCATCTAGAGAGGCAAAAATAAACTAAACGTTTATTTAGCTTGCTCCGAGATATTTGGCCAACCCAATTACATACATAATCTCATATGACCTTAATATATGGACTTTGTAATAAAGTACTTTCAATCTCTCTCTCTCATGGTATGAACTACCTAAGCAATCTCAAGTGGCTCACAGTAAAGGATTGCTGAGGAAAATAGAAAAACACTTTCAAATTATCTGTTTACTCTCATGAGACCTGTCCTCTCTTGTCGGGCCGGAAATTTCTCCTCGGTTTCCCAACTGGGGAGCTTGAAGGTTTGTGTGTTTGATAAAATAGGGAGCAAAATAGCTCATGGACAAACCTTAAGAAAGTTGTACCTTTTAGCGTGCATATCGGGATTTAGACAATAACTCTGATATTACAGTGACCTTCATTGAAGACACACGAGATAACCAATATACACTCATGTAAAACTTAGGAAGTTGTACCTTTTTCAGTGCATATTGGGATTCAGACAATAACTCTGAAAGATATTATATACATAGTGACATTTATTGAAGACACACGGGATAACCAAGTGTGAACGAAATTGCCTCTGTCTCCTTAAAAAAAAGCAGATGACAGGCAAAATCAAAGACTTTTCACTTCCTTAGATTTTGTCCATGAGTGTATATGTACAGAAATTATAAGTATCAACAACTACAGAAGCCTTTTATTAAGACATCTTGTCTTCCATAGACTCATCCCACAGTTTGAGAGTGAGTTACGACAACAGGTAAATAGACAATCAGCTGTTTACAGTCTTGTAGGGTAGAGGTATGACAACCATTACAGGTTTCCTAGTCTTCTTTTTCTAGAGATATTCTCAGATTTCCCGCCGAGCTGTAGAACTGGTGGTACACGTAGCTCTTATCTGTTAAGGGATCAAAAGGATTCTTGTAAATTTCTATTTGATGTAGTAATATAGGCATGTGTGTGAAGCTTATATTTGGTCTTCCTCATGAAATCTGGAACAATGAGCTGCCATTGGGGAAGGTTTTTAAGAATATTCTTTAAAAAAAGGCATCTCCTGATCGCTCAACTAAAAGTTGCTGATTTCTTGCGCCATCTGTCGGAATGAATATATAAACTAAACGTTGATTTTAATTATTCCAGAATTAGCAAAATACCTTGATCAAGCAAGATTAGATAACCAAGTTGTTTGCCCTCATAAGTATGGTGCAAGCTGTTCCTCAACGGCGCCAAGAAAAACTGCTCTATTAAACATCCTGAAAAATCATGAAACATGGTTATAAGAGTATTCTTTGTTATACAGAATGATCTTTTTATTTCAAATAAATAAAGTATATATTGACACGTTTCTGAATTTTGTAATTAATTTTGTAATTAATTTTTCATTGATTTTTAATATGTAATCAATAACTTTTATCATCATTAAAAAAAAGAACGATAAATAAACAAAAGAACAACAACGTGGTAAATTTGCCTCTTTATTTAAAACAAACAAACAAATTAGATAAGGCTTTAAAATAAAACATTTCTTTAAAAGTTAAAGCAAAAATAAAACGTTACATAAAATATTTGGCGCAGCTACGAAAGGATTAAAATATAAATAAAAAAAAGGCTTCGACGAAAGAAAAAGTAAGTACAATGGCAGCTAATGTAAACAAATTAGAGAAATTTAGCGGTGATAAAGGTTCAATTCGGCCTGAATCATGGCTTAAACTATATGAATTGGAAACTGGTAAACTAGATGAAGTTGATAGAATCAATAGTCTAATTTATTATTTATCAAAAGATGCTTTAGAATGGTTTGCTGATGAAATATTGAGCAACGCATCCATTAAAAAATGGGATACTGTTAAACTCAAATTAATTCAGCGCTTTGGTTATAAAGTTGAAAGCCCTATAGTTGCAGCATCAAAAAGAAGACTTAAAAGAGAAGAAACTGTGGAAGATTATTTTAGAGATAAAATTAGATTATTAAATCAAACAAGCCTCAATAATGTCGAGAAGCTAAAAATGTTAACGGATGGATTGCCATTAGATTGGAAAAATTATCTCGTAACAGCCCAGCCTAAAGATCCATCACATTGGATGCAGATTGCCGTGGAAATGGAACAAAACAATAATCAAATAAGGCAACAACAGAGAAGTAAAACCAAGGTTTTTAATATAAGTTCACCTACAATCTCAAAAAATTGCCCATATTGGTGTCCTATTTGTAAGAAAAAAGGATTGTATTTTAAACATTGGATAAGTGATTGCAAAGATTATGAACCTAATTATAAAGACAAGCTTAAACACCAAGCAACTAATATCACCACAGATGTTAAACAAACCATAGCTGATTCACTTTGCATAGCAAATACCAATTTTCCTTATAGATTTGTTAATGTTGAAGTTTTACTTAATAATATTCCAGTTCCATCTTTTATTGATACCGGGTCAACTATATCATTAATGAGCTGTTCGCTTTTAAAACAACATAAGTTAAAATTGAATGTAAATGATAGAATCAAAATTAAACAAGTAGATAGTTTTGCATATACTTTAGGATCAGTAGAAGTATTTTGAAAATCCATTCTAAACTTGTCTGGTGTAAGCTTCATGTGGTGAAAAACCTTAGTTATCCATTACTTATTGGGCTTGACATAGCAGAAAAAATTGGATTGATAATTGATACAAAAGACAAAGCTGTGTATTTTAAAGAAAATGAATGTCTTTCCATGTCTGATGAAACTCACCTCCCATCTGAACAACAAAAAGAACTCAAGGTTAAGAAATGCTCCATTGAAAAACAAGAAATAAGATATCTAGGACATATCATAGAACACAACAAGATTAAACCTGACCCTGAAAAAACAAAGGCAATAAATGAGTTCCCTCAACCTAAAACAGTGAAGCAAGTAAGGCAGTTTTTGGGTTTAGCAAGTTACTACAGGAAATTTATTCCTAAATTTAGTGAAATTGCAGATCCTTTAACAAGCCTCACAAGAAAAAATAAGTTATTCAAATGGACTACTGAAGTTAACAAATCATTTCAGGAACTAAACTCGCATTTATCCACAGATCCAGTTCTTTCTACATATGATCCTTCATTACCATGTAAGCTTTATACAGATGCATCTAAACTGGGAATTGGTGCTATTTTAGCTCAAATTGGAAATGATAATCAAGAACATGTAATTTCCTATTATTCAAGAAAACTTCTACCACATCAACAGAACTATTCTGCATTTGAGATGGAATGCTTTGCTGTAGTTCAATCAGTTGAATACTTTGAAGTTTATCTTGAGAACAATACATTTGAAGTCATTACAGATCATTCGGCTTTGGAATGGCTCTTCAACGTAAAGAAACCAAAGGCAAAATATATCCGATGGATAATTGAATTATCAACCAAGTCAATGAAAATAGTTCACAGATCAGGATCAAAGCAAACGCATGTTGATGCATTGTCAAGATCACCAGTGTCATTTCATATATCAATCCCCACTCTTCGACTACACCAACAAAAAGCGGATCTCAGTTTTGTAAAGAACTCTCATATTCATCGAGATCTTATTATGGTGAAACATAATGGAGTTTTAAAAACAGTTGTTCCAGAATCATTCCAAGAAGAAATTCTCAAAGAATACCACGATAATCATTCTCACCCCTCAATTAACAAGACAGTAAGATTGATAACACCATTTTATTGGTGGCCGAATGCTATTAAATGCATCAAGGACTATGTTCGTTCATGTAAAATATGTCAAATAACTAAATGCAGTCATAAACCATTTATTGGAGAATATGTTGCACCAAACTCTGATCTGAAACCACTGGAATTAATATCAATGGATACTATTGTGCTAGGCTCTGCAGCAAATGAAACCAAGCACAAATACATTCAAGTAATAATTGACCACCTAACAAGATTTGTTTGGGCTTTCCCTACTGTCACCAACACTTCTCAAGCAGTAATTCAATGTTTAGACAAAATCAACAAAACTGTTCCCCAAATCAAATGTATTTTAACCGACAACGGAAAGAATTTTACATCAAAAGAATTTAACAAGTTTTTGAATGATCATCAAGTTCAACACACCTATTCGACGCCATATCATCCACAGAGTAATGGACTGTGTGAAAAGATGAATGACACTATACTCACCAAATTAAGAACAAACCTTCAAGAGAATCCAAGACTAAAATGGTCATCATTACTTTCCAAAATTGTGAAAGATTATAATAGCACACCCCATGATGTCACTGGGTTTTCTCCAAATTTCCTACTTTTTGGTGATTGTGCAATACCAGAATTTTCTGAATCACCCCATTTCACCATAGAAAATGCAAGGAAGAAAGCAATAGAAAATAGCGCAAAGCATAGAGAAAAGTGGAAAGCACGACACGATGCAAAACATCCGCAGTCGTCATTCAAAGTTGGTGATCTGGTCCTTCGTAAAATACCTAGTAATAATCCAAGTATGGTCAAAACATCCCCAAAGTATGAAGGTCCTTTTCAAATAACAAGAATAATATCTAGTGTTACGTGTGAATTATTGAAAGATGATTCCTCCTTGGTTAAAGTTCATGTGTCACAATTGAAACCATTTATTTTGCGAAAATAAATCCTTCAAGCCGAGGGATATGACACGTTTCTGAATTTTGTAATTAATTTTGTAATTAATTTTTCATTGATTTTTAATATGTAATCAATAACTTTTATCATCATTAAAAAAAAGAACGGTAAATAAACAAAAGAACAACAACGTGGTAAATTTGCCTCTTTATTTAAAACAAACAAACAAATTAGATAAGGCTTTAAAATAAAACATTTCTTTAAAAGTTAAAGCAAAAATAAAACGTTACAATATATATAATTAAAGGATTTAAAAGCGCGAATGTTTCTTTTATACACAATACAAAGTTCTACTGTCCTTACTGCGATGAAAAAATATATTGGGAGGGCTTGGCTTATATTTTTTCATCGCAGTAAGGACAGTAGAACTTTGTATTATGTATAAAAGAAACATTCGCGCTTTTAAATCCTTTAATTTTATATGTATAGATGGCGCGTTATTGCTTTGTGTTAAAGTATATATATAATACAAATGAAAACACCAAAACGCGATTGTTTCTTTTCACAAATAAATCAAACTTCTGCTGTCCTTACTGCGATGAAATGGCCTGCAGTTTCACCAATTTAATCTACCAGACCGCTTCTTTTGAACTCTATTACTGTATTGGCTCATTCTGATTTTATATGCAACACTGAAGGGTGGAATCTTTGAAATGGTTTTTCAAGCAAACTATGGACATAAGATTTTAGGATAGTAGAATTACATAAATATAAATTGAACTCTTTCTATACTGAGAAAGCTTCATAACCAAAATCCTTAACAAATTATTAATTTGTTCCCGAGATATTTCTCATAATTTGACCATTATCTTAATGTTCATTATATACTACTTCATTAAAATTGGAAACTACTTCAGACCGTAAGATTATTTTTGAAATTGAACATTCTACTGCTCTTACTGCAATGGAAAAGTTAATGGGAGGGCCTGGCTCATCAGTAAGGGCAGTAGAATTGTTTAATTTAAAAAAGAATCATACGCGTCTAAAATAGTTTCGAATTTTAATGACAGCTAGTGCATCTTAATATATACTACTTCAAATTTTACACAAATAAATTTACTGACAGTGCGCTTCTTTTAAATATCATCAAATATTATCTCTACAGACCTTACTGCAATGATATGAGTTATTGAATGAGAGGGCATGACTCATCAGTAGTGAACCCTCTCAGCGGATAATTTAAAATTAAGACAAATTCTCTAGGCATCAAAGGAATAAAGCTCCGTTTATTCTGAATCAATTGAAGATGATTCAAAAGTATCCGATTTCGACCGCTGAGAGGGTTCACTACTGATGAGCCAAGCCCTCTGATTCAATAACTCATATCATTGCAGTAAAGTCTGTAGCGATAATATTTGGTTATATTTAAAAGAAGCGCATTGTCAGTAAATTTATTTGTGTAAAAATGTTAACGATAGATGGCAATTAAATTTAATATACAACTTTATAAACCATGATAACAGCCTAGATGTTATATATACGTAAATACATTTTCAGGATTAAATGTGAGGTGTTATGTGTTTGTTATAAAATATATAAAGCTTCCAGGGTTAAGTTTCTTGTTCAAATTTTTATTTTCAAGCTTTCAGACTTGTCAGTCCTTCAACAGGAGTATCACGATAATAAATTAATGATATATACTATTTTTAATATATAAATTATTATTTACATATATTTAAATATTAATGATATTGAAAGGGGGAGAAAATATATATTACATTCTTTGTGTGTTATAAACAAATTTTGAAAATTATGTGTTTGTATTCACGATATATAGAGATAAAAATTAAAAACTTGAAAGTCGTGTTGTGATTTCTCCTGAATAAGAAAAACTTTCCATAAAAAAGTTTTCACTGCTTCAATTTCATTCAGGAGAATATTCGTTGGAATTTGTTTATTGGCAACATTTGGAAACTGTCGTAAACTTTAGAAATATTTCGACCAAAACTTTATTTAATCTTTCTTTTTCCCCGTTAAAACAAGTAAGAAAAAATAGCTTATTTTTGTATGTAAAAACACGATATCTTATAATGATCCATTTCCATGTTTCGATAAACCCGGGCAAGTTTCAAGCCAGCTAGATTTTCTTAATGGCCCGAACTAGGATATAACAGCTCTTAAGAAACCTTATATACATATCTACATAATATTTACATATGCCAAAGATTAAATTTAATACGACATTTGAAAATTATCCCGCATGAGTTTCTTTTCAACGAAAAATCAAAATTTATTTTTAGGAGAAATAACGATTCCCATCCCTGGACACTTTTATTATTCCGTTTATCATTACTCTTCACAATTCATCCTTTCATACTTCATCCCTAAAGTTAGAAATAATCGTTATTTCTCCTTCAAATAAATTTTGATTTTTTCGTTGAAAAGAAACACATGCGGGATAATTTTCAAATGTCGTTTTACAATCACAAGCCGCATTATATCATAGTGTATTAAATTTACTATAAAGTGTATTTTGAAGTTATAAATTCTATCATAAAATTACACTAAAACTTAAATAAATGATTTGCGTTCCTCATTTAAAGTACACGTAGAACAGTTTATGTTAGTAAATGATTTGTCGTTTTTTTATATATATGTATGACAGACCGTAAACCAATGGCAGGTCTGCAAATCAACTAAACGTTAATTCTTGTTGCATAATATTTATCCATTCCATTGGCCTTAAATACTCATGTCTTGATTTCTCAGGAATCCTGCCTCTAATATCAAATTTATGGTCGTAGAGGTAAACTCTGAAATCAGGCTGAATAAGGCCAACAATCCGAAACGTCTAAGTGGTTAGCTTTTCTTGATTTATCAAGAAATTGAATGACGAAATATTATGGAAACATCCTAAATCAACATTTAGTTGATTTTTGTTCCACTTAATGGACCTATGCCATCTAAAATGCTCATATGAGTGGCCAAGATATGCCTATTTTATTTTTAATATCAACACCTGACTTTTTAAAATATATTTTCTTACTTTTTCATATCCCTATATATAGTCACGACCGTCTTTCCTCACCGGCCTCGAGCCGGATTTGAACCAGCGACCTAAGGATCACCGTTGAAACATCTACAGTCCTCCGCTCTGCCAACTGAGCTATCGAGGGATACAAACTGTATGAATAAGTTTACCTTATAAAGTCAACTAATCCTATTTCTACACAAAATGTACTCATACATATATTATATTATATTATCCCTATATATAGTCACGACCGTCTTTCCTCATCGGCCTCTGTCACGGATGCGCGCGCACAGGGAGGTCACGTGCTCGCCGGCTCCCTCGAGCCGGATTTGAACCAGCGACCTAAGGATCACCGTTGTAACATCTACAGTCGGGTAAAACACGGGCGTTGCCCGGGTCATTCGGCTAGTATATAAATATATGTCAATTTTGGCAATAAAAAACAGTTTATTGACATCTAGTCAACAGTAGGGAGAAAGGTTACAGTTTAAAATAGGGAGAAATATTTACAACAGACGGAGCCCGAAGGGACATCTGGATTTCATCAGGAGCTTAAAGCCGTCTTGAGTTCGGACAGGCCGTTGCGAGTTATGGAATCCTTGTCCCGAGCATGCTGGATGACAGTGTTAAGGAATTTGACAAGAATGATCTTGTGTTCAGGCGAGAGTCTCGCGAGGAAACGCTCCCTAAGATTGGGGTACAGGTTCGCAAGCACGACATTGTCTATGACCATTTCATACAATTGTTTTGCCTTCTACATGCTTCGGAAAGCATTTTAAGGCATCACTCATGATTAGGTGTCTCCAAGCGCCCGCCGCAGGGGAGGGCCAAGGAGAGGGCTGGAGAGGCGACGGCAGAGCCGTGAGCACCCCGGGGGAGAGGAGGGCGAGTGCGCGCTGATTTTGAGGGAACCAAGGCAGCACCAAGCACAACTAAAGCGCTGCAGGCTTCAAAAATATTAAAGGGATCATTTCAGGGAACAAGATCAAGCGATCAAGACCCAGATCTCAGGAGGTCTGGCTTCTATCGTCTGGCTTTTAATTGTCTATGACCCTCCCTCGCTTATAGAGGGGCCTCAGGATAGTTTCAAAGCCCCAAACTATAGTATACAAGTTAGCTTTTGACTGAATTTGACAAAACTGATGTTGTGGCTCATTTTCTTTTTTATCATCACTAGTAAAATTATTTTTAGGCGTATGCATAGTGCATTGTTCTGATGTATAATTAAAGGGAGAGGTGCCTCGTTTTGTACATATATATTCCTCTCTCTATACCGTATAGAATCAGTCGACTTTGGCGGCATACAAATTGACAGATTTTGTTAATTGCTCTAAGGTTCGATTTGTTCATAAGTCTCAACATCATTAAAGCAATTATTAAATTAAAAAAAAGTGTTCGATGCGGGATTCGATCCTAACTACTGTTTGTTGATAATTGACAGTGTATACCAATATGCCACCATTCGACCATGCTTTACCTACTCACCATCAGCACTTAAGTCGATATAGAAATTATATTCTTGCAATTTAGAATATATATTTATGATATATGTGTGTGGTGTAGATATGTAGATACATGTAGATATGTAAACCAGGTGTAATGTAAATATATTAACCAGACTCTGTAGATATGTAAACTAGGCTATGTAAATATGTTAACCAAGCTATGTGAATATGTTAACCCGTCTATGTAAATATCTTAATCAGGTTATGCAAATCTGATAACCAGTCTATATGTAAATATGTTTACCAAGCTATGTAAATATGTTAACCAAGCTATGTAAATATGTTAATAAGGTTATGCAAATATGTTAACCAGTCTATATGTAAATATGTTTATCAAGCTATGTGAATATGTTAACCAGGTTATGTAAATATGTTAATAATGTTATCAAAATATGTTAACCAGTCTATGTAAATATGTTAACCAAGCTATGTAAATATGTTAGACATATATATCTATCTCTGGCCGCAATATCGTCAAAAGAAGAGGAACTTTCCTTGTTATTCCAGTAACGAGGCGTAAATTGGAGTCCTCTTCTGTGAGGATTTAAATGAAAACTTCAAATTGAAGTTTAATATGAAAGTTTTTGTTGGAAGCAAACCGCCACCATGTTCACCGGTCCGTGAGCGAGCGTGATAAGGCTCCAGAGAGATAATGTCCCTTATTGATTCTTTAGCTCTTTTCATTTAGGCCTCGTCTTCCTCAAATATCAGGATACATACGTCTTGCCCCTGTATTGGCTTCACAAAATTTGAATTTATATTTAAAATAAGCTAGGTACAGACTATGATGCTCTTGGTGAGTTGCAGTTTGTAAATATTTGTTCTTAAGTGTCTAAGTAAACCTATAGAAAGATAAATATAAACTGTAAAGAGTTTTGTAAAATAGAAAAGTGTGTGCAAAATATTTTGCATTTTTTATTATTATTTTATTTCAATTTAAAACGCTATGTCCCCCTAGGGACACTTACGCTGTCATACATGTATGCCTTTACATTTGTCTATACATATATTTACAATAATTTTTGCCCGTGAATAGAATAGTCATATGATGTTAACAAGGAGAAAGAGAGAAAAAAGAACTGTGTACAAAGGAAAGAAGTGTCTGGCAATATTTACAATCAACATAATATAAATTATCAGTTTCTTAAAAGATATTTTTTGCTATATAATTTAAACTATATCTTCAAAAGGTATTGAATTTAATATACATTTCTTTATTGGAAATGAAAATACTTGAATCTGTTAATATTGATTTATTGTCGATTCTATAGTATTGAAAAACAGGACAATCTAGTAAAAGATGTATTGAGATTTGCATGTTGAAAGAGTATGGTATCTTTCTATCCTAAAGTTCTAGAGCCATGTTTTGTTAATTGTACCTATTCGTTGGAATAGTGTATGTTAGGTTTTTTATTATTATTATTATTGTATTTTATTAATTAATTATAATTCATATTCATAGAATTTTATTGTTACTTATCATCATTCTTTTGTTGTTGTTTTTTCTTTTTTGTGTTAATAATAGTCTCTTTTTTGACGTGACAACGTCTTAAATTAGGTTGCGGCTGGGAGTCACTTATGAAAAAGTGTAACGCCCGGTAACGTTACGATGAGTCATCGAACGAGAGTGCTGCGCGCGCAGCTGCGCGCGCAGCGCTAGAGAATTAGGCGCATTGAATCGGCGCATGCTTGTCTCTGTCTTTGTCTTTCTCGAACGTTCTTGGCGTTGGAAAAACAAGAAAGCGTCATAATACAAGTTCACACGTGTGGTTAAAGTATCGTCAGCTGTGTCTGTAGTGAAAATGTGGAGTGCTTAGATTCGTCATTTACAACAACTACAACAATAAAGGTAAATAATTGTACACTGATATTTCATTATCGTAAACTATGATTGATTGATTAATTGTTAGATTGACACAAAAGTTGAGAAACTGAGTTTATAGGTTATGTCATACTATTGATAAATGTTGATAGTGTTAAGTAAATTATTAGTTTAAAATTAATTAATTAATTAATTATTATTTTACAAATTTTAAATAGTTTCAAATTTATTTAGCAAAAATTTGAACCTTCGATCTGAATAAATGTTTTGATTTTCGAATTGATTCTTTAAAATTACAAATATTAAGAAAAAGTGGCAGATATAAGAAAACTTTATTTAAACTGTGTTGAGCAAGAATTTTAACATCTAATTTAAGTAAATGTTTTAATTTTCAACTTCATCATTTACAATTACAAATTTTATTTAATTTCAAATTTATTTAGCAAAAATTTGAACCTTCGATCTGAATAAGTGTTTTGATTTTCAAATACCAACGCGGCTGGTGGAGTGGCGATCTATCGTAAATTATCATCGACATCTACGGCGGAAGTGTTCCAAGTTGCGATTACAGACGTAACTCGTGTCATTAAAACCAAGGGTGACATGTGCATGACTGAAGTTACTTGCTTCGCCGCTAATACTAGCTTCAAGTTTATACTCGGTGCTGTATATATTCATCCAGGAGCTAGTATGCAGGATATTGGAATGTTACTATGGCAAGGACTCGGTCCGTACATTCACAACAGCCAGTACGTGCCACCGTTCGTGCAAGTTGATTCTAGTATACCGATTCTTCTGTGTGGTGATTTTAACAAAAACGTAAAGCCTGACAACTCGTTTCTTAAATTCATGAAAAATACGTATAATCTTGATTGCGTATCAAACGTTTCTAAGTCAACTACGTTAAAAGGAACAACTATAGACTTGACTTTCGCAAGACACATTACAGCAGAAACACTTCCTTTCATTTCATATTTCTCCTATCATCGTCCTATCCTCAACAAAATCACTCAAATAGGAATTAGTTAAGTTTAAGTTTACATGTACAATGTTTTAGTAAACAAAATATATTTCTATAGTTAAAATTGGTGCAATTCTTATTTTCATTCAATTCCTTGTTCCTATTGTGCAATTTATTTATATTCATATCAATTAATATTCTACCGTTGTCACGTAAAATCTTCGCCCGTAAAACCGACTTTACAGGCAACCATTGTTTTTCTTCTTTTAAATACAACTAAATCGCATTAAATCTTAGTGTAATTATTTTTTGTTGTTTGAAATACAGTGGTACCTCGACATAAGAGCGCCCCAACATACAAGTTTTTCGAGATACGAGCCGATGAGCAAATGATTTTTTGCTTTTAGTTACGAGCGAAATTCGAGATACGAGTTCGGTTCGGTAGTAACACGCAGTCGCGCCATCACGATCAGTTAGCAGCGTGCTTCCGCTGTGATAAGTTGTGCTTTGTGTCCGCGTTTTGTGTTGCGTTTACATTTACAGTTTTAGTTCATTTATTTTTATGACCATGGATCGAAAGAAAGTTTGTAAAAAGTCAAGTGCTAAGAAAAAGATGATGAGTATTGAATTAAAACGTGAAATTATAGAAAAACATGAGCAAGGTGTTCGAGTTGTTGACTTGTCGAGGCAGTATGGCCGTAGTACGTCCATGATATGTTCTGCGCTTAAACGGAAGGAGTCGATAAAGAGTGTAACGCCGGCTAAGGGCCTTACGATGGTTACATTGGTTTTGAGGAGTCAGAGGAGGAGGTTATTTCTACAAGTGAGATAAAGGAGATCTTAGGAATGTGGGAGAGAGTTTCACAGTTCGTGGAAAAAAACACCCAGAAAAAGTTGCCACAGGTCGTGCATCTGACCTTTTTAATGACACTTGCCTAAGTCATTTCCGGAACATTCTGAGAGGGAGGAAGAAACAAACCTCCTTGCACATGTTTTTTTCTAAACGGCCTACAGGTGAAAGCGAGAAAAATGTAGCGAAAAAGGCAAAGACCAGTGAGGATATCTAATTTATTTCTTTACATTCTCTTTTTTGTTTTTGTGCAATAAATATTTGATATTTATAAATACGTTTTTATTATTTAAAACCACGTAACAAAAATAACTGGGGTGACATTTTGGAAGTTGGAACGGATTAATGGTAGTTCAATTGTTTTGTATGGGGAAATTTGCTTCGAGATACGAGTAATTCAAGATACGAGCAAGGTTGCGGAACGAATTAAACTCGTATGTCGAGGTACCATTGTAAATCGAATTGAATCGAAGTGAGTCAGCTCGTTCTTTCTAGAAGAAAGTTCAAAGAAAACGTGCTAACAGTGTATAAGTTGTCAATTCTTTGTAACCTCTTCAAGACATTTTGTAATGCCTCAACGCAAGACGAAAATCAAAATCTTTTATAAGAAGAGGTCAACTTTTAAAACGCCTGAATTGTCTCCTTCCCGAATGCTTAACTAACGATCTACTAGAAGGCCAAAGTGCTCACTTTGGGAACCTATGGATTTGTGGCAAATAAAGAGAAGCATATGAATAGGTTTTAAAAATATTCTATGGATATTTTACACGTCATAATGAATTTAAAACTTTATTCAATCTAGAATATCATTATTCGCTTGTATCTTTTGAATTAAATATTTGTTTTTTAATTAACTTTGTTTTTTAGATTAGAGTTTTTTTCTTGACCGACAATTCTATATTTCCATAGAAACGAGGTCCTTTTTTCTATCATTTGTTTGTACGTTGAGGCAATCCGTTGTCTCTTTATACATATGTATATCAGGTTATTTATAAACAGACTTGTAAAATATAGTTTATCTTGTGAAAAGGGCGACAGGGAAACGTCCAAATAAAGTATCTAAGAAAAGAGGTTGAAGTTTATTACCTTATGTATAAGAACGGTAAAGGTTTTACCAATCGATTGCAAATCCTAAGGTTAAAGTTCACGAACTAAATGCTTAAAATGGTGTCTAGATTTGACGTACAATTTGACGGGAGAGGAGTTCTATGCTTTTTTGGAATAATAGTAAAGTTTTTACTAATAGGTTGTATTGAGGTTGAGGTTCATAAACTAAATGTAGAATTTCTTGAAAATAAAGATACTTCCGCCAGTAAACCTTTTTATTACCTCGACGTTTCGACAAAAATTATTTAGAAAAAATTTAACGCCTTGCCAAATGTTTTAATTTTTGTTTGCTCCTGACGATGACAAAAGCTTTTTGTCGAAAGGTCAAGATAATAAAAATATTTACTGGTCGAAGTATCTTTATTTCAAGAAATATGAATGCCGGCTAGGCAGCCTCTCTCTTTACTAGATGTAGAAAAACGGTAAGGTGTATGCAAATAGGTTATATTGAAAGAAACCCTGAAGTAAAAGAGAGACTCTGTTTATGTTGATCTCTCAGTCAAGATATTTCTGAACGACTATATCATATTTTAGAATTCTTTGTCGAAGTAAAGTAGAAATTTTATAAATATCGGGTACACATCTTATATTTTTCAACTTTCTCTTTTAAAATTTTTAATTTCAATTCTGAAGTGGACAACAGATTTTTGTCGATACAACAAAGAAATATAAATTTCAACAGGAATATAAAAAATTGTTTTTTTTTTTATTCCTGAGGAAATTGATTGTTACAATCTTGTGTCAATAGCAGCTAAAGTATTACAGATTTCTATTATATTTGTTGACAAATTAAAAGAGGATAGAGAGCTCTTGAAAAAATGATAAGCCTCAAATAGAAAATACGAATTTATCTAAATTGGTGGCGCGTAAAATTTACTGACTTTGTTGTTGGATTGAAGTTACATAGACACGGGTGTTATATTGTTGACAAAGTATCTATAGATATTTTAACGACTGCTGTGGTTTTCTGAATGATAATATTTGAACTAGTTATTTCCTCAAAAAAATATCACAATTATGAAAAGAGGCATCTCCTTATCGTGCAACTGAAAGTTGCTGATGGCTTGCGTCATCTATCGGAAAAATATCAACTATTCTCGTTGATTTTGAATTATTCCAGAATTGGCATGACAAAGATGTCATCAATTTATATGCGCAGGGACGAAATAAAGATGTTTTTCTTGTTATCCTTTTTATAAAAGAAAGACATTTAGCGTATGAATAGGACTAAAAACACTGTTCCAATAAGTATATTAATGGGAATATATTTTGTCCATTTCATGTGTGTGAATAAGTTTATTCTAATCTGAAAAGAAGTGAGGTCTGTAATCTCTACCTCTAGTAGCCTAGTGGACTTGGCATCTGCCCGGTAAGCGGAACATTGTTAGTTCGATTCCCATCCCTGGACACTTTTTTTTTTCCGTTCATCATTACTCTTCATAATTTACCCTTTCATACCTCATCCAAAAAGGTTAGACATAGTCAATATTATTCACCTTGAAATAAAATTTGATTTTTCGTTGAAAAGAAACTCATGCGGTGTAACTTCAAGTGTTGTTTTACAATCTCTACCTCTGTCTGCGTTTTGCCTGTGAAAGAGAAGTAGATGGGCTAAACAATTACTAGAAGGAATATGTTTTTTTTTTATTATAATTATCCCAACCTTCATGATGGGTAAGGGGTGGTGTTGGCTATAAAAAGCTGGAGGTACTCACTGTAGCAGCTTAGAGGGAGACTGATCCTGACCTCTTTGTACTCGATCCTCACATTAATGCAGACAGTGCCCTGTGTCCTAGGCAGTTTTGGGTTCTGTCAGCTGGAGCCAGCTGAGCCCAGGTTATTTTATAGAGGTATTATCCTCTGAAGATGGAAATATGTAAATTGGAAAAAATATATGAGTATGTGGCGACCACACTTTGCTTCAGCGAGCGCGAACTGGGACAAAGCTCCACTACACACAGGGGCAGTGGACGGCCTCGGCAACCGCGAGCGTCAACCTGACTACGCATGCGCGTGGGGCGTCTTCCGACACTTGATCTGGCACGCGCGGTAAACAACAAGGCCTGCTTCAACGGCCGTTACTTCAACCGTTACTTCTTTTCTCTTTATATATTTCTGGCTTTAAATAAATTAATTTTAATTATAAGTATCAGAAACTGATTCAAACAAAAAGAGAATTAAATCAAGTAACAATTATGACAATTGCTATAAGAAACGAACAAAATTTGGGAAAGAGAGAGAAAAAAAGAAGTTTGAAAACTCAAATCAGTATCAGGCGGCGTTTTATTCATTGCATATGTTCTCCTGTAGTAGAGCAGAGATTCCTGTAAGCTTGAGATGGTTTTAGAAATAAAAAATTGGTAATAAGTGAACAACCTTGTAAAATACAGTTTTTATAATGTAACAGGGAAAGGTCCAAATGAAGTATCTTTAAAAAAAGAGGTTGAAGTTCATACACTAAATGTATAAAAAAGGTAAAATTTCATCAATAAGTTGTATATTGAGGTTAAAGTTCATAAACTAAATGTATAAAAAAGGTAAAATTTCATCAATAAGTTGTATATTGAGGTTAAAGTTCATAAACTAAATGTATAAAAAAGGTAAAATTTCATCAATAAGTTGTATATTGAGTTTGAAGTTTATAAACTAAATGTATAAAAAAGGTAAAATTTCATCAATAAGTTGTATATTGAGGTTGAAGTTCATAAACTAAATGTATAAAAAAGGTAAAATTTCATCAATAAGTTGTATATTGAGGTTAAAGTTCATAAACTAAATGTATAAAAAAGGTAAAATTTCATCAATAAGTTGTATATTGAGGTTAAAGTTCATAAACTAAATGTATAAAAAAGGTAAAATTTCATCAATAAGTTGTATATTGAGTTTGAAGTTTATAAACTAAATGTATAAAAAAGGTAAAATTTCATCAATAAGTTGTATATTGAGGTTGAAGTTCATAAACTAAATGTATAAAAAAGGTAAAATTTCATCAATAAGTTGTATATTGAGGTTAAAGTTCATAAACTAAATGTATAAAAAAGGTAAAATTTCATCAATAAGTTGTATATTGAGTTTGAAGTTTATAAACTAAATGTATAAAAAAGGTAAAATTTCATCAATAAGTTGTATATTGAGGTTGAAGTTCATAAACTAAATGTATAAAAAAGGTAAATTTCATCAATAAGTTGTATATTGAGGTTGAAGTTCATAAACTAAATGTTTAAAAAAGGTAAAATTTCATCAAAAAGTTGTATATTGAGGTTGAAGTTCATAAACTAAATGTTTAAAAAAGGTAAAATTTCATCAAAAAGTTGTATATTGAGGTTAAAGTTCATAAACTAAATGTTTAAAAAAGGTAAAATTTCATCAATAAGTTGTATATTGAGGTTGAAGTTCATAATCTAAATGTATAAAAAAGGTAAAATTTCATCAATAAGTTGTATATTGAGGTTGAAGTTCATAAACTAAATGTTTAAAAAAGGTAAAATTTCATCAAAAAGTAGTATATTGAGGTTGAAGTTCATAAACTAAATGTATAAAAAGGTAAAATTTCATCAAAAAGTTGTATATTGAGGTTGAAGTTCATAAACTAAATGTATAAAAAAGGTAAATTTCATCAATAAGTTGTATATTGAGGTTGAAGTTCATAAACTAAATGTTTAAAAAAGGTAAAATTTCATCAATAAGTTGTATATTGAGGTTAAAGTTCATAAACTAAATGTTTAAAAAAGGTAAAATTTCATCAAAAAGTTGTATATTGAGGTTGAAGTTCATAAACTAAATGTATAAAAAAGGTAAAATTTCATCAATAAGTTGTATATTGAGGTTGAAGTTTATAAACTAAATGTATAAAAAAAGGTAAATTTTCAGCAATAAGTTGTATATTGAGGTTGAAGTTCATAAACTAAATGTATAAAAAAAGGTAAAATTTCATCAATAAGTTGTATATTGAGGTTGAAGTTCATAAACTAAATGTTTAAAAAAGGTAAAATTTCATCAAAAAGTTGTATATTGAGGTTGAAGTTCATAAACTAAATGTTTAAAAAAGGTAAAATTTCATCAAAAAGTTGTATATTGAGGTTGAAGTTCATAAACTAAATGTATAAAAAAGGTAAAATTCCATCAATAAGTTGTATATTGAGGTTGAAGTTTATAAACTAAATGTATAATACCGGTAAAGTATTTATCAATATATTGCATATACTAAGGTTGAATTTCATAAACTAAAGTTCTGTATGACTTCAATCCAACAACAGGCAGAAAAATTATAACAAGATTGAAAGAGCATACGTACAATATGAAAACCAAAGATCCTAGGTCCCTCATTTTTCAGCATACCATTAATACCGGCCACAAATTTAATTTAGATAGTCCAACTTGCCACTACAGTAGCATAACCACCAAATCCGAAAGATTAATCCTCGAATCTCTGAACTCCGAACAACATAATAGCATTAATCGCAGAATAGAAATCCCTGAACAATTTAGCCATATTCCATACCACAACAATCATATCTCTCGTTTATCTAAATCATAGTCTAAAACTTAACTTTATTAAAATATTGTAATTATGGTTAATTTCCATTCCAATTGTTTAACATAGTAAAATAGTAATAATATATGTAGATTTAATACTTTTCTTCCTGATATATATATGTAAAACTTGTAACAAATTAAATGTATATAACTGTCTCTCAAAAAATGAAATAGTTCATTTTTGCCTGTAGAAGGGCGGCTCCAGCTCGAAAGCTCGCGTATATTGTAATAAAAGAAACTTATTGCGAAAGGTTGTATCTTTATTTTTAACATTTTCCGCATCACCAATTTAGATAAATTCGTATTATCTATTTGAGGCTTATCATTTTTCAAGAGCTCTCTATCCTATTTTAATTTGTCAACAAATATAATAGAATTCTGTAATATTTTAGCTGCTATTGATACACGAATTAAAAAAAAGAAACTCCGGAAACCTTTTTTAATTGTTTGAGATGGAAGATATTTTAGAAGGACGACCTAGACTAGATGCTGTCATGGAAGATGTTCGTCCAATAACCAAAGATGACAAAACAAGAATTCATAAAGGTACCAGAAGTTAGTTGAACGAACAAACCAGTATATTTCTCCTTAAAAACTTAGGGATGAAGTATGAGAGGATGAATTGTGAAGAGTAATGATAAACGGAAAAAAAAAAGTGTCCAGGGATTACATTGTATTATAACCTATCCACCTATTTACACGGTAGATACGTTTCTGAGAGAAACGTGTACATCGGGGGATAGGTGTACACAGAAATAAAAATAAAATGCATTGACAGGTTAAAATATGTAGTCAGCACATAAGCTCGGGATTCCTTGTGAGATGTGTACACAGCGCATGTGTTCAATCACGGTAGCATTTAGTATAGTGCGATAAAAAAAAACTTATTTGGAAAACCGTGTAAAAGCGAAAACGTGTAAAACAAGTACCGTGTAAATCGGAGGATAGGTGTATATATATATTTATACTATGATAGCAGATTACCTATTCAATACCAAACTACTATGGAAGATATTCTAGAAGAACGGCCAAGACCTAGGCTGGACACTGTCAAAGGATGCACCAAGATGTTCCCTCCAATAACCAAAGATGACAAAACACGAATTCATAAAGTTAGTTGAACGAACAAACCAGCATATTTCGCTCTAAAACAAATACTCCAACATATTTATTTTTATTAGAATACATTTCTGCCTCGGCCTCGTCAAAAAAGACGTAAAAACAAACAAGACGTCTTCCCATCTATTTTGACAAGAGCGGGTGGGACTTACCTTTATTTCTTTCATATGTTTCTCTCCGGGCCAAATTTCATATATACCTTTTTTAAATCAATATTTATATACAGTATATCGGTATATATATGAAAAACAAGAGAGAGAGATTGAGATTGAAACTACTTCATATTTCAATATCCATATAAGATTATATAAGGTTAAATACAGAATAAATATAAATAAATAAGATTATATGATGATAAACATATGAATAAATAGATATAAATATATAAAGTAATTGATAAATATACATATATATAAAATATATACAAGGTCTTCATTGGTGGCGCCCACCGCGGGAAAGACTCCGCCACCGATGGACTGTGAGAGTTTTTTCTCACAGAGTGGGCAGGTCGATGTGTTGGCTGGCATTACCCACCTCAAGACCAAGATGGTACTTGTAGATGGTAGCCTTCGCCACGCTGGTCAATTTCATTGCCTCGGGATGGAGGCCGACACCGAACAGCCAGGCCTGCAGATCCAGGGGCACTTCGCAGGAGGCGAACACCTCACCGAGCAGGGGTCGCACGGCTCGGCAACTCCAGAGAGAGAGAGAAAAGAGAAAAAATATGTTCAGGTGTTGATATTAAAAACAAAATTGGCATTTCCTTACCGCTCACATGAACATTTTAGGTAACAGAGCGACATCTGGTGGAATAAAAATCAACTAAACGTTCATTTAGCTTATTACAAAGATATTTGGCCAACCCATTCTGTAATGGTAGATTTTAAAGGTATAAGAATCATTCAATTTTGTTTTTTTTCCATAACATATTTTTAGCATCATTCTTAACATATTATTGACTGTATTGACTCATCCATTGATGAGCTCTACTCTTTCCCAGCAGACACCATCAACAAGCTTTACAAGCTTGATACCTTAATATGATTGAGTGGAGATAAGACAGAAGAAGAAGAATCATTCTTCAAATTTTCCGTCGCATATGGGTAACGGGTTAAAATTCTCTAGTTGAAATTTAATATTCACATATACAAATATGAGAATTTGAAACTATTATAGACACGCATGAATTTTTAAAAAAAATTAAACAATTTTCTACTGCCCTTACTGCGATGGAAAAATTAATGGGAGAGCCTGGTTCATCAGTGGTGAATTGCAGTAAGGGCAGTAGAAAATTGTTTAATTTTTAAAAGAAACATACACGTCTATAATAGTTTCGAATTTTCATTACAGATGGCGCCCTTATGTATCATAATATAAAAATATGACACTAGAGAGGCATATCTCTTCCTTTATTATCTGAACGATGCATTATATTCAACATTCTATTATTCTTTCTTATCTCCACTCAATCTTATTAGGGTATCAAGTTGTGATCCTTGATTGTGTCTGTTTGACAACCATCATGACTGGGTGAATTAGAATGCGTCTGCCTTTGTCATTAAGACTGGGAGCACTACTCAGTAGCAGGCCGACTTAGCTACAATATGAAATGGCCGCCTCTGATATGAGGAACAGACACCATGTGCAGCCACTCCTAACATGGAGTACAAACGCTGCTCATCCTGTATCCCTGGAGCCCTTACAGGGTACTATCAGCCGGGCCAGCTGAGCCCAGGTTTTTTAGTGAGCTTGTTACTGCTTCCCCTCCTCCTTTTTCATCCGAGTTTGGGACCGGCAAAGGAGGAGTTATCATCCTTGTAAAAACCTTTATTAGTGGTTAAGGTTTTTAACTATGGAACATAATGCACCGTTCTGGTGAATAATTAAAAGGAGAGATGCTTCTTTAATTACATGAATATAATCCTTATTCTCTTCCGCAACTTTATATAAAAATATAGGATTAAAATTTTAAACCCTTAAAATCCTTTACGTATCACCAAAATGTATTGAACATTATCCTTAGTGAAAAACTGAAGAAAACTGCTTTATAATTTTACGAAATAATATTGCAAAAAACATCATTTTCTAAGAAGCGGGTTACCAACTAAAGTCACAAAGGTTAAAGATATTTGTATGCGGAATTGATAGAAAAAAACAGAAGAAAGGAAACAAGGAAACAGTAGATGTCTTAAATTTGCATATAGAAAATTCTGCACTTTTTTTTAAAAACAAATATTTCCATAATGGAGAATTTTCAAGAATCGATTAATGGTCCACAATTTTTTTTGTTTGTTTTTTTATTTGGTCATGTGGTCCAGAAGGTAAAAGTTTATAATGAATTCCTATTTATATCTATTCTTTTTTTATAATTAAATGCATATCTTATTGGGAATTTACAAAAACGTTATTCTCTTATAGCCATATAAATGTAAAGTAAACATATGCAAGATCTATGGGCCGGTAAAAAAATAGTTCATCAAATCACGGAACGCAAACTCATAATTTCATCAAATATATCCTAATCTAATTAATATATAATTATTAATTACTATATTATATATGGATAATTACTATAATAATTTTATATTTTTACCTGTAGATGGGTCGTTTCTCTCTTCTTTCTTATCTCCACACTGGGTGAAGTAGAATGCCTTTGTCATTAAGACTGGGAGCACTACTCAGTGGCAGGCCGACTTGGCTCCAAAAGAAATGGCCACCTCTGACATGAGGAACAGACGCCATGTACAGCCACTCCTAACATGGAGTACAAATACTGCTCATCCTGTATCCCTGGATTAGGAGCCCTTACAGGGTACTATCAGCCGGGCCAGCTGAACCCAGGTTTTTTAGTGAGCTTGTTACTGCTCCCCCTCCTCCTTTTTTATTCGGGCTTGGGACTGGCAAAGGAGGAGTTAGAAGGGTCGTTTTAAAACCCGAAAGCTTGTAAACTCGTTAAAAGTATAATAAATAAATTTATCCTCGGAGATTTATATTTATTTAATCTAATTGATACAGAGAATTATAATTATAATAATTTAAAAAAGTACAAATGTTATATTGTACTGGGATAAGGTTTATAAATCAAGAAAAAGGCATTTCCTTATAGTGCAACTGATTACACTGGTCAACACTGAAAAATATGTTTTTGATAATGCATCAGTTTCTGACTAAGGTGCTGATCACGAATATAATGTTAGATTTCATGTATCTCATCAATATTTAGAGATAAAACATATACATATTTAGGCCACAATGTGGTACATCAGTCCATATAAGCGGTACACATTGAACTCAGATAAAAACTGAGAACGTCATACCAAAAGGTACTTTATTTACTGTAGTATAAGAAAACCGAATCTATAAAAAAAATGTAAAATGCTACAGTCAATCCTTAATAAATTTTAACCTTTTTGATTTTCTCTTATAAATGTATTACGGCATGTCGCGGGACAGATTCCAGCAGTAATCTGCCATCATGTGGCAGTCCCAGATACCTTGATATCTTTCTTCCATAATTATTTATACCGATAGATGGCGATAGCCATCAGCAACGTTCAGTTGCACGATAAGAAGATGCCTTTTTCTTAATTTAATTAATATATTCTATATGGGTGTAATTGCTTTAATTAATATATTGTATATGGGTAATTAGAAAGACATATTTGGAAGATATTACCCATAATATATAAAAAGTAGAATTGTGCCATTACAGCAACTTAACTGCGAGTACAAAAGCATACAGAAAATGTGTAAAGAAACAGGTATTGCTGGATCTTGAAATTAAAAGTTATTGATGGCTTGCGCCATCTATCGGAATAAATTTCAAGTATTCGTTGATGTTTTTTTTCAAAATTAGCGACAAATACCCATTTTTGATTAATCTGAAAGGTATTTATGTGTCCAGTTTAAGAATAAACAGAAATCAACCAGTAGTTGATATTTATTCCGATAGATGACGCAGGTCATCAGCAACTTTAAGTTGCACGATAAAGATATACCTTTTTCTTAATTTATCTACTTGTTGTTCTAAGTATAATTTCACTTTTGTTCTATTTCTACACAGAAAACGTGTTGTTGTTTTTTATTATATGATTTATAGGGAGATTAAATTGGCGAAACCGCTGGGAAGGTTCATCACTGATGAGCCAAGTCCTTCAAATATTTTTTTCATCTCAATAATGACAGTAGAAGTTTGGATTGTTTGTGAAAAGAAACATTCGTATCTTAATGTCTTCATTCGTTTTTTTTTTTTTTGCTTATCCCTAGTACACGTGGTAAAGGCCATGATAATCATGGTGGGTAGTTAGCGACTGCTTTTTACTGTAAGCGCACCACATGTCCACATATGTGAAAAGCAGTTCGACTTTGCACTTACAAATGCCAGAGCCCCGTTTGGTTACTTGCACTCGCTGGTGGGGTTGGACTTTTGCAAGAATCGGGAGCCATTGGAGTATTTTTTTTTAAACAGAAAAAAGTGTCCAATGCGGGAATCGAACCCGGGTCCTAGTGGTCGAAAACCAAACGGTTTAACCAGCCTTCCACCGACCCCCCATTCGTTATACAGTTAAACCTGTCGCCCCCTCTTGGAACTCACCAAAATAGGGTGCTATAGAGAGATGGTGCCATAGACAGGTCACTTTTAATGTAAATAGCATCGTACTACGTATTTAAAATCGGGTGCTATAGAGAGGGAGGCGCTATTTAGAGGAGGCGCTATAGACAGGTTTAACTGTATATAGTTTATATTTATTCCGATAGATGGCGCTAGCAATCAGCAGCTTTTAATTGCACGATCAGATGTTTTTCTCTTAATTTATCTACCTAATCCCAGTACGATTTCAATTTGGTAAAATGACTTTTGACAAGTTTTACCGCAAATTTTCTTTTGAACGTAAAATCGTTATTTATTTTAAGGAGAAATAACGACTATTTCTATCCTTAGGGATGAAGTATGAAAGGATGAATTGTGAAGAGTAATGATGAACAGAAAAATAAAGTGTCCAGGGATGAGGTATGAAAGGATGAGTGTCCATCCCTGGACACTTTTATTTTTCCGTTTATCATCACTCTTCACAATTAATCTTTTCATACTTTATCCCTAAAGATAGAAATAATCGTTATTTCTCCTTAAAATAAATTACGATTTTTCGTTCAAAAGAAACATTTGCGGTAAAACTTATCAAACGTCGTTTTACAATCATAAACTGCTTTATATTGTATTATAAATTTCAATTTTGTACTATTTTTTCGTATTGTTATATAAAGTTAAACAAAGTCGAGAAAGACCAAAAAAAAAAATGGGAAGACGCGAACGCATCCACCAATGAATATTGATGTTAAAAGGAAACTAGGGAGAGAATTCACCCTCTACCCCTATTTTACGATCGTCTGCGAAAATATTAAATTCCACTTCGAATAATTCCTCATAAAAGCGTTTCTAAGTGAACAGATGGTCAAAATAAAATCTTTGCTCCACTTCAATTAAGTAACACAAGTCCGGAGGGGCAAATATTCAACCAATCAGAGAGACCCTGCTAAGTGAATTTAAAATGGAATCTCTTTGTGTATTATTTGTTTGTTTGTTTAGCTCTGGTCCCTCAGGCTATTTAGTACCAAACGATCTTGGAACATTTCGTTTGATCGTATTTCCACTTCCTGTAAAAAAAATCTAACCTCTTAAAATATGTATATGTTTCTTTTAAATTAGTTTTTTTGGATTTTTATTTTTTGTTGTTAAGAGAGAATTTTCTCGATTTTTAATAAATAGCTTTTTTATTTTTCAGTTTACTCTGCGGTATCTTGTGTTGAAAATGTGGCTATATGTATATAACAAAACTTAAGGAAGTTGTACATTTTAGCATGTACACGTATATACACTTGTATATCTGGATTCAGACAATAACTCTGAAAGATATTACAGTGACCTTTATTGAAGACACAAGAGATACCCAAGTGTGAATATAGTACACTCATGGACAAAACTTAAGGAAGTTGTACCTTTTAGCATGTATATCGGGATTCAGACAATAACACTGAAAGATATTACAGTAACCTTTATTGAAAACACACGAGATAACCAAGTGTGAATATAGTACACTCATGGACAAAACTTAAGGAAGTTGTACCTTTTAGTATGTATATCGGGATTCAGACAATAACTCTGAAAGATATTACAGTGAACTTTATTGAAGAGACACGAGATAACCAAGTGTGAACATAGTACACTAATGAACAAAACTTAAGGAAGTTGTATCTTTCAGCATGTATATCGGGATTCAGACAATAACTCTGAAAGATATTACAGTGACCTTTATTGAAGACATACGAGATAACCAAGTGTGAATATAGTACACTAATGGACAAAACTCAAAGAAGTTGTACTTTTTAGTATGTATATCGGGATTCAGACAATAACACTGAAAGATAGTACAGTGACCTATATTGAAGACACACGAGAACACCAAAGTATGAACAAAATTGCTTCTGTCTCCTAAAAAAAACAGACGAACGGCGATATCAGAGACTTTCCACACTTCCTTAAGTTTTGTCCTGAGTGTATATAAAGTCAAAAAATACTTTTTAATTTTAATTCAAAACAATTATTATTATCTTGTCATTCTCAGAATTGACAATAGATGACCTATTTTCCAGGCCTATAACTACATTTGGAGAGGAGTGGATTTCAGGAATTGGTTTAACCATGGAGATAAGCACTACCACCACAATTTATATATACAGACCTTATACTCGATGATAAAAAAAAATCCTTCTTCAAACAATTTCTTGTCATCGAATCCTGGAATTTTTTATTTCTTGATTTTCTCTTTCAATGCGAGAGATAAAGACCTTACCTTTTATATATCCTTCTGGAATATTCTCGTATTTTCTGTCAGTACCTATACTTTGAAATGTAATTATAGAGTTTATTTGTATGGCTTGGGGGTATATTCCTTCTAAAAATAGTGGAGATTATATAAATGGTCATCAAATGCAACAGACAAAAATCTACAATATTGATTTATAATCAGATAAGGGTAGAGGCAAAACCTTTAGACGAGAAAATTCCATGGATTCTAATACAAGGAAGAAGGTTTCACGATGGTTACGTAGGAGGTCTATGATAAAGTGTGTAAAAATTATTGTTTTAGTAAATAATTCTCTACAAAAAAAAAGAATATATTTTCACACATACAATACACATCATCAAAGAGAAACAGAATATTACGATGCACTCGCGCGCCATCTGTTATGAAAATTAGAAACTATTTTAGACGCGTAAGATTATTTTTATGGAGGAATTGTTGATGAGTCTGGTAAATTCATCTGAAGTCTGTACTGATAACAGAGATATCTACTCAAAGAGAGAAAGAGAAAATCTCTGCCACATCGAAGGTCAAGTAGATGCTAAACCTCATGGAATCCAATAGATGAAGATCTACATAGAAGAATTGTCGATGAGTCTGGTAAGTTCATCTGAAGTCTATACTGATAACAAAGCTGTATACTCAGAGAGAGGAAGAGAAAATCTCTGCGACAACGAAGGTCAAGTAGATGCTAAACCTTATGGAATTCAATAGATAAAGATCTTTATAGAGGAATTGTCGATGAGTCTGGTAAGTTCATCTGAAGTCTATACTGATAACAAAGCTGTATACTCAGAGAGAGGAAGAGAAAATCTCTGCGACAACGAAGGTCAAGTAGATGCTAAACCTTATGGAATTCAATAGATAAAGATCTTTATAGAGGAATTGTCGATGAGTCTGGTAAGTTCATCTGAAGTCTATACTGATAACAAAGCTATATACTCAGAGAGATTAGAAATCTCTGCCACAACAAAGGTCATGTAGATGCCAAAAGTCTTCAGATGAACTTACCAGACTCATCGACAATTCCTCCAAAAAAAAAAAGATTCTTACGCGTCTAAAATAGTTTCTAATTTTCAGAAACAGAATATATCTTTTATTTTAATATAAGAGAACCCCGAGGGCTCTGTTAGGAGTAACTATTATAACAGTATTGTATGAGAACTGTAACTAGAAACACCAACACAACTGTAACAATCTTTGTACCCTGGGAGTGTTATTAGTTCCGCAACAATTGGAACACTACCAGACCAATCTTCAACCCCACCTTCGATTAACTGGGATGGTTGATCAATGGAGTGCTGAGGAAAACCGTTACCAGCAAAATTTACTCTTCATTTATTTTGATTCGGATTGATTTGACAATTAGTATTGATTGCTCTGTAGTCAGTCGATGGCGTTCTCTGTGTATTCCAGCTACATCTGACCTTTGTACAATATCCAACGTCCTTGTTGAGTTTGGTCTTTTGAGGGTGATTCACTTCAATCTATAAAGAAATTATCTTGCTATATGACATTCTTCCATCAGATATGTTTCTTTTGTTGCTCCTTTCTGAATTCGCGTGACCTTCGCTGTGCTAGAATATTTTCTCTTGGAGGAAGTGACTCATGAGAAACTTACGGTGATCTTGCCCGAATCTTTTCGACATATTCCTCCATGTAGATCTTTATTGAGATGCGTGAATTTTCGCATCTATTTGACCTTTTGGCTAAGTTCAAGGTGGAGTATCACACTCTTTGTATATATAACTCTGTTATCGTGAAAGAATAAAGATGAACTTACCCGACTCATCAATAATTCTGTTTTTTTTAGATATTTATTTATTGGAATCCATGAACTTACTCGACTCAAAGAAATTTCCCTTTGTAGATCTTCATCTATTGGATTCCATGACTTTTCGTTTCTACTTGGCTTTTTTGTACCAGAGATTTTTTCTCACTCAATGAGTAGATATCTCTGTTATTATGAGACACTTCAGATGAACTTACCAGACTCATCAAAAGTTTCCCTTTGTAGATCTTTATCTATTGGATTCCATGACTTTTAGCATCTACTTGACCTTTGCTTTGTGCGAGAGATTTTCTCTCTCTGAGTATATAGCTTTGTATAGACTTCATATGAACTTACCGATTCATCGACAATTCCTCCTTGTAGATTTTATTCTATTGAAATCCATGACCTTTAGCATCTACTTGACCTTCGCTGTGCCAGAAATGTTCTTTCTCTAAGTATATAGCTTTGTTATCATAAGAGACTTAAAATGAACTTACCTTACTCATCCTTAATTCCTTTTTATAGATCTTTATCTATTGGATTCCATGACTTTTAGCATCTACTTGACCTTCGCTGTATCAGATTTCGTCCTTTCAAATCCGTTTACTCTTATGCCTTTCTTTTCTATCAGAAACATGGGCTGATATCACCTGATTTCAAGACATTCCTCCTTGTAGATCTTTGTCTTTGCGATTCGATGTATCGAACGCTTCTTTCGTGGAAGTCTTCTTACTTGATCATCGCCCTGACAGAGGTTCTCTTGGATACACTCTGTTTCTCTTTAATGATGATGTGTATTGTCTGTGTTATAACACGCCATCTATATATAACAAATGAAAACACCAAAACGCGAATGTTTCTTATCACAAATAAATCAAACATCTACTGTCCTTACTTCGATGAAAAAATATTGGGAGGACTTGACTCATCAGTGATGAACCCTCCCAGCAGTTTCTCCAATTTAATCCACCAGACCGCTTCTTTAGAGCTCTAATACTGTATTGGATCATTCTGCTTATATATGTCACACTGAAGGATGGAATCTCAGAAATGGTATTTAAGTAAACTATGGACATAAGCTTTTAGGACAGTAGAATTACATATAAATATTTGCAATCAAGAAATGCTCTTCCGCAAACAATAAGGACAAGTTAGGCATAAATTAATACATATAAATATTATATATTAAGGGGGATATATTTGCAATTTTCTTCTATTGAATTTTTTTTTTTTAAAGAGTAAATTTGATATTAAAAATTTTACCTCGAATCTATACTCATGGAAAAAACTTAAGGAAGTTTTACCTTTTAGCATGTATATCGGGAATCATACAATAACTCTGAAAGATATTACAGTTTCCTTTATTGAAGACACACGAGATAACCAAGTGTGAACAATATTTTCCCTTTGTCGTCTTCTTCTTCTTAAAAAAAAAAAAAAAAAAACAACGACCGGCGACATCAAAGACTTTCCACTTCCTTGAGTTTTTTCCCCTAAGAGTATATATATGTTTATACTAAATATATATTATATGCTATTAGAGATCCCATTGTGAACAAGAACCTTTACAAAATATATTTAATATTTTCACTTTTATGTTAATTTACAAAAAGCTGCCAAGTTTTAATATAAAAAACGCGAATGTGATAAATTTACTATAATCTAGAAGGTGGATGGACGTTACAAAACCTACACCTTGTGTGATAAAACGTCAATTTTCATGGTTTCTTATAGAGGTGGTCTCTTATTGGAGGTTGTATAAGATAAATACATTTAATTTCGTTTATAAAGGTGTCGCTCTGAGAGGTGGTCGCTCATGGGAGGTGTAGAGTCAATTTTTGATCTAGAGAAGCGTTGAGACAATAGAATATTTAAGGATTTTCTCTCCTTTGAATTTCACTTCCTGATGAGATTTTGTTTTTTCTGTTTAAAAGAAAAAAGGAAGAAATATTTATGTGAGAAGATGGTTTCCAATATAGAAATAAAGAACCCTCTCTCCCCCAACACTTCTCTCTATTTATATCTTCTCGTTTTGTGAGAGTTGAAATAAAGACCGAAAAAACTCTAAAAAATAGAAAACTGATTTAATATTTCTCTTTTTTTAATCAATATTCTACTCTTTTCCTTGATAATATATTGAAAATATTTGTCAATAGATTTTTACTCTTCAAAAAAAAAAAAACTCATGGACAAAACTTAAGGAAATGTGGAAAATCTTTGATGTCGTCGGTCGTCGTCTTTTTTTTTTTTTTTGAGGAGACAGTGGTACTTATTAATTAATTAACTTTATTAACATCATGAAACGCGATATCCCAAACTCAGGGATATTGGCGTCAATACATTTCACTGCATTACAGCAATTCGGCTATATACAATCCTGTTCAATTCATTATTTTACATAAATTAACTAAAGAAAATTGTCCAAAGAGAAAAAAAACAACAAAGCAAAACACACAGAGCAAGCATCGCAGTTCTTTTCTTTTTTCTAAGATTCCTTCTCTTTTTTCCAATTCAAGAGAAAGTTGTATATGTATTAACAAAATTGATCAAATTTTTTCTTTTCTTTTTTGTCTACAAATTCATCAAGCTGTCCAATACGACCAAATCTATTTTCCCTAAAATCCCGGAAAATTGGGCACTCCAGAAGTAGATGTCTCGCGTCTTGAAACAGTGGTACTTATTAGTAAATTAAATTTTATTGTCATCTATCGTTAAAATTTTACACAAATAAATTTACTGGCAATGCGTTTCTTTTAAATATCATCAAATATTATCTCTACAGACCTTACTGCAATGATATGAGTTATTGAATGAGAGGGCTTGGAGTGGTACTTATGTTCACACTTAGTTATCTTGTGTCTTTAATAAAGGTCACTGTAATATCTTTCAGAGTTATTGTCCAGATATACATGCTAAAAGGTACAACTTCCTTAAGTTTTGTTCATGAGTGTATATTGGTTATCTCGTGTGTCTTCAACAAAAGTCACTGTAATATTTTCAGAGTTATTGTCTGAATCCCGATGAACAGTAAAACCTCTCTGTAAAGGACACCTAATGGCAGAGGCAAAGTGTCCTTATAGGAGAGGAGGTGTTTTCTTACCGGAGAGTTGCTAAATAGTAAAAATGGTAATTTTGCAAATGAAAGCTGTCTTTTGTAGAGAGGTGTCCACTAGCGGGGTATCCGCTAAAAGGAGGTTCTACTGTACATGCTAAAAGTTACAACTTCCTTATGTTTTGTCCATGTGTGTATATTAAAGAGACAAAAGATATAACTCTCTCGGATTCCAGTAAAATGTCAAATGCACAGTCTTCAATTTAAGTCTTCATATGGAAGTATAATCCTGATGATGATGGTTTATAAAACTGCAGAGATAAGTTTCATAAAACTGTTGAAATTTTACAAATCCAGATTATATTATGATGCATTAGTGCGCCATCTGTTATGAAAATTTGAAACTATTATAGACGCATACTTCAGTAAGGACAGTAGAAATTGTTTAATTTGTAAAAAAATCATACGCTTTATAATAGTTTCGAATTTTCAAATCCATATTGTTGCATCATGATTAATGCGCGTATTTTAAATATTATTTATAATATTTTTAAAATTTAAATTATATATTTATTTATTTTTATAAAACTACTATAAAATGTTATGTACTATAACACATTTGTATTTTGATACACTAAATACCCCACCTGCTTTAAACTTTGATATGATAAGTAAATGGACATTGCTGCTGCTGTGATGGAGATGCATGGAGACATCTGAGGCTCTTAGTTTGGCACAACAACAACAGAAAATTGACATGGACCCAGAACAACAGCTTTACACACCCAAGATAGTGGACATTGCTGCTGCTCTGATGGAGATGCATGGAGACATCTGAGGCTCTTCATTGGACACGACAACAACAAGATGAGTCAGGCTCTCCCATTAATTTTTCCACTGCACTAAGGTCAGTAGAAATTGTTTATTTTTAAAAAGAACACGTCTATAATAGTTTCGAATTTTGATAACAGATGGCGCGCTAATGTATCATAATATATATTGTAACACGAGGGCTAACAGCCCGTTGTTGACCTTTCTTGATTTATCAAGTAATTAGTTTTAGTCAATTTTGTATATACTAAGCCTATTCTAAATAAATGGAAGTTGAATCGATGATAATTCCTACTGAATAATTTATAACTGGAGATACACAATACTAAATTGCAACACAAGTTTATAGTTTTGTTTATCTATAAATAGAGATTATATATTTACATATAATTTCACAGAGTACTTTCTTAGGAGATTGTAGGAAGTAAGATTCCATTATGGGAACAACTTCCTTCCTATAAAGTGACAAAGATACGTCCATAGAGAGAGAGAGATGATATATAAATCCAGAAATATATAAAGTCCATAACATCTCTTTGTTGATGAAGTCTGGGCTTTCATCCAAATAGGATCTTGTGAAACCTCTTTAAGATCTTCTACTTTATGGTTAATCCCCTGTGTAACTTAATCCTCGACTTTTTTACAATACTCCTCACTCTCTTTTGACGACTTAGCAGCTCAACTTATTCTCAAGTAGCTTGAACACCATTTCTGTGTTTATAACATCGGGTATGTAATAAACACCTTAATCGTCTTTATATATATTATAAATAGAAAATATATTTATGTTGTATTTTGATTGTTATTTATATAGAATTATTAGCTGTTGCTTGATTTTGGTATGCAGTCGTGGAAAAGATTATAATAAAATTAGTTATAAAAATAGCTTCAATTGCGCTAAAGGAAATAAATATATATATAAAAACATAATTTGGTAAAAGTACTGCCTGACTTAAGGCGTAAGAATAAAAAAAAAGAAAACTTATTTACATAATGTACAAAAGGTTTGAGCCGGCCATCGGGAAACAACAACAATAAGTTTTTTATAGGGGAAGTCCCGATATCTGTTTGTAGATATAAACAGAGTATTTGAATCTATGGAATATAATTTTAAATAAAATAATATTTTAATTCAACATATATATTTAGACAATTTATAATTGAAAACATCTTTATTAACTCCTAGAGTTAAAAGTTTAAAAAGGACATATACAATAATGTGAAAAACAAGAAAAAAAATAGAAAAATGGTCAGGGTTTGATATTAAGAATAAATATTGTCTCTGACACTGACAGCTCACATGAGCTTTTTAGATGACATAGCGCCATCTCGTGGAATAAAAATCAACTAAACGTTGATAGTATTTAGCAGCGTTTATTATTGTTCGTTTTGAACTTCTATAGATGAATAGATGAGTGGAAATTCTCGAAAGCTTGAGGATGCATTAATAAAATGAAAGGAAACTCATTCCTAAAAACCTGTTGCACTATTTTTAATTAATATCACATCTTTTACAATTTTCTATTTATAAAACAGAGCATTTTTCCAGTGTAATCTCCAACCTTGAATACTAGTTACATAAAAATAAGACCTAATCCAAATACAGTTAAACCTGTCTATAGAGCCCCCCTCTAAATAGCGCCTTCCTCTCTATAGCGCCCGATTTTAAACATTAAAATGTAAAATGTTTACAAAAGTGACCTGTCTATAGCACCCCCTCTCTATAGCACCCTATTTTGGTGAGTCCCAAGAAGGGGCGCTATAGACAGGTTTAACTGTACATTAATAGTGTTTAAATAAAAGGCATATATTGGATCAAAATATCATTTATTTTACCAATATTTCAATTGGCTGAACGCCAACCTTTATCAAGGTATTATAACATTTTAATGTGTTCAAATAAAAAGCATAAATTGGATCAAAATATCATTTATTTTACCAATATTTCAGTTGGCTGAACGCCAACCTTTATCAAGGTATTATAACATTTTAATAGTATTTAAATTAAAAGGAATATATTGGATCAAAATATCATTTATTTTACCAATATTTCAGTTGGCTGAACGTGTTATGTTTCGGTAACAGCGTTTTTACCATCATCAGACAAACGAATAAAAAAGTGAGCTTTATCATTGAGGTCTAGTTGAAAAACACAACAAATACCACATACCACAAATACCAAATACGCCATTGTTGAATGTTGTGTCGCCAGATAGAGAGTACCCAGGATAAGGTGTTACTTAGATGAGGCCACGAACTTAGGGAATATATTATGAAAAAGGCATCTCCTTATCGTGCAACTGAGAGTTGCTGATGGCTTGCGCCATCAATCGGAATAAATATCAACTATTCTCGAAAGCTAACCTTAATGGGTATTTGGCCAATTCTGGAATAAATAAAAATCAACGAGAATAGTTGATATTTATCCCGATAGATGGCGCAAGCCATCAGCAACTTTCAGTTGCACGATGAGAATATGCCCTTTTCATAATTTATGCACCTTATCTCGGTACAATATCACATTTGTACTATTCTTTCACATTAAGGAATATAGTTTATTAAAACATCACAATTAATAAATCCTAGTCACAGACTATCACAAATGGTATCTCTATTTACAATATTACAATCTCCAAGACAACAATTTAGTATGCAAAAAGAATATATATGAATTTTTGCAAATATTCAAAACATGTAAATACACTACATAGAAGTTCACAGAAGACTCTACGTTGAATCATCTCACCTTATTTCAAACCACCAGCATATCGTTTTTAAAATGTAATTTACCCGGAGTTTTTTTATAAAATTTAAATTATTTTTATCATCGATAGCGCGGGATAGCCTGAAGGAAGGATGGTATGAATGATTGTCTTACAAAATTCAAATACAAATTTTGGCCCATCCATCAAAAATCCTTTCTTCACGTTTATTAGTTCTCAAATAATCTCTTATACAACCAGGTTATTTTCTTTTCTACCCACGGAGAACTTCATTATCACCTCTAAAATTGTTTTATTTTTAAATTAACAAATTTATTATGAAATTAGATATAAAAGATTATTCTTTGTAAAATATGTAGCGAATTTACCAAATGAAAGAAGACAGGTTTCTTTAATTATTCGACGACGCAATCTTTCGGGCAAAAACCCTTCAACAGGCAAGATAAAGTTTAAATACGACACTCTGGGGTTCGACACTTTAAGGGTTTTTGCCCGAAAGCTTGCGTCGTCGAATAATTAAAGAAACTTGTCTTCTTTCATTTGGTAAATTCGCTACTTATTGTTAAATGTTGTGGCATTCTGTAATTATATCTTTATATTAAAATTAAAAATGGCATATCCTGACCAGGAGCACATGTACTTTACATATTGCAGAGCGCCATCTAGTGGAACAGAAATTAACTAAACATTGATTTAGCCTGTTCCCTGATATTTGGCCAACCCAATTTCTTGATAAATCAAGAAAAGCCATTCGCGAACGCGTTTCGGGCTGTTGGCACTCGTCAGCGTGGAGTAGGCTGTACCAATGCGACCAGAATTTTGGTCCCAGAGGCTTCTTGAGGAACCAAGAAATGGGTATTTAAGGCCAAACTTGTGTAAATACGCTTTGCATTTAAAAACAATTAGGCATACCTTGACCACTAACATGAGTGTTTTTCAGATGGCAAAGCGCATCTAGTAGAACAGAAATCAACTAAACGTTGATTTAACCATCCACTGATATTTGGCCCATAATTGAAGACACACTAGATAACCAAGTGTAAAAAAAATCCCTCTGTTTCCTTAAAAAAAAAGACGATTAACGACTTCAAAGACTCGACTCCATAAGTTTTGTCTATGAATGTACCAAATGTATTATTTAATGCAATTTTAAAGAGAGGCGTGTCACATTTGGTATATATATATGTAGTAGTTTATGTGAAGATATGTAAATATTAAGAAAAAAGGCATCTTCTTATCGTACAACTGAAAGTTGCTGATGACTTGCGCCATCTATCGGAATAAATATCAACTATTCTCGTTGATTTTTAATTATTCCAGAATTGGCCAAATACCCATTCTTGATTAATCAAGAAAAGCTAACCACAGACGCATTTCGGGCATTCGATGCACCTTATCCCAGTACAATATCACATTTGTACTATTTTCTCCATATGTAAATATGTACATATGATAAATACCAAAATTAAATTACATAGAAACTTTCAAATAAGCTCTCCATCAGTTTTATAAACATATTATATATATTTGAAGTTTTACTGCAGTTATATATATCATAGTATGAAAATGTATGCCGTTTTGAATGTACCAAATGTATTATTTAATGCAATTTTAAAGAGAGGCGTTTCACATTTGGTATATATATATGTAGTAGTTTATGTGAAGATATGTAAATATGTACAAATGGATTTGCATAAATACCAAAAATATATTACAGAGAAGCTTTCAAATAAGTTCTCCATCAGTTTAATAAACATTATATCATATATATATTCGAAGTTTTACTGCAGTTATATATATCATAGTATTAAAATGTATGCCGTTTTTTATTCTAAAAAGAAACTATATATAGACAAAAAATGGAGAAAAAAACGTAAGAAACTTTTTTACAATTACTGAAAATTTGGTCCCATTGCGAACATCTGGTGAACAGTCCCAAGAAAATAGATACCCATAAAATTTTCCACCCATAAAACTGTACGAATATCTTGAAATTCCGACCATTAAAGTAAAATATCTCCAGTTCCATTTTCCTTCATTCTTTAGAGCCTTTAAAAAATATCGTCTGAAATTATTTCTCATTATTATTCTTACATTTCTACCCAATACATCATTACAGACTTTATTGAATTTTAATTATTTTAAAACCATTATAACTAATTAAAACAAATATTTTGTTTATCTATCTATATATATACGGTTATCTAAGCCTCTATCTCTTTAAAATCCCTAAACAATATATCGGGCGTTATTATTCAATTAAGAGAACATTTTAAATTGATCTCTATTAATTACGAAATATAATTAGGCAATTTAAATGCCTTCATTAAGCCTACAAAAGGACCGTGTAATTTTCTTGGTAAACAGGGAAAATTGGAGAGAAATGGGAGAGTGCTATTTGTCCACTGCGATAATCTTTTGGGATGAAATTATTTTAAAGATTAGTTTACTTTTTATGAGAGATTGTAGGTGCTACGTTAAGTTTATGTAATTTCCACTTGTTCTATTTTTTTAAATTTCGATTTAGCGCAGTCACGCACGTTCCGTCTTAAATTCCATTATCTCTATTTATATATATGTTATATAAAAATATATTATTTCATTTAAAATTATAATTTCATAGATTCAAATACTCTGCTAAATCGACCGCCAGAGGTCACTCTTCCCCTATAAAAACTTGTTGTTGTTTGATCCCAATGGCCGGCTCAAAACTTTTGTACATTATGTAAATAAATTTTTCATTTTTTTGTATTCTTACGCCTTAAGCCAGGCAGTACTTTTACCAAATTATGTATTTTATACATTCCTGAGCTCAAATAAAGAAATCTCTGATCAAAACCATTATTTTTATTCACAACTGCATCACCAATACCATTTAGTACTAAAAAGAACCAGCAAATAACTCCATGGCATAATCCTCAAGATGATCTAAATACAAGCAGAAAATATATTTTCTTTATATAAGATATATATAAGACCTTCTAAGATTATCTTGTTTGGTACATTGAGGAATTACCTGCCTCACGCTGATGAATATGGCCTGCATCAGCTCGAAACACGTACTTGGTTATTTTGTGATTCGTTGTAATAGGATTTTAATGTAAATTTTATGAAAGTAAAAAGAACTAAATGAAGGATTAGGAAAAGTAAAATCTTCTGAAATACAAATAAATAATAAACAAAATATATTTAAAACAACTAAGTAAAAAATTAACACTCGAAAGGATTTTGCTTATTATTTATAAATTAAGGGTTTAGTTAAACATTATAAAGGAATGACAATACATCCAGATGACACAAGAACCTATAGGACATGTAACAACTGTCCTGGTGTGGAACTAACACCTACTCACATATTCTCATGGCCAGCAATGGTCGCAGCCTTGCAGTAAAATTGACATGAACCCAGAGCAGCAGCTTTACACACCCAAGATAGAGAACATTGCTGTGATAGAGATGTATGGAGACATCTGAGGCTCTTCAATGGACACGACAACAACAACAGAAAATTGACATGGACCCAGAGCAAAAGCTTTACACACCCAAGATAGTGGACATTTCTGTGATAGAGATGTATGGAGATATCTGAGGCTCTTCATTGGACACGACAACAACAGAAAATTGACATGGACCCAGAACAGCAGCTTTACACACCCAAGATAGAGAACATTTCTGTGATAGAGATGTATGGAGATATCTGAGGCACTTCATTGGACACGACAACAACAACAGAAAATTGACATGGACCCAGAACAGCAGCTTCACACACCCAAGATAGTGGACATTGCTGCTGCTGTGATGGAGATGTATGGAGACATCTGAGGCTCTTCATTGGACACGACAACAACAACAGAAAATTGACATGGACCCAGAACAGCAGCTTTACACACCCAAGATAGAGAACATTGCTGTGATAGAGATGTATGGAGACATCTGAGGCTCTTCATTGGACACGACAACAACAACAAGGGTTTAGTTGATTTTTTTTTATTCCGATAAATGGCGCAAACTATCATCAAAGTACAGTTGTAAAATCATGAGATGTCACTAGTGTATTAATGAAAAATTCCAATTATTTTAATTAATTTTATACCCCAGAATATGTAAATTAGCCTGTTTTAACTAAATCTGCATATACCGGGGTTATGACATTGACTCCTACAGACCTTGGAAAAGTTACATAGGTCAAATATTGTGGAGACATAGTGGAACAAATACTGTCATACAAACATTTCTTATCCATTTATATATACAGTTGAACCTGTCTATAGCGCTCCCTCTTGGGACTCGACATAATAGGGTGCTATAGACAGGTCACTTTTAATGTAAATCGCATCGTACTACGTATTTAAAATCGGGCGCTATAGAGAGGGAGGCGCTATTTAGAGGGGGCGCTATAGACAGGTCACTTTTAATGTAAATCGCATCGTACTACGTATTTAAAATCGGGCGCTATAGAGAGGGAGTCGCTATTTAGAGGGGATGCTATAGACAGGTCACTTTTAATGTAAATCGCATCGTACTACGTATTTAAAATCGGGCGCTATAGAGAGGGAGGCGCTATTTAGAGGGGATGCTATAGACAGGTCACTTTTAATGTAAATCGCATCGTACTACGTATTTAAAATCGGGCGCTATAGAGAGGGAGGCGCTATTTAGAGGGGACGCTATAGACAGGTTTAACTTAAATATATTTATATATCATCTACAATAAGTAAAGACAGATGTTCTGTCTAGATCACTAAGAAATAAAGAGAGTTTTCCTAAAAAGAATTCCCTATGAAATATAAGGTAGGATAAAAAAGGTATCGAGGCTATTGTGAAGTGCTAGATACCTCATTTGTTCTGTCTATTCCTGAGGGAGTGATTGTTTAGAAAGAGTGAGATTGGTTGAAGCGATGTCTATTGTAATATCCACGGTAGTGTCGCAGGGTGTGAGAAGTGGCTACAAATCTTCACCTAATAGATACAAATTCTCGGAATATCAACTATTTAATATAGGAATATTAAACTATTTTAAATATTAAAAATAAAAAAGGCATATCCTGACCAGGAACACATGTGCTTTTCAGAAGACAGAGCGCCATCTGGGTTGGTCAAATATCAGGGAACAGGTTAAATCAATGAATAGTTGATTTCTGTTCCACCAGATGGCGCTCTTCCTTCTGAAAAGCACATGTGCTCCTGGTCAGGATATGCCTTTTTTATTTTTAATATCAACACCTGACCTTTTTATTTTTTTGTCTATTGTTTTTCAATTTTAAATATATGGCAATAACGTACCATTTATAGATAAGAAATGAAATCAATAAACAAGAATGTTCATTTTTCGAGTTAAAAAACTTTCTACTGTTCTTTCTGTGATGGAAAATTTTGGGAGGGCTTAGCTCATCAATCGAGAACCCTCCTAGTGGTTTCGCCAATTCAATCTACAAGACCGTTTTTGTGTGTAGACATCAATTTTCTATTATACTATAACTTTTTTATAAGATTATAAACTCAAAAGGAGCTTTTTATATATAGAAATATCTTCTATTTAGTTTATAATCTTACAATAACGACCGTTTTTTAGAGCTTTAATACTGTATTGGATCATTCTGCTTTATATGCGGCAATGAAGGGTGGAATCTTAGAAATGTTATTAAGGTAGATTACCTGATAATATATCGGCCTTCATTTCTCTTATCGCATCATTAATAAAAATGCAAAGAGTTGAATATAAGTATAGATAAAGATAAAACAATTATAATATTTATTTAAAATGTTAACGGAATAATTTATAATATTTTTATGGGGTTTATATGTGATGTAGTTCAGTTTTAATTGCCAAACTGACAACAACATCTATATATATAAAAATGAATGTTTGTATGTTTGTTGGTCTGTCTGTATGCACGGTATACAAATTCGCAGTAGTTCACTAATTCAGACCAAAATTTCCATACATAGGTAAAAAATAACGGGGATGACGATAGGCTATTTTAAAAAATATATAAATCAATTATTAAAACTATATATTCAAATTATTCTACTTAGCTCACGAGCAGCGCCCTCTAGAACACTCAGGCGGGCGACGGCGGCGTGCGACGATTGGCTGCCGGCGCAGCACGTGACTTCCCTGCCCCCTGCCTCCCCCCCCCCCCGCCGAGTAAATGAGATCTCCCGGCTGCCGGCCGGTTGAGCTCACGAGCAGCGCCCTCTAGAACGCGTGACGATTTTGACGGCGCGGGGCGCTCCCAGTTCGACAGTTGCGCGGGGGCAGAGTGACCTCGCGGGTGCCCTCCGGGAACTACGTCCATCTCTTCCATATGTAATATACATTTAATCGTGTAAACCCGGGCGTTGCCCGGGTCATTCGTCCACAAATTCGCAGTAGTTCACTAATTCAAACCAAAATTTCCATACATAGGTAAAAGAATACTGGGAAGACGATAGGCTATTTTAAAAATTTTGCTGTATCATGTTTGATTATCAGATACAAAATTATATCGGGAAAAATTCCAAAGAGCAGAGACCACGGGCGAAACAGGGTACATTTAATAGGGTAAAACCCGGGCGTTGCCCGGGTCATTTGGCTAGTTCTATATAAATATATATTTTGAATAAGAACAATTTTTTTTTGGACGAAAAGCGTATCTTTTATTTTTGAAATGATGGAAGCTTGCGAGCAATTTGATCTTCTACATCATTTATTAAAAACCTCAACACCAATTATCGTAAATTCAGAACGCCTACTTGAATATTATGACTCCGGAATATGGCCGTTGTTAGTACAAAGCGGCTTTTCTTTTCACAAGATACCCCAGTGTTTCATGAAATCTTAAAAATTGACTTTAAGGTATTTGCAGTTAAAGCGCTAATATATGTGAAATTGAAAATTCGAAACTATTTTATACGTGTATGTTTCTTTTAAAAATTATACAATTCCTGCTGCCACTTACTGCAATGGAAATGGGAGGGTCTGGTTCATAACAGATGGCGCGCTAATGCATCATAATGTGTGAAATTGGCAGTAATATATTTGTGAAAAAAAGGCACCTCCTTATCGTGCAACTGAAAGTTGCTGATGGCTTGCGCCATCTATTGGAATAAATATCAACTATTCTCGTTAATTTTTAATTATTCCAGAATTGGCCGAATGCCCATTCTTGATTAATCAAGAAAAGCTAACCACGGACGCGTTTCGGGCTGTTGGCCCTCATCAGCGTGGTGTAAGCTGTACCTCAACGACCGAAAAATTGGACAATATATTCGTTAGAAATTTTTAGATGAAAACGAGCACTTTTGCCATTAAAATGTATATTATATTTGTGAATAGTTTTTGTTACGTATAGAAAAATAACATAAATAACATTAATGTACAATAACAAGTGATAAAAAAATAAAGCAATTTTACAAGTAAATACTCTCAGAATAAAATAGGATAAAAGCTATTGACAATAAGTCAACAGAAGAGTATGGAGCAGATATCCTGTCTGGAGACGACATTCAACTTGAGGGTAATTCAGACGATTCTCCGCAGAAGATGGTTGCCATGGTAACGCGGGAATCAAAGAATCCGACGGATTGTCCTCGTTATGGATCGCCTGATAGGAAAATTGGTTCTTTAATTGGTAGGATCGTGTCTGCTTGGTTTGTTGGTTGGTTGATCGTCTGCTTGGTTTGTTAGTTGGTCGGTCGTCTGCTTGGAATATTTGCTGGTTGATCGTCTGCTTGTTGGTTGATTCATTATCTACTCTTTTATTTTAATTGGTTGTCTCCCTGAGAGGGACAGGGGTATTTGTTAATTTATTTATCTATTCGAATTTAAAGAATAAATTGCAAGTAACTTCAACCAGTTTGTGTAGTATTTTAAATAGGCCTGTTAAAGACCCATGTCTCGAAAGCTTGTCTTTTTAAATACGTAATAAAAAAATATTATATTGGAAATAAATATTTCAACTCCAAGAGGTATACTTTGAAATTTTTAATCTTTATATTTAATTTATTGTCTGATTTGGTTTATTGTTTTGTTGATCATCTGCTTGGTTGGTTAATCGTCTGCTTTGTTTGTTGGTTGATCGTCTGCTTTGTTTGTGGGTTAATCGTCTGCTTTGTTTATTGTTTGATCGTATCTTGGTCGGTTGATTATTTGCTTAATTGGTTGGTCACCTGCTTTGTTTGCTAGTTGAAGGTCTGCCTCATTTGTTGGTTGATCGCCTGCTTCATTGGTTGATCGTCTGCTTTATTTGTTGGTTGATCGTCTGCTTTGTTTATTGTTTTGATCGACTGCTTGGTTGGTTGATCGTCTGCTTTATTTGTTGTTTGATCGTCTGCTTTATTTGTTGGTTGATCGTCTGCTTTATTTGTTGTTTGATCGTCTGCTTTGTTTATTGTTTGATCGTCTGCTTGGTTGGTTGATCGTCTGCTCTATTTGTTGTTTGATCGTCTGCTTTGTTTATTGTTTGATCGTCTGCTTGGTTGGTTGATCGTCTGCTTTGTTTATTGTTTGATCGTCTGCTTGGTTGGTTGATCGTCTGCTTTGTTTATTGTTTGATCGTCTGCTTGGTTGGTTGATCGTCTGCTTTATTGTTTGGTCGTCTGCTTTGTTTTCTGGTTTGATGATCGTTTATTTGCTAGTCCTGTTAATCGTCTACTTGGTTGATCAATCATTTGCGTGGTTTGTTAATTAATTGAATACTTAGTTATTAGGCATATACACGAAAAGGAAAATTCGGCGCTATATAAACCGTAATGGTAAAATTGTTTAAAAAGTCGCCATTTAAACAATTAATTAAAAAAGTAACGACATTGAATATTTAATATAATGCACTGCGGCCTGTGATTGTAAAACGACACTTGAAGTTACACCGCATGAGTTTATTTTAACGAAAAATCAAAATTTTATTTCAAGGTGAAATATAGACTATTTCTAACCTTTTTGGATGAGGTATGAAAGGATGAATTATGAAGAGTAATGATGAACGGAAATCCCATCCCTGGACACTTTTATTTTTCCGTTCTTCATTACTCTTCATAATTCATCCTTTCATACCTCATCCAAAAAGGTTAGAAATAGTGGATATTTCACCTTGAAATAAAATTTTGAATTTTCGTTAAAAGAAACTCATGCGGTGTAACTTAAAATTGAATATTTAAACTGAGAAACAGATAAAATTAGAAGAACATAATTCTAAATAAAGGTGTTAACATAAATAACAATAGTTAGGGCGACAAAATATATGATTGGTGACAGGGAATGAATACAGATTACAGTATTGGTTACTTATCACAGATGTAAAATATATTGAATGTACATAATAAAACTATCGTTACGTCATACCAATAAAGTAAATTAGACGAAATACAATGAAATTCTTTATTACATATAAGGCAAGCTTTCGAGCGGGAGCTATTCCACAGGCCTGAGAAAGAATTAATTCTCGAAAGCATTCCGAAATTATTATAAAGAAGCACATTGAGACATTTGTATCTTTATTTTAAGTTTATTACATATTTGTAAATAAATATAAAGCATATATTGAATCTAAATTTATTAAACAGCCAATATTTCTAGGGGCAACACGCCTCTCTTTATCAAGGCTTTTGATTTGAACTAAATCACGTGGGTATGTAATCCACTCATGCTATATATATAAATATTGGCTGTTTAATAAATTTAGATCCAATATATGCTTTATATTTATTTATATATATTATTATGGATGGCTCAATCTTTTACATATTTGTAAATATCTATAGGTTAAAAAGATATCTGCCTATTGTCTTGAATGGTAAAATTTTACCAATATTATTTCAAGTATGATTGTTTGTTTGTATGTCCGGTATACAAATTCGCAGTAGTTCACTAATTCAAACCAAAATTTCCATACATAGCTAAAGAAATACGGGGAAGACGATAGGCTATTTTAAAAATATATATAAATCAATTATTAAAACTATATATTCAAATTATTATACTTAGCTCACGAACAGCGCCCTCTATCAAAGATTATATTAAATTATGCTATTGAAAACAAATAGATATAATGCTAATAACAAACAATTAAAAAAAATCTTATCTAAATATATATCACTCGGGTAGATATGCACATGGGTCAATCCCGGGGCGAAGCCCGGGTCACCCGTCTAGTTCAATATAAAAGGCATATATTTTGAATTAAAATTATTGAATATATGCAAAACTACCTTTTTTAACTTAATTTCATTGACGTTATGTGGCGCTGAGTTTGTTGACATATAAATATGTTGTCATACCTTGAAAAAGGTTGGCATTCAGCCAACTGAAATATTGGGAAATAATATTTTTTTATCCAATTAATGTATTTATAATTTAATATAGATAAATATCAAAACTGCCGCGATATCCTCCAACAAAAGATAAATTCGCCAAAGAACACCGCTATTTACAATATCAAGTTTACATTTTCAATTTCGAAATTACAAAGTTTGAAAAAGAAAGAAGTTAATTTTAAAAATAAGGCTTATTTTGGATTGTAATAAGATTATTTATTAAACCGATATTCCGATGGACCAATCTTTCATCTTTTTCGAGGTATTTTGCCGTGAAGCACGTAGCAGGTCGCGTGCCCCAGGTGAGCCACCAGACGTCTTCCAAGCTTGTTGGGCGATAAACCATCTAAGATATACATTTTAAACAGAGTAAATATAATCAAAAGAAAAACAATGTGATATCGAAGAGATATCAGAGATTATGAGATATCGAAATGACTAAACAAATAAAATATATAATCTGGTGGCTCACCTGGGGCACGCGACCTGCTACGTGCTTCACGGCAAAATACCTCGAAAAAGATGGAAGATTGGTCCATCGAAATATCGGATCAATAAATAATCTTATTACAATCCAAAATAAGCCTTATTTTTTAAATATACATTTTTTATGGATTGCTCTATATTCAGAAAGAAGTTAATATTGTAGCTACTTTTTAAAGGTATATTTAGATAGAAATTGGACTTAATACAGCCACCAATAAACAACCACTTCCTGAAGAAACCCAGAAGTATCCTTGTTTATGATTGGTTTCTCAATGGACATTCTACTATATAGAGTCTATGGTCAAATACATTATTAAACAGCATTCCAACGTATTATTTGTTCGAAATTCAGTAAGAATGACGTCACAGCGTTGCCATGGTACAACCCCTCTATTTACCTTCCACTTAGGACGTTATTAATGGCGGCTTTTTGTTCTTCCTGCGGATTCCATGTTCTCACTTTCTGTTTTATCGGGATTCCTTTGTTTACATATATCTGCCTTTACATACAAGCCAATCGTAATGTAATATAGCTGGTGAAAATGTTCTTTATTTTCAAAGGAATTAAAATATTCTCATTAGCAATATTTTTCTTCTATTAACGATAGAATCAAATATAAATTATTGTAACGTTAATGTTTCCTTTTATGTCTAATAAACAATTCATACTATCCCCTATTACAATCAGAAAAGTATTGAGAGGGCCTGGCTCATCGTGGTGAAATTCCCAGAGATTTCACCAGTTTATTCTAACATTACCACTGATTAGCCAGGTTCTAAAAATATTTTATTTTTGATATCTGTAAAAGAAGCGGAAAATATTTATTTTTGGAAAAAAAGGAAAGAATAAATCAATCTATATAATATTCTCACATGGATAAACCTTAATGAATATTATTTAAATAAAATTAATTAAATATTATTTTATTTAAAACTATATTTATAGATTCAAATATTCTGTTTATATCTACCATCAGATGTCGGGACTTCCCCTATAAAAACTCATTGTTGTTGTTTCCCGATGGCCGGCTCAAACTTTTTGTATATTATGTAAATAAGTTTTCTTTTTTATTATTATTATTACGCCTTAAGCCAGGCTGTACCTTTCCCAAATTATGTTTTTATAAATTCCTTTAGCGCAATTGAAGCTATTTTTTATAACAAATTTTATTATAATCTTTTCCACGACTGCATACCAAAATCAAGCAACAGCTAATAATTCTATATATATAACAATCAAAATACAACAGAAATCTTTTTTTATAATATATATAAAGACGATTAAGGTGTTTATTACATAGCCGAAGTTTTAAACACAGAAATGGTGTTCAAGCTACTTGAGAATAAGTCGAGCTACTAAGTCGTCAAAAGAGAGTGAGGAGTATTGTAAACAAGTCGAGGATTAAGTTACACAGGGGATTAGCCATAAAGTAGAAGGTCTTGAAGAGGTTTCACAAGATCCTATTTGGATGAAAGCCCAGACTTCATCAACAAAGAGATGACATGGACTTTATATATTTCTGGATTTATATATCATCTCTCTCTCTATGGACGTATCTTTGTCACTTTATAGGAAGGAAGTTGTTCCCATAATGGAATCTTACTTCCTACAATCCCCTAAGTAAGTACTCGGTGTGAAACTATAAGTAAATATATAATCTCTATTTATAGATAGACAAAACTATAAACTTGTGTTGTAATTTAGTATTGTGTATCTCCAGTTATAAATTATATAGTAGGAATTGTCATCGATCTAACTTCCATTTATTTAAAATAGGTTCAGTATACACAAAAGTGACTAAAACTAATTTCTTGACAAATCAAGAAAAGTCAACAACGTGCTGTAAGCCCTCGTGTTACAATATATATTATGATACATTAGCGCGCCATCTGTTATCAAAATTCGAAACTATTATAGACGTGTTCTTTTTAAAAATAAACAATTTCTACTGTCCTTACTGCAATGGAAAAATAAATGGGAGAACCTGTCTCATCATATATTGTATATCTCCAGTTATAAACATGTAGAAGGAATTGCCAGCGAGATCTAGCCCTCAACTGATACTTCGATCTGGTCATCTTCAATTTAATAAATGTAACTGTCCGTTTATTTATTTAGGATAGAAATAGGTTTAGCATACACAAAAGGTACTAAAACTAATTTCTTGATAAATCAAGAAAAATCAACCACGGGCTGTTAGACCTCGTCAACATGGTTCAGACTGTACCTCTATTTGACCAAATATTTGGTTCCAGAGGCTTCCTGAAAAATCAAGAAATGGGTATTTAAGGCCAAGTTTGTGTAAATACATATATATATTTGTAGAACGAAATTTGACAATTATGCCGCAAATGTTTCTTTTGAACGAAAAATCGAAAATTATTTTGAGGAGAAATAACGATTAATTCTAACTTTAGGGATGAAGTTTGAAAGAATGAATTGTGAAGAGTAATGATGAACGGAAAAATAAAAGTGTCCAGGGATGGGAATCGAACCCACAGTTTACCGCTTACCGGGCAGATGCCATGTCCACTAGGCTTTTAGGCACTTTTATTTTTCCGTTTAACATTACTCTTCACAATTCATCCTTTCATACTTCATCCCTAAGGTTAGAAATAATCTTTATTTCTCCTTAAAATAAATTTTGATTTTTCGTTCAAAAGAAACATTTGCGGCATAATTGTCAAATTTCGTTCTACAATCATATAAGCCGCATTATATTGTATTACATATATTTATTTAAAAAGACATATATTGGATCAAAATATCATATATTTATACCAATATTTCAGTTGGCTGAATGTCAACCTTTATCAAGGTATTATAACATGTTATTGACACACATTAATATGTTATAATACCTTGTTAAAGGTTGGCGTTCAGCCAACTGAAATATTGGTATAAATAAATGATATTTTGATCCAATATATGCCTTTTTAAAAAGATTTATTTATGAATTGCTCTATTTTCAAAACCTATATATATATTCTGGTAGTCTTTGATCTCTAGGCGTGAGTAACGAAAGCAGAGTTGTAGAGAGATGGAAATATAAGATGACGGACTAACCACACCTAACTATATTACCAATTAGTTGCTCTGTACATTTTTCAACATTATTGGCAGCACCATTGTTTGATTAGTTAGTGGCCTAATTAGTAAAACTTTAATTTAGCTGACTGATTCTTATAGTTACTGGAAGACTAATTGTTCTTACAATCTCAAATGATCCACTTTGTTGCATTTGGATTGTTGTTGAATAGATATTTGTACATTTCTACCTTGTTTGTTGTCTCTAGTTTGTTCGGTTTAGATAGTTATACATAATATTTTGTTGTAAATTTTATTGTTTAGTTTATTGAAACAATACTTAAAGTTTCACCGCATAAGTTTCTTTTCTGTGAAAAATCAATATTTATTTCAAAGAGAAATATTTACTATTTCTAACTTTTTTGGATGAAGTATGAAAGGGTGAAAATATGAAGAGTAATGGCGAACGGAAAAATACGTCCAGGGTAGCCTAGTGAACATGGCATCTGCCCGGTAAGCGGTACGTTGTGGGATCGATTCCCGCCCCTGGACACTTTTATTTTTCCGTTCGCCATTACTCTTCATATTTTCACCCTTTCATACTTCATCCAAAAAAGTTAGAAATAGTAAATATTTCTCTTTGAAATAAATATTGATTTTTCACAGAAAAGAAACTTATGCGGTGAAACTTTAAGTATTGTTTTATAATCACACGCCGCAGTCCTTTATGTTGTTTAGTTTATTGTTGCATTTTTATTGATTACTGTTTTATCCTAGAAGGTTGGGAGGTAACCAAGAGTGAGGTGTCGCTTCACTGAGGCATACGGACTCCAGTAATCTCGTTTATTAACATAAATTGACTGACTGCTGGTAGCTAAAAACTGTCGCTATTTATATATAAAATTCTATGAAAACCATTATGCAAAACAGGATATTTGCATATCCATAATTCAATATGCAAATACAACTACAATTACCATTCATAACATGATTGTTAATTGATAATTTTAGATTTTTTCTTTGTTTTACTTATATACACTAATGGACAAAACTTAAGGAAGTATGAATTTTTTTATGTCGACGGTCGTCTGCTTTTTAAAAGGAGGCAGAGGCAATTTTGTTCACACTTGGTTATCGGGTGTATCTTCAATAAAGATCACTGTAATATATTTCAGAGTTATTATCTGATATACATGCTGAAAGTTACAACTTCCTTAAGTTTGGTCCATGAGTGTATGTCTCCTCTGTGTATTATGTATACTAATCAATCAATACCTATATAAAGACACCTTCAATCCTATATACAGATTTACTTGAAAGATTCAGATAATGAATGCGAAAAGAGGGTTAAACATAAATTCAAATAAACAAAGTTAAACGGGACATATGTACATATAGAGATATATATTTATTTTAATACTATATTATATACATGTTATAATAGAAAAAAAAAGAATTTTCTGTTTGATTTTTGATAATTAGTTATATAGAATTAATACTTGATGCTGATTATTTTGAGAATAAAGGTATTTGTTGAGCAGCCGTGGCAATGATAAATAAAATCAGTTATCAAAATAGATTTAATTGATCTTATGGAATATATAAAAAAAACATAATTTGATTAAGTACTGCCTGGCTTAAGGCGAGTAGAACAAAAAAAAAAAGATTATTTACATAATGTACAAAAGTTTTGAGCCGGCCATCGGGGAACAACAACAATGAGTATTTATAGGGGAAGCGTGACCTCTGACGGTCGATTTAAGAGTATTTGAATCGATGAAATATAATTTTAAATAAAATAATACTTCAATATAACATAATTTTAAATAGAATATTTTAATATAACATACATATAGGGGAGAGGTATATGTATTCTCTCCTATTCTCTTCGTATTGTTCACATTATAAATTCTTATTATCTAATATTTATTGTTTTGTTTATACCTACAATCATGTACCTAACATTGTTAGATTAAGATGGTCGCGGTGAACAAGTGTTATAAACCGTCCGACACAGATCCGGGATCAAATCCCTCTTTGGGCAATTTTTTTTTTCTAATACAATTTATTTCCTATACCCTTCTAAATAGAAGAATTTCCAACAGCCTTATCTGATGTTACTGTCGTACATACAACTTTGTAAAATTAAACTTCTTCCTTGTAATATCAGTGTTGAATAAGAAACACATTGTTAAAAATCCAAGTTATTCCTATTCCATATATAACACACTTCGCAGTCTGGCATCTGATAGAAAATTCGAGTAAAATCAAACCTAAATACCAAACTTATTTATATCATTAACATTAAACACTTTTGGCAGTAAATTGAAAATTGATAAAATAACTTGTCTTCAGTTTGGATTGAATGAATAATTTTAAAAACATCGTCAATAAAATCTTCTGTGAATCTCTTTAATAGAACAACTTTGTACTTAAAATATACTTGGCGAGCGAATTCGCGCATGCGTACAAACGACCAATCAGCAGCAGACGGTGTAACTTGCCGTTAGTGATCATCGGCCGGCGAAATTGGGACGCCGCACGCGACGATGACAGAAAAGAAAATAATTGCGCATGCGTCGCTCTAGTGACGCTAATAAAAAGGGAAAAGATGAGCACACAGCGGGCCAATAAAAATGAGAATATATATATATGTGAAAAAAGAATTTAAAATAGAAAAATAGTCAGGCGTTGATATTGAAAACAAAATAGGTATATCCTGACCAGACTCTTTAGATGGCAGAGAGCGCCATCTAGTGGAACATAAATCAACTAAACGTTGATTCAACTTGTTTCCTGATATTTGGTTAATCCGATTTCTTGATAAATCAAGAAAAGCCATCCATGAACGGGTTTAGGGCTGTTGGCCCTCATCAGATGGCGCTCTGCCATCTAAAAAGCTCGTGTAAGGGATCAGGATATGCCTATTTTGTATATATATTTAAATACATACACCTATCCCCCGATTTACACGGTACTTGTTTTACACGTTTTCGCTTTTACACGGTTTTCCAAATAAGTTTATTTTTTTGTTTTTATCGCACTATACTAAAATGTGATATTCTACTCTATACTACCTATGTTGAAAAGAATATTGGGAGGCTCTGATTTATGAGGGGGCGAACACCTATTATGATTTGACAGTTTAATATACACCTATCCCTCGATTTGCACGTTTTTCTCATGAACGTATCTACCGTGTAAATCGGGGGATAGGTGTACTAATAATTAAGGCATATATTATAGTAGTTGATAAAATTGATTTAAAAAAATTCCATTGATAATTGGATAAATATTTTAATTTCTCTTTTTCAAAAACATAATTGATCTTCTTGATTATTTACAAATCATATTCTAAGAATTTTATTTTTCAATATAAAAAAAAACAATCCGATTATTAATAAATCTTTAATAATATGAAAAATACAATTTATCACAAAAGAAATGCAAGAAATATCATCGTGGATTAAAGTAAAAAAAAACGAATAGATAATTCGCAATTTATTAATAAAAAAAAACCTTTAAAAAAACCCGACTATAATAATCATTTAAAAATTACGAAGTAAAAAAAAAAAAAGAACGTCACAATTCAAATAATAGATTTAGTTTTATATTCTTTAAATGCTTTACGAACGAACACAAAGAAATTTAAAAAAGTTAGCTTTCTTTAGGAATAGACATCAATTGCCATAGTAACAATGGACGTTTAAAAGATGTTAATACCCCGCTTCCTAATTGGATAGAACAAGTCACATGATCAAATACCCTCTTCACTTCACATCATTTTAATACCAGATCATTAGTCGATGCAACCCACCAATCAGAGCCTCTCGTTTATACGAACCGTCGAGAAAAGCTTAAGGGCGTGTTTTAATTGGTGCACTCTTTTAAGATCTTGTTTTAACTTGGGCTCTTGTTAACAAACGGGATTTCCTTTTGTTTTTGATCAGGCTTCTCTTCTTTTCTTACATCTACCTAACTTGTAGTCTATTATCTCTCTTGTGCCTGCAAAGTTTCTTCCTTTTTTACATCCTCCTCTATCTTCCAGACTTTGTTTTTTAGGGAAGCTAGCTGTAAGATTGACTTTTTTTCTCTCTATAAAAGAACCTTTTAATGTTTTGAGATCAAACTGTGTAAATAAATTGTCCAATAGAGAGGTTTATCTATTGTAAAATTAATTGATAGTAAATGGAGGTAATATTATATTTAATATATTAATTAAATATATTTTCTTATAGATGGAAATTTTGCCGGGAGGATATTGATCTAAAGAGAAAAAAGGTCACTTCTCCCGTCAAAATAGACGTTAAAAATAGACGCCATATATGAGCCCGAAACCATGGTCTCTAGGTGAATGCTTTTCAGTTTGCCAAAGCTGGTGTTGTGGCTTTGTCACCAACCCGAGGCCGCTAGTTGCGGCGACGGTCAATAGATGGCGTCTGGTTTTGACGTCTATTTTGACGGGAGAGACGACCTTTGTCTCTTTAGATATTTTCTTATATATTGAGAGAGAGAGAGACAAGGTAAAAAGGCCAAATTCAAATAAATACTGTGTGACGTTTCGGTAACAGCGTTTGTTACCATCTTCAGACAAAAATACTGAATGAAATTGTGCCTTATCATTAAGAGAGAGTTTTATGTGGATTTTTCCAATTTATGAATTTAATTTTTATTAGTTATATGAACTAGATTTTTGATATTTTTAATATTATATTGATTAAATATGTCTTTAATAACAATGGAAAAAATAGGGTTTGTCAATATGCAAATAATATAGGTATTGTAACGTAGCAAATTTTGGGGCAATAATTGGATTTTTCATCATTGATGAGTCTCTAAAGTTTTAATATTTGAAAAATAGTACAAAAATGAATTTCTACTTAGATCAGGTAGATAAATAAGGAAAAAAAGGCATTTCCTGATCGTGCAACTGAAAGTTGCTGATGACTTGCGCCATCTATCGGTATAAATATCAACTAATCGTTGATTTTTAATTATTCCAGAATGCCTATCTTTTTCTTCTTTTTTCAACTTTCAGTTGCACAATCAGGAAATGCCTTTTTCTGTTTTAATATTTGCTTTATATTTTTCTCAGTTGTAGATATTTCCCTCTTAGTAATGATAATAATAATGATATATGAGAGAGATGACAAATTTGCATATGCAACTGATAGATGGCGTAATGTGTCTAGTCCAGATAATAGTCTCTTCTTCTTTCCTTTCTCAAAGCCATGATAATCATGGTGGGTAGTTAGCAACTGCTTTTACTTTAAGCGCACCACATGTCTACATATGTGAAAAGCAGTTCGACTTTGCACTTACAAATGTGCCAGAGCCCCGTTTGGTTAATTGCAATCGCTGGTGGGATTAGACTTTTGCAAGAATCGGGGCTCATTGGAGCATTTTTTTTTTAAACAGAAAAAAAGTGTCCAATGCGGGAATCGAACCCGGGTCGTAGTGGTCGAAAACCAAACGGTTTAACTAGCCTTCCACCGACCCCCATCCAGATAATAGTTTAAAATGTTAGTAGACTCGTGGTTATCTGATATACAGGTAATCAATAAATAATAAGGTAATCAATAAATCCTTACTATTAAGCATGTATTGTTTGCGGAAGATCATTGCTTGATGTAAATATGTAATTCTATTGTCCTAGAAACCTATGTCCATAGTTAGCTGAAATATCACAACCATTATTCCACCTTTCAGTATCACATCTATAAGCAGAATCGTTCAATGCAGCCTTAAAGCTCTCATAAGCGGTCTAGTAGATTAAATTATTAATAGCAAAACCGCTGAAAGGGTTCACCAATGATGAGCCAAGTCCTCCAATATTTTTCTTCGCAGTAAGAAGAGTAGAAAAAGAGATGTATTAGTTTGAAAAATATAAATGTCTGTTATATTATTGTTATTTCTTAAAGATAGATGGCAATTAAAACAACTATTATTGACATCTTGTCAATATTTACACTCAAAGAGAGTTATAATAGTAAAATAATTCTATATACAGTTACGAGCGTCATGCGTGGTCTCTGTCACGGTTTGCTTTTTTTTTAATGGCGCCCTCCTATTGGTCGGCTACGAACACGCCACCTTTGCCCCCCCCCCCCCCCCCCCCCCCATTTCTGTAACTATTGTGTTGGGGCGGGTCGCTCCTAAATAAATGCATATATTAGTTAATAACCAAGTGGAATCCTCTCTTTCTTTTTCCCAGTAAGAGACGCCTACGGAAGCCAACAGTACATAGACAGATAAAGCACATAGGCTATAGTTATTAACTAATATATGCATTTATTTAAGGCGCCAATTTATAATTGTAACAAATAGTATTTGAATCAAAACATTCAATCGGGTAAAACACGGGCGTTGCCCGGGTCATTCGGCTAGTAGAATAATAAATAGGAAAATTAAAATATGTACAAAAAGTTATATAATAGAGGATGAGGGGAGGCATCCTCGGCGCGCGAGTGTTCTCCTCCAGGAGATGAGCGGGTCCTCCACTCCACCGAACCCAACCTGAACAAAGTAGCGGTAGATCCGTAACTTTGCCGACGCGAGGATGGTCAGGGCTTCGTCCTCAAGGCCGGACCCGAAGATCCAAGCCTGCAGGTCAGGGGGGCCGCCCGATGATGTTGATTATAGATTATAGGTAGATGGCGCGTTGTTGTCTTGAAATTAATATTCTTACTGTGTTTTTAATTTGCATATTAAGACAGAACACACGATCAGAATCTACTGTAACAGGATACCCCTTATAGGTTGGAAGTAGGTTTCACTGAGGTCTAACTACTAGATGCATATGGCGCTGTTCGTAGAAAGACAAATAGATATGGAGGTTCTTTAAAATTAAAGATAATTCGGCCAGTAAATCTTTTTTTATTGTCTCGACGTTTCGACAAAAAATCTTTTGTACTTGTCATAATTTTTAACGCTTTACCAAATGTTTTGATTTTTGTTCGCTCCTGACGAGGACAAAAATATTTGTCGAAAAGTCGAGACAATAAAAAGATTTACTGGCCGGAGTATCTTTAAATTGATGAACTAAACTTATAATATTTTATACGGTTAATTTTAATCGATACATGTTTTAAAGAGAATAATTTTAAACGCTTTGCCAAATGTTTTAATTTTTGTTCGCTCCTGACGAAGATAAAAGATTTTTGTCGAAACGTCGAGACAATAAGATAGATTTACTGGCCGAAGTATCTTCAATTTTAAAGAACTATGAATTCCCCGGCCAGGAAACCTCTATCTTTAAGATATGAAGGTATTGAAACAACTATCAAAATTCTGTATTTGTGAATATTATAGAATATATTAAAATACAGAGAGAGAGAGAGATAGAGTTGGAAAAGATTGACTCAAGACATTAAATCCGTAATGGTAGTATCGTAGAAAGTGTGTGGCAACTTTATGAATTCTAATCTCTCCCATGATAATGAAAGCTGTCACTTCCAAGATAAATGGTAATTGCTTCCAGACTTCAACCTCCTCCAATTATCGAGGAGAGAGCCTTCCTGCGGTTCCCACGATCTAAATTAAGATGGTGGAGTCTTTTCGTGCCAGGCATAATTATGGCCGGTCCTCGTACGACAGCTTTTTTGTCGTGTTTGCAAAATTATTTATATACTGTACTGATTTGTCAACCCGACTATTTACGATAGAGTGTCTTCTCCATCCTCTGTATAACGCTCAAACTGACGCCCAGAAAAATACTTCGTTATTTATATATCGATATTTTCAGTCATTTAAAACTAATTCAATCATCAATATATTAATTGAACTTTATTTTACTTATTATAAAGCAAAAGAGTTTGGTTTAGAATGCTTTCATAACGTTTTCCATCATTTTTCTATCCTTTAATTTATTCCAATACCAGCAAGTGCATTAAGTATATAATGACAACTCAACTAGGAGGTTAAATGTTCATGCGCATGCGCGTTATTGGCATACCAGATAGGGCCAAATATCACGCGCTGAGGCCTGATTAGTAATAAATGTGTTAATCGTGTTTTTTTTTTTTTTCAATATTATTTACCAGTGTGCCCCTTAGGGAAGGAAGAATGAAATATCGAGAGAGAACACAATATTCCATCCATAATGAAGCAAAACCCTACATCCAGTTGATGATGGTCCACAATTTTAGAGAGAGGTTTTCATTTCATTGATTGTTCAGAAGTGAATTTCACTATTATTAACCATTCTCTAAATATCGACCACATTAAAACCTCCCATGAGCGACCTAATAAGTGATCATCTCCCTGACCATATATGAGAGAGAATTGAGACAATATCTCTGAAAGATATTACAGTGACCCTTATTGACGACACAGTAGATAACCAAGTGTGAAACATTACCTCTGTCTCTTTAAAAAAAATCAATGACTTTTCATTTTTTAAAGTTTTGTCCATTAGTTAATATAAAGTGACTTTATTGTACCAACAAAGTAATTTTCTCGATGTTCCAGTTTTTGTTGTACTCTGAGCTATATTTCTTATAGATATCTTTTTTTTTTTTTTGCTTATCCCTAGTACACGTGGTACAGGCCAAGATAATCATGGTGGGTAGTTAGCGACTGCTTTTACTGTAAGCGCACCACATGTCTACATATGTGAAAAGCAGTTCGACTTTGCACTTACAAATGTGCCAGAGCCTCGTTTGGTTACTTGCACTCGCTGGTGGGGTTGGACTTTTGCAAGAATCGGGGGCCATTGGAGCATATTTTTTTTTTATCAGAAAAAAAGTGCCCAATGCGAGAATCGAACCCGGGTCGTAGTGGTCGAAAAATAACGGTCTAACCAGCCTTCCACCGACCCCCATAGATATCTTAAACTTCACATACCTCATTTATCGAAATCTAGTGTCAAAACTATATATTTTTCCAACTTTGGGAATCGATATTTCGGATTCTCGAACAAATACATACAGACACGTACTAAAATACATATCTCTATATGTCAATACACATTCAAACATGTGAAGAAACATTTCCAGAAGAATTAAACTTAAAACATGTCTCGACCTAATAAAATAGAACAACTGTCACGGAGCTGAATTTTTCTAACACAGAATAAGGAGATCACTGTCAGACCCCGATAATACATAGAATAAATGAGCTTAATATCAACATATAATTCTTAAAAATAACTATATAATTAATTGGTTATAAAATACGCGCGAATAGAATCCCAGAGAATTGGAAATAACTTTCATATGATAAAAATAATAGAATTCAAGAGCTTACAAGACCCTAAAACTTTTATTTTAAATTCAATGAAGAATACAAATGTTGTCAATGTATATATATGGGTTGGCCAAATATCAGGGAACAGGCTAAATCAATGTTTATTTGATTTCTGTTCCACCAGATGGCGCTCTGCCTTCTGTAAAGCACATGTGCTCCTGGTCAGGATATGCCTACTTTGTATTTAGTATATATATCTGAGTTAAACAAACAAAACATTTCACGCTTATTGGCCAATGAACTCGACGCTGATCACGTGATAGTGTACAGCCAATAGAAACTCGTTAAAACAGACATCAATATAAACATTAAAGCATATATTTTATAGATAATATATGTGCAATATAAACTTTTTTTTTCGACGCATATAAATATATTTTTAATTAAAACAATTTTCTACTGCCCTTACTGCAATAAATGCCCGGATGAAAAAGGAGGAGGGGGAACATTACCAAGCTCGCTGAAAAACCTGGGCTCAGCTGACCCAGCTGATAGTACCCTGTAAGGGCTCCTAATCCAGAGATACAGGATGAGTCTGTACTCCATGTTAGGAGCGGCTGCACTTGGCGTCTGTTCCTCATGTCAGAGGCGGCCATTTCTTTTGGAGCTAAGTCGGCCTGCCACTGAGTAGTGCTCCCAGTCTTAATGACAAAGGCAGACACATTCTACTTCACCCAGTCATGATGGTTGTCAAACAGACACCATCATTGGTCATAACTTGATACCCTAATATGATTGAGTGGAGATAAGAAAGAAGAGTAGTAAGCCCTCCCAGCGGTTTCGCCAGTTTGATCTACCACATTGCAGTAAGAGCAATAGAAAATTGTTTTAATTCAAAAATAAACCAACGCGTCAAAATTAGTTCATATTTCATATAACATATGGCACGGTAACGCATCATAGGTTTCCTTTTTCAAGACATATTTACTTTAATAACAACATTTTTGTATCCTGAAGAAAGTGGCTGCCTGTCCGGCATTCATATTTATATAAAAAATAGACACTTCAGCCAGTTAGAGTTTTTTATTTTCTCAACGTTTCGACAAAATTTTTTGTCTTCGTCAGGAGAAGTAAATAAAAATAAAGCATTTGACAAAGCGTTAAAAATTGTTCTATTATACCACTAATGTTTAACGCCTTGCCAAATGTTTTATTTTTATTTACTTCTCCTGATGAAGATAAAAGATTACTGTCGAAACCTTGAGAAAAAAATAAAACTCTAACTGACCGTAGTGTCTATTTTTCATAAAAACATTTTTGTAATCAAAGTTTTTTTTTCGCTTATTCCTAGTACACATGGTACAGGCCATGATAATCATGGTGGGTAGTTAGCGACTGCTTTTACTGTAAGCGCATCACATGTTTATACATGTAAAAAGCAGTCCGACTTTGCACTTACAAATGTGCCAAAGCCCCGTTTGGTTACTTGCACTCGCTGGTGGGGGAATCAAAGTTTATATTAAGAAAAAGAACATTTTCTAATCATGCAAATATAGTTACTGATGGATTGCGCCATCTATCGGAATAAATATATAATAAATATGCAACATACAGTTGCACGATTAGAAAATTTCTTAACTTATCCACCCGATTCAAGAACAAATTCACTTTTGTACTATTTTTCACAAAGTTTAAAATGTTGTTTTAAAAGTACAAAACACCTATACATTAACTATGAGCCTGATGGAGCAATGGTATATACTCTCAAATTCATGCAGAAACGGCCAGGGTTCGAATCCCGTTTTGGACAACTTTTTTTATGTCCAGGGTAGCCTAGTGGACATGGCATCTTGACGGTAAGCCGAACACTGTGGGTTCGATTCCCATCCCAGGAATTATACCTTAACTATGTTAAAATATAATTTTACCATATAGTTATATTATCCTCTACCATAAACACATTATTTAATTAAAAAGGCATATATTGGATCAAAATATCATTTATTTTACCAATATTTCAGTTGGCTGAACGCCAACCTTTATCAAGGTATTATAACATTTTAAAGTGTGTCAACAACAAACTTGTAAAATGTTATAACACCTTGATAAAGGTTGGCGTTCAGCCAACTGAAATATTGGTAAAATAAATGATATTTTGATCCAATATATGCCTTTTTAATTAAAGATTTATCTATGTTTTGCTCTATTTTCAAAATAAACACATATATTATTAATATTCATTAAAACTTTAATTAATAAATTCATTTTACTTGTGGTAGTAAAAAAAAGGTATTTTTTTAAAGGTAAAATTAATTTTCCTCTATTTAACTAAAAAGCAATTTTTAAAGGTATTAAAATTCGTTGAGCATAAGGCCAAATTAGCAATAGACAACAAAAAAACAAACTTAGAGATTATTCTCTTCTTTCTGCAAACAGCTTAAATTCAATAAAATAATTTATTTTTGAAGATGAAAAAAAGATATCAATTTAATATCAAGAAACTTTTTTCTTTTCTTTTAAACTACTTCATTAATTTACGGAATTCTATCCAGACGAGAAAAAAGAAGAGTAGAAAGAATTTGTGAAAAAAATATATATTAATTTTGACTTTTTAAAAAATGGTATATTTTTCTAATTATTTTCATATTTCTTCTATTAAATAATAAATCTCAAACTATTTCATTTTCTGGAAATTAATTGAGAGATATTTATTTAAAAGTTTATATTTATATACAATTTATTATATTTTAAAAAAATAAATGTGATTATTGTAGTTGACTAAGTTATTAATTATATTTATTTTTGTGAATAAATATTTATTAAAATTTTATAAACATAATATTTAATGTCAAAATTTGAATTTTATCTCGAATAAAATATTGTTTTGAAATTTCCTTTTTATTTCTATTTGCATATTCTATTTGCATATTCCTATTCTTAATTATTAATCAACGGTCTTCCTCTATTTATAGTTAATATATACTATACTATACTATTCTATATAATTTTAAAGGTTTATATGGTGTCCGTTTTATACGATTACTGATTGGTTCTCTATTGTCACGTGAGCTTAATCAACCAATGTTGTCTTAGGTAACAATACTTATATGGTGTCCGTTTTATACGATTACTGATTGGTTCTCTATTGTCACGTGTCCTTAAACAACCAATGTTGTCTCAGGCAACAATACTTATATGGTGTCCGTTTTATACGATTACTGATTGGTTCTCTATTGTCACGTGTCCTTAAACAACCAATGTTGTCTTAGGTAACAATACTTATATGGTGTCCTTTTTATACGATTACTGATTGGTTCTCTATTGTCACGTGTCCTTAAACAACCAATGTTGTCTCAGGCAACAATACTCATATGGTGTCCGTTTTATACGATTACTGATTGGTTCTCTATTGTCACGTGTCCTTAAACAACCAATGTTGTCTCAGGCAACAATACTCATATGGTGTCCGTTTTATACGATTACTGATTGGTTCTCTATTGTCACGTGTCCTTAAACAACCAATGTTGTCTCAGGCAACAATACTTATATGGTGTCCGTTTTATACGATTACTGATTGGTTCTCTATTGTCACGTGTCCTTAAACAACCAATGTTGTCTCAGGCAACAATACTTATATGGTGTCCGTTTTATACGATTACTGATTGGTTCTCTATTGTCACGTGTCCTTAAACAACCAATGTTGTCTCAGGCAACAATACTTATATGGTGTCCGTTTTATACGATTACTGATTGGTTCTCTATTGTCACGTGTCCTTAAACAACCAATGTTGTCTCAGGCAACAATACTTATATGGTGTCCGTTTTATACGATTACTGATTGGTTCTCTATTGTCACGTGTCCTTAAACAACCAATGTTGTCTCAGGCAACAATACTCATATGGTGTCCGTTTTATACGATTACTGATTGGTTCTCTATTGTCACGTGTCCTTAAACAACCAATGTTGTCTCAGGCAACAATACTTATATGGTGTCCGTTTTATACGATTACTGATTGGTTCTCTATTGTCACGTGTCCTTAAACAACCAATGTTGTCTCAGGCAACAATACTCATATGGTGTCCGTTTTATACGATTACTGATTGGTTCTCTATTGTCACGTGTCCTTAATCAACCAATGTTGTCTTAGGTAACAATACTTATATGGTGTCCGTTTTATATGATTACTGATTGGTTCTCTATTGTCACGTGAACTTAATCAACCAATGTTGTCTTAGGCAATAATACTTATATGGTGTCCGTTTTATACGATTACTGATTGGTTCTCTATTGTCACGTGTCCTTAATCAACCAATGTTGTCTTAGGCAACAATACTTATATGGTGTCCGTTTTATACGATTACTGATTGGTTCTCTATTGTCACGTGTCCTTAAACAACCAATGTTGTCTTAGGCAGCAATATTTATATGGTGTCCGTTTTATACGATTACTGATTGGTTCTCTATTGTCACGTGTCCTTAATCAACCAATGTTGCCTTAGGCAACGATGTATTGTATTAAATCAAATATTTTTTGAAAGCCAATTTTGGAAAAAAATGTTTTGTAACTAGTCTTCTGAAGAAAATATCTTATGCCTGAAGTCTTACTGGATTTTTTTTTCTTATCAATAAAATAATCTGTTTTTTTTTTTTAACTGGAAGTGCTCAACGTATACTACAGCCTATGTATATAACACGCCACACAAACACACACATATATAAAGAAATGATAACACAAAGCAACAACGCGCCATCTATACATATAAAATGAAAGGATATAAAAGCACGAATGTTTCTTTTACACATAATACAAACTTATACTGCCCTTACTGCGATGAAAAAATATGTATTGGGAAGGCTTAGCTCATCAGTGGTGAACCCTCCCAGCGGTTTCGCTAATTTAATCCACCAGACCGTTTCTCAGAGCTCTAATACTGTATTGGACGATTCTGCTTATATACGCAGCACTGAAGGGTGGAATCTCAGAAATGGTTTTCAAGAAAACTATGGACATAAGCTTATATGCTTAATGATATTAGCTTAAATTATTAGCTTAAATGAGAGATACTTTAAAAACCACAATTTATTTTTTTTATAAAATAAACTTTCTATTGTCTTTACACTGCGATGTAGGACATTGAGAGGACCTAGCTCATCACTGGTAAACCCTCCCAGCGGTTTCGCGAGTATAATAAAATCTACCACCTTCTAGAGCTGTGTTGGACTATTCTGCTCATATTTGTGACAATGTAGGATGGAATATTGGAATTTGAGCAAACTATAGGAATGTAATTATACTGACTTCAAAACTTATGTCCATAGTTGACTTAAACACCATAACCATGATTCACTCCTCAGTATCATGTAGGGTATAAGCAAAATCGTCAATATTCGAAACTATTATAGACGCGTAAGATTCCTTTTTAAAATTAAACAATTTCTACTGTCCTTACTGCAATAGAAAAATTAAATGTCCTCAAATCTTATGTCCATACTTCATCTAAAATACCCATTTCAAGAGTCCATAATCAGTATCACTATAAAAGGAAGTTCCAAAAATACAATATAACAGCGGTATGGTAGATTAAACTGGCGAAACCGCTGGGTGGGTTTACCACTGATGAGCCAGGCCCTCCCAATATTTTTAATAGCAGTAAAGAAAATGGGGAGTTTCATTCATTCAAAAAATAAAATTTGTGCTTAAAATAGTATCACTTATTTTTAAAGAGAAATATCTTGACAGAAATAATTTGAAATTGTTCATTTTCAATAAATATATATCCCCTATACCCTCTAAATTCTTTCAACTCTCATTAAAATAAATAAATAAATAAATAATAATAATAATAAAATAAATAAAATTATATATTAAAAATATTTTCCTTTTTTTATTTTGAATTATATCCCTTATATATGTATAAAAATTGAATTTTTAAATTTATCTTTTGAATAATTGAATAGCAACCGTATGTAATTCAATTCAAATTTAATATAATAAAGGTAAAAGATAAAATCATTTTCGCTGATTACCCATCTAAATAGATTGCTGGCAAATTTGACTTTCAAAAAAAAAAAAAATCATAAATATTTTATACATAGAAATTTATCTCGGATAGCAAACGAAATCTAACAGAATCGCCGCATTCGTTTATAATTTTGATGGTGGTGTCTTATCCATGAGTTGTTGCTTTATGGAAAAGGGGGGTGTCATTGCGTCATTAGTAATATAATTTTATTCACGATCGAACGTACTGTAGGTATTACATCCCCAACACGATGCCAGCCATCTCTGTCTTGAGCTCGATGCACCATCTCGGTGACAGTTAAGCCAGTGACTTCTTCATTACCCTGTTAGTTAGCCACATTTCAGAGTTCCCTGTTCACGGTTACCGTAGCGGCTTACGACACCGTACTACAGAGCAGTCCCTTACTTGATAGTATGATTTGTAGTGGTGGTGTCTTGTCCACTCCATGGAAAGGAAAGGTACCATTGCCCCGTAAGTCAGCCACATTTCAGAGTTCCCTGTTCACGGTTACCGTAGCGGCTCACGACACCGTACTACACCCTACAAGGCCCATATACAGCACTGATATACCAGAACTTGTATCCAATCAGACAACACATAGTATCATGACTCACACCATGGGACATTCTATCCACAACCTATTTCCCTCAATACCTCTCTACTAAGTTTCAATTTGTTTTGTTCGCGATTATAGGGAAAGAAAATTTGGTGACATCGGACAGCTACATGAATTCATAGATGAGAAAAGATCATATAAACAATTTTAAATAAAAATTGTAAAAATAAATATAAATTGAAAGGATTTAAAAGCACGAATGTTTCTTTTATACATAATACAAACTTCTACTGCCCTTACTGGCGAAACCGCTGGGAGGGTTCACCACTGATGAGCCAAGCCCTCCCAATATATTTTTCATCGCAGTGAGGGCAGTAGAAGTTTGTATTATGTATAAAAGAAACATTCGTGCTTTTAAATCCTTTCATTTTATATGTATAGATGGCGCGTTATTGCTTTATGTTAAAAATAAATATACAACTATATTTTGAACTGGGAAAGAGAGGGAAGGAAAATTTGAGGGAATTGCTCTTGTATGTTTGTCTTTTTTCTCCTTTCTCCTTGTATATAGCCAATTTGTTATGATGTGAAGAAATGTATTGACTCAAATATCCCTGAGTTTGGTATATCGTGTTATAAGATGTCAATAATTTGTTTTATTCAAATTCCCTTGTCTTTCTGAAGTATGTTCTTCTTCATTGTCTACGTAACGATATTGCCACGTGGAAAATTAGGGAAGACAAAAAAAAAACTTTAGGAGGAGACAACAATTTATTTCAGGCAAGGACAAACTATCAATTGTAAACAAAAGATAAGCCACGAGGGAAATTTACAGAGTCGCAAGATATAAACATAAAAATGACCACTCTGTTAATAAAAAATAATAAAATTACTAAATACTATGTTACAATATAAAATGATGAATGGTCAAATATTTTATTCCTTCGAATAGAGCACCAAGTTCACAATAAAATTATGATGATCCCAAAGTACAATTAATGAAATAGTATCTTAAATTTCCATTTATCTATATAATTTGTAACAAATAAATTTACTGGTAATGTGTTTATTTGAAATAATATCATCAAATATTATCTCTACAGATATTACTAGCTCATCAGTAGTGAACCCTCTAAGCGGTTTCGCCAAATTAATCTCTAGACCTTTCATAGAAAATACAGGGTATATCCCAAACCAATCCAATACGATAGTAAAGCGGTCTAGAGATTAATTTGGCGAAACCGCTGAGAGGGTTTACTACTGATGAGCCAACCCTCTCATTCAATAACATTTATCATTGCAGTAAGGTCTATTATTGAAAAAAAAACACATTGCCAGTAAAAATAGTATCCGTCAATAATTAAAATTTCAATTAGTGAAAATTCTTCCAATTAACATTATCAGTATAAATATATATTTCTTGGTTTCTCAAGAAGCCTCTGGTATTTTTATTATTTATTTAAGTAACCCAGGTTCCTGGAGCGAAGCCTCTGGTACCAAAACTATTTTTGTTCGCAGTGGTACAGCCTGCTTCACGCTGACGAGCGCCAACAGCGCGAAACGCGTTCGTGGATGGCTTTTATTTATTTATCAAGAAATTAGGTTGGCCAAATATCAGGGAACAGGCTGAATCAATGTTTAGTTGATTTCTGTTCCACTAGATGGTGCTCTGCCATCTAAAAAGCACATATGCTCCTGGTCAGGATACGCTTTCATTATTTTAATATATATATATGTCGTGATCGAAGGGTGCAACCGCTATGCATGTAAACTTCAAAAATTAGTTCCAGTTAAAGTTACGCGTACACGTGGCGTGCCGTAGCATTCTCCCGCGATGTCTCCCACGTTTATTTTGTACAGTGTATTTAGAGATGGATGAATTTGTATTTACATTCTAACACAAGCTTTACATATTTACAGTTTAACATACTTATTTTGGCGAAATTATACCTCTTGGGTATTAGGCAAATTATGACATATATACGCGTATATGTGTATATGTAGTTGCCGTATGTTCAAATAAATGAACCTCTAGTGTCCTTCTATCTCAGCCAGTCGAATAAGGACGTTGCCTCATTTTCATTTATCGAATTCCTTGCATTGTAATTCCATCGCTCTCTCAAAGCGCGGTATGATAAATATTTAAAAGCATAAATAGTCTTGTGTATTTTAATTAAGTTTTCAAATATAACACGGAATAGAAATCTCAAATTTAAAAATAAATTAAATATTTATTAATGTATTACCCTATTTTAAATTCAAAACATGAAAATAAAAAGAAAATGTTATTTTTTCCAATAGTGTGTTCTATAGAAACTGAAATTTCTTTATATATATACGTATACAAGTTTTTTACAAGTTAATGAATGATTTCCTCTGAGCATGCAAGTATTGCAGCCTCTCTAGACATTTGTTTACAGAATACCAGCAATATCTAATCAATATTATTGGAATTCTGTTTTTTTTAGAAGTCGGTAAAATCGATTTAGAAGAATATATATTGTAAGCTCAATTATACACTCACAAACAACACACATCTATTAATAAAAATGGTAATAAATATGTTTACTGGAAATATGTTTATTTTAAATAGTATTATCAAGTATTATCTCTACAGACCTTACTGCAATGCTGTTGTTGTCGTGTCTAATGAAGAGTCTCAGATGTCCCCGTGCATCTCTATCACACCAATGTTCTCTATCTTGGGTGTGTAAAGCTGTTGTTCTGGGTCCATGTCAATTTTCTGTTGTTGTTGTCGTGTCCAATGAAGAGTCTCAGATGTCTCCATACATCTCTATCACAGCAATGTTCTCTATCTTGGGTGTGTAAAGCTGTTGTTCTGGGTCCATGTCATTTTTCTGTTGTTGTTGTCGTTTCCAATGAAGAGTCTCAGATGTCTCCATACATCTTTATCACGGTAATGTTCTCTATCTTGGGTGTGTAAAGCTGCTGTTCTGGGTCCATGTCATTTTTCTGTTGTTGTTGTCGTGTCCAATGAAAAGCCTCAGATGTCTCCATACATCTCTATCACAGCAGCAGCAATGTCCACTATCTTTGGAAAATGGGTACCGTTGCCACGTTAGTTACCTTGGAAACGAACCAGAATTTGATCGAATTTTCCAAGGGTACAGGGGGGGACCGCAGGGAGGTGTGGTCGGACTTCCCCCCCCCCTCCCCTATTCCTTACTGCAATGATATAAGTCACTGAATGAGATGGCTTGGCTCATCAGTAGTGAAGTTACAAGAACTGCTGTTGATCCACGCCCTGATTCATGTTTTAAAACGTTGAGAAGTCGTTATTTTAAAAGTAAATTCCCCTCACACTATACATTTTGGTCAATATGTCAACTAGGGTTTTTCTTAAATACACCAACAACAGAGACTTTATTATGATGCATTAGCTCGCCATCTGTTATCAAAATTCGAAACTATTATAGATGCGTATGATTCTTTTTAAAATAAAACAATTTATACTTTCCTTACTGCAATGGAAAAATTAATGGGAGGGCCTGGCTCATCAGTAGTGAACTCTCTCAGCGGTTTCGCCAAATAAATATTTTCGCAAACACGTCTTTTTCTGGCTGTAGCCTTCCTTGTCACTTCTAACCTCTAGACCTTTTATTCCTCATGACATCTTATTGATCTCCAGAAGGCCATAACCCTTCTCGATAGAAGATTTTTAGGATATCCTCGTTGCTTACTCTGTCAGTTATGAAAAATATCAGTTATGATTATTATTATAACCTACCTCACATGAACCTGTCGTTCATATGAACGACCACATTTGTAAAAAATAATATTAATAATAATTGTAAAACGACGTTTGAAAATTATCCCGCATGTGTTTCTTTTGAACGAAAAATCAAAATTTATTTTAAGGAGAAATAACGATTATTTCTAACCTTAGGGATGAGGTATGAAGAGGTGAATTTATTTTATTTCAACACACAAAACGCGATATCCCGGCTAGGGGTAATTGCGTCGATTTACATTTTTTTTTTAACAGAAACAGTTATAAACATATTATGCAAGAAAAAATAATCGAAATAAAAAAGAGAAACAATAATATATATTAGGAACCTGAACCTTTCAGGTTAGAAAGATAATCATAAATATATTTACAAAAATAGTTAAATCTATGATAATTCTCTCTGCTATTTACAAATTGATATAGATCTACAACATTATTTATTGTCTTTTGTCTAGCGGTGAAGAAGAATGGGCATTCCAGCAGTAGGTGTCTTGAGTCCTGGAATTCGTTGCCACAATAACAGCTAGAGTCTTCAACCGCGCCAATTTTTGATAAAAATCCCTTAAAATTTCCATGGTTCGTTATAAACTGGGTATTATAAAAATTGGAGCGGAAATATGTTGGAATTCCAAACGGGAAAATGAATTGTGAAGAGTAATGAGAAACGGAAAAATAAAAGTGTCCAAGGATGGACACTTTGATTTTTCGTTCAAAAGAAACACATGCGGGATAATTTTCAAATGTCGTTTTACAATCAAAAGCCGCATTATATTGTATTAATAATAATTATTGTTTTGAAACAATCCAACCTCTTATCAAAGATAAACTCCTATAAGAGACCAGAAATTTATATTATTTCAAACGATGTCGAATTTGCTAGTTTACTCTAGGATTTGAACCATAGAGATAGTTTCCATCATTCTTGGTACCAGGTAGAAAACCCCAAAAAACAGACCCTCCAACTAAACAGAAGGGAATCGACACAGTTGGCCAGATGGAAATCTGGTCACCTGCGCCCTCTAGTCTATAAAGAGGGAGCCAAAAGCTTCCCCATGTGCACTAGGTGCAAAACCGAAGAGGCCACTCCCCAACATTTACTAAATTGCATTGGAAAGGACAAAAGATCCCTGTACAGAGAACCAAGAAGAGTTATTGAGCTTCTTTACGAGCACGACCTCCAAGATCTTGTCTAATTTAGACTAAAAGGATAAGTAAAAAAATAATAATAATAACTCTATGATTTAAAAAAAAAACTTCGGTTTTCAATCAATAGATGGCGCCCAAATTTATTTGTCCGATAAAGGCGGGAATGACGTCATACTCGAGAGCCCCCCAGGGTCGGGTCAGGTATAACGAGCCACTTTAACATAACTTTATGAGGTACTAATGATGAATTCATTACCCAATGTGACACCTAAATAAATAAAACCTACCTCAGCCTTGCTTCCAATCGATTACTCCATTAAATTTGGATGGTCCGTGGTCAAAGATAAAATGTTGTATATTATTATTATCATAGAAAGGGAAAAAAATGAAGATATATTAGTATCGACCTGAAAAATTTTTGATGACCTGAAAAATCAGACGATAAATAAGCTAATTTATTACTATACGTATTTTTTCGTATTTTTATAATTTAATCATTTGACATATATTGTTTGCATCATGGCTAATGCACCTATTTTATTTAATTTATAATATTATTTTTCATATACAGTTAAACCTGTTAATAGCGCCCCCCTCTAAATAGCGCCTTCCTCTCTATAGCACCTGATTTTAAATACGTAGTACGATGCTATTTACATTAAAAGTGACCTGTCTATAGCACCCACTCTCTATACCACCCTATTTTGGCGAGTCCAAAATTTGTCTATTTCTTGTTTAATTCTTGTCTACTTATTGTAATCTTATTTTATACTTGTATAATTTTTATATACTTCTTATTTATTTCTTGTCTACTTATTGTAATCTTCTTGTCTACTTGTTTAATTCTGATATACTTCTTGGCAAATTCTTGTCTACTTATTGTTTAATTCTTGTCTACTTATTGTAATCTTCCTTTCTACTTGTTTAATTTATATATACTTCTTGTTTAGTTGTCTACTTTAAATAATATTCTTAATTACTTGTAGAATATCTATATATCTTTCAGCTACGTCTTGTCTACCTCGTGTAATTCTTGTCTACTTATCGTAATCTTCCTTTCTACTTGTCTATTTTTTAATATACTTCTTGTTTAATTCTTGTCTATATATTGTAATCCTATTGTCTACTTGTTCAATTCTGATATACTTCTTGGCAATTTATTGTCTATTTTTTGTTTAATTCTTGTCTACTACTTATTAATCTTCTTTCTACTTGTATAATATAGTTCTTGTTTAGTTGTCTACTTTTTATAATCTTCTTTAACTTGTAGAATTTTTATATACCTTTGAGCTACGTCTTCTCCACTTCGTGTAATTCTTGTCTACTTTTTGTAAATCATATTGTTTCTTGTGTTATTTATGTGTAAAGGAAACATTAAGATTGATTAGGAATTCGTATACATCTTTATTGTAATTCTAACTTCTGTTTGGGTTTGAATATAATACATATATTAAATCGATATTTGAAGAGAGATTCTTAGAAAAATGAAGAATTAATGACAACTTTAAAAACGTTGAAGCTCTAAATATTCTCTGAATATAAAGAAAAAATGTATATAAGATATTAGAAGATTATTGCTGAAGAGTTATTTTCTATCCGCAATGTTCTAAGATTGAATACCATGACTTCATCCTGACCACAGAAGAACAGAGATTTCCCAAACAGAAGATTTCTATTTAATTAAAAGATAACAATTTTAATTAGATCTGAGCTAAACTCTACCTATTGTTCTCTTTTAAGTAATTAATATTGGTTCTCTCGAACAGAGAGTTGCTTGAGTCGGTAAGCCCCTTATACAAGGAGCGCTCAAATTCTATGATTGTTCTTTCTTTAGTAAGGAAAACAAATAGCTGATTTCTAGCCAAAATTTAACATTTTTTTTAGGCGAAAATGTTTGATATATATTTAATATTAAATATTTATTGTGTAATATTGAAATAAAACAAATCTCTCTTGCGAGGTCCTGTCTTAAATTTTGACTTTTCTAACGTTTTTTTTTCTAGTTTAGTTTTATATAGACTATATAAAGAGAGCTTATTACGATAAATAAATTTATTTAAAAGTATAAGGCATAATAGAATTTTATTTATATATTACCAATAAATGACACTTATAAATTGGTTTTACCTTCAAAATAGACGGTCAAAATAGACGCCATCTATTGACCATTGGCTCAAACTAACGGCCTCGTATCATTGACAAAGCCACAACACCAGCTTTGGAAAAATGAGAAGTGTCCACCTTAAGACCATGGTTTGGGCTGATGACCGTCATTCTCCAGGTGAACGCTACTCAGTTTACCATAGCTGGTGTTGTGACTCTGTCACTGACCTGAGTCCGTTAGATATTTCAAGAACAATCCATTATTTATTGGTGTCCTAATAGTAGATTCATCCAAATTTAGAAACCATTTCCAACTACATGTGGGGAAAGTGAGGGTATCCTTCATATTGTGATTGAGTTGGAGTCCTATAAGAGTTTCTGCTAACCCCGAACCTCCTTACTAAGCCTGACTAGGGTGTTGTCCAATATAT
>CP092878.1:33865065-33898567 GCA_030710605.1 Cordylochernes scorpioides
ATTAATAGGTTGCATTGAGGTTGAAGTTCATAAACTAGATGTAGAATTTCTTGAAAATAAAGATATTTCGGCCAGTAAACCTTTTTATTACCTCGACGTTTCGACAAAAATTATTCAGAAAATTTTTTAACGCCTTGCCAAATGTTTTAATTTTTGTTTGCTCCTGACGAGGACAACAAATTTTTGTCGAAACGTCGAGATAATAAAAAAGATTTACTGGCCGAAGTATCTTTATTTTTAAGAAAAAGGAATGCCGGCCAGGCAGCCTCTATCTTTACTAGATGTAAGAAGAACGGTAGGGTGTATGCAAATAGGTTGTATTGAAAGAAACCCTGAAGTAATAGAGCGACCTTTTTTTTATGTTGATCTCTCAGTCAAGAGATCTCTGAACGACTATATCATATTTTAGAATTCTTTGTCGAAGTAAAGTAGAAATTTTATAAATATCGGGTACACATCTTATATTTTTCAACTTTCTCTTTTTTAATTTTTATTTTATTCCTGGAGTGGACAACAGATTTTTGTTGATACACCAAAGAAATAGAAATTTCAACAGGAATATATTTTTTTTTTTTCCTGAGGAAATTGATTGTTACAATTGTGTGTCAATAGAAGCTAAAGTATTACAGATTTCTATTATATTTGTTGACAAATTAAAAGAGGATAGAGAGCTCTTGAAAAATGATAAGCCTCAAATAGAAAATACGAATTTATCTAAATTGGTGGTGCGGAAAATTTACTGACTTTGTTGTTGGATTGAAGTCATACAGACACGGGTTCTATGGTTGACATTGTATCTATAGATTTTTAACAAATGCCGTGGTTTTCTAAAAGATAATATTTGAACTAGTTATTTCCTCAAATGAATATCACAATTATGAAAAAAGGCATCTCCTTATCGTGCAACTGAAAGTTGCTGATGGCTTGCGCCATCTATCGGAATAAATATCAACTATCCTCGTTAATTTTTAAACATTCTAGAATTGGCCAAATACCCATTCTTGATTAATCAAGAAAAGATAACCACGTACGCGTTACGGGATGTTGGCCTTCATCAGCGTGGTGCAAGCTGTACCTCAACGACCAAAAAACTGGTCTTTCAAGGCATCCTAAAAAAATCATGAAACGGGTAGTTAAGGCCATAATTGCGTGAGATCGCGACACAATGTGAAAAAAATAGTACAAATGTGATATTGTACTGGGATAAGGTGCATAATTATGAAAAGAGGCATCTCCTTATCGTGCAGCTGAAAGTTGCTGATGGCTTGCGTCATCTATCGGAATAAATATCAACTATTCTCGTTGATTTCTAATTATTCCAGAATTGGCATGAGAAAGATGTCATCAATTCATATGCGTAGGGACGAAATAAAGATATTTTCTTGTTATCCTTTCCACACAAAGAAAGGCATTTAGTGTATGAATAGGATTAAAAAGACTGTTCCAATAAGTATATTAATGGGAATATAGTTTGTTCATTTCACGTGTGAATAAGTTTATTTTAATCTGAAAAAGAAATGAAGTCTGTGATGCTCTACTTCTGTCTGCGTTTTGCCTATGAAAGGTTAAACAATTACTAGAAGGAAAGATGTAAGATGGAACAAAATATGAGTATCAGAACCCGATTCAAACAAAAAGAGAATTAAATCAAGTAAAAATTATGACAATTTCTATAAGGAACGAACAAAATATGGGAAAATGAGAAAAAAAGGCTAATAAGATTGAAAACTCAAAAAGAATCGTTTCTTCTATCTAGCAGACACGTACTGGTAGCAAAGCTACAAGAAACAGCTTTGTCAAATTCAAAACTTCCACCCAGATACCCATGGTTTCGAGCTATGTAGCGTAAAAGATTTTAGGAAATCATCAGAATTAGACAAAGAGTTGCGTTTATCTGTAAAGTGGATTAATTAATTCTATGGCCACAATAGAGATGAAAATTTGACGAAAGGATATCGATCTAAAAAAAAACGTCCACCTCTCACCTCAAAATAAAGGCAAAAACTAATCGTTCCCTCTTTAAAGAATAGTAATATACGGATATTCTCTTCTCTCAGATATATCATAAAATTTTAGAAGAGACTTGTATAGTACTTCGGTGGAGCACAAATCTCTTAAATTTTCTAATTGGCTTTAAATAAAATAAATATATTATAAGGAACTTAAACTATTTTCGTATGACGCGTATGTTTCTTTTTAAAATAAAATAATTTTCTATTTACCATAGTGCATTAATAAAAATAATGGCAGTAAGAGAAGCAGAAAATTGTTTTATTTTAAAAAGAAATTGACACGTCAAAAATAGTTTCAATTTCATATGACAGATGGCGCGCTAATGCATCACACATATATATTTATATATTAAAAATAAAAAAGGCATATCCTGACCAGGAGCACATGTGCTTTTTAGATGGCAGAGCGCCATCTAGTGGAACAGAAATCAACTAAACATTGTTTTAACCTGTTCCTTGATATTTGGCCAACCCATTTCCTTGACAGATCAAGAAATCCAACCACGTGATTTCTTGAGATGCCTTTGAGACCAAAATATATTTGGTTACCTATTCAATACCATACTTCTAGGTAAGAGGAAGACATGAATTGAATCAAATCTCCTGGAAATTAATTAAACAATTAAATAAGGTTTCCGGAGTGTCTTTTTTTATTTCAAAAACCATCTCAATCTTTCAGGCATCCCTGCCTTTCTACAGGAGAACATATACAATGTATAAAACACCGCCTGTTGTTGATGCAGCATCAGACAGCGTTTTATACATTGTAAATGTTCTCATGTAGTAGAGCAGAGATTCCTGTAAGCTTGAGATGGTTTTTGAAATAAAAAGAAACTCCGGAAACCTTTTGGAATTGTTTAAGATGGAAGATATTCTAGAAGGACAACCAAGGCTAGACGCTGTCAAGGAAAATGTTCCCTCCAATAACCAAAGATGACGAAACAAGAATATATAAAGGTACCAGAAGTCAGTTGAACGAACAAACCAGCATATTTGGCTCTAAAACAAATAATCCGACATATTTATTTTTATTAGAATACATTTCTGCCTCGGCCTCGTCAAAAAAGACGTAAAAACAAACAAGACGTCTTCCCATCTATTTTGACAAGAGCGGGTGGGACTTACCTTTATTTCTTTCATATGTTTCTCCCCGAGCAAAATTTCATATATGCTTTTTTAAATTTAAAATTTATATATCGCTATATATGTGAAAAGACAAGAAAAAAAGGCCAGCTGTTGATATTAATAACAATATTGGCATTTCCTGACGGCTCAAATGAGAATTTTGGATGGCAGAGCGCCATCTAGTGGAACAAAAATCAACTAGGCGTTCATTTATCTTGTTCCAAAGATATTTGGCAACCCCATTCTCTAAAGGTAGATTTTAAAGGTATAAGAATCATTCAAGTTTGTTTTTTTCATAACAAGATATTTTTAGCATTCAAATTTTCCATCGGATGTAGGTGACGGCTTAAATTTCTCTAGTTAATATCTAATATTCATATAAAAAATATGAGAATTTGAAACTATTATAGACGCTTATGATTCGTTTAAAAATAAACAATTTCTACTGCCCTTACTGCAATGAAAAATAAATGGAAGAGCCTGGCTCATCAGTGGTGAATTGCAGTAAGGGCAGTAGAAAATTGTTTAATTTTTAAAATAATCATACCACTCACATCCACAAGAAGCGCCACTTTGGAATTTTTTAAACCACCTGTAACGCTGCGATTTGCTCAGAGCGTGGTCGCCGTAAACTTCCTCGAGCATTCGGGGGGCTTCAGTGGCACCTTTCTTCCAGTTGAAGGCGAACAACAAAACTTCCCGCAAATGGGCACTTTTTGGCTCGGAAATCGCCATTTATAACGGGCTCCAGAAATTTTACACGATTTGAATTTTTCTAAAACTGCACGCGTGCTAATGCCACGTGAGTCAAAAAACAAAACGCCTTCAACAGCGCCACCGTCGGCTCAAATAAAGTTGCACAGCACCCTCTGGCAGCCATTTTCGCGTTTCATACTAATAGACCTGGTACGCGTCTATAATAGTTTCGAATTTTCATAACAGATGTCGTGCTAATAAATCATAATATAAAAATATGTAACTAGAGAGGCATATCTCCCCCTTTAATTAGTATCAGATCAATGCATTATGTTCAAACCTCTCGTAAAAAACTTTAGTAGTGGTGAAGGTTTTTACTATAAAGTGTTGAACATAATGCATTGTTCTGATGCATAATTAAAGGGAGAGATACCTCTCTAGGTACATGAATATAATCCTCTTTCTCTCCCGGAACTTTATATAAAAATGTAGGATTAAAATTTTAAACCCTTAAAATCCTTTACGTATCACCAAAATGTATTGAACATTATCCTTAGTGAAAAACTGTTTGAAGAAAACTGATTTATAATTTTTCCGAACTAATATTGCAAAAAAAGCATCATTTTCTAAGAAGCGGGTTACCAACTAAAGTCACAAAGGTTAAAGATATTTGTATGCGGAATTGATAGAAAAAAAAAGAAGAAAGGAAACAAGGAAACAGTAGATGTCTTAAATTTGCATATAGAAAATTCTGCACTTTTTTTTTTTAAAACAAATATTTCCATAATGGAGAATTTTCTAGAATCGATTAATGGTCCACAATTTTTGTTGTTGTTTGTTTTTTTATTTGGTCATGTGGTCCAGAAGGTAAAAGTTTATAATGAATTCCTATCTATATCTATTCTTTTTTATAATTAAATGCATATCTTATTGGGAATTTACAAAAACGTTATTCTCTTATAGCCATATAAATGTAAAGTAGACATATGCAAATAAGTCAAAGACTTTATGAGTCGGTTAACATATAGTTTATAAAATCACGGAACGCCAACTTAGAATTCCATCAAATATATCCTCATAAAATTAATATATAATTATTAATTACTATATTATATATGGGTAATTACTTTAATTAATAATTTTACTTGTAGAAGGTTCGTTTCTCTCTTCTTTCTTATCTCCACACTGTGTGAAGTAGAATACGTCTGTCTTTGTCATTAAGAATGGGAGCACTAATCAGTGGCAGGCCGACTTAGCTCCAAAAGAAATAGCCGCCTCTGACATGAGGAACAGACGCCATGTGCAGCCGCTCCTAACATGGAGTACAGACATCTTGTATCCCTGGATAAGGACCCTTACAGGGTACTATCAGCCGGGCCAGCTGAACCCAGGTTTTTTAGTGAGCTTGTTACTGCTCCCCCTCCTCCTTTTTCATCCGGCTTGGGACCGGCAAAGGAGGAGTTAGAAGTTTCGTTTAAAGACCCGAAATCTTGTAAACTCGTTAAAAGTATAATAAATAAATTTATCCTCGGAGATTTATATTTAATTAAGCTAATTGATACAGAGGAATATAATTATAATAATTAAGAAATAGTACAAATGTGATATTGTACTGGGATAAGGTTCATAAATCAAGAAAAAGGCATCTCCTTATCGTGCAACACTGATACACTAGTCAACACTGAAAAATATGTTTTTGATAATGCATCAGTTTCTGACTTAATCTGAGGTGCTGATCACGAATACAATGTTAGGTTTTATGTATCTCATCAATATTTAGAGATATAACATATACATATTTAAGCCACAATGTGGTACATCAGTCCTTATAAGCGGTACACATTGAACGCAAATAAAAACTGAGAACGTCATACCAAAAGGTACTATATTTACTGTAGTATAAGAAAACCGAATTCATACAAAAACTTGTAAAATGCTACAGTCAATCCTTCATGAATTTCAACCTTTTTGATTTTCTCCTATAAATGTATTACGGCATGTCGCGGGACAGATTTTAAGCAGTAATCTGCCATCATAGACAGTCCCAGACACCTTGGTATCTTTCTTCCATAATTATTTACTCCGATAGATGGCGATAGCCATCAGCAACGTTCAGTTGCACGATAAGAAGATGCCCTTTTCTTAATTAATTAATATATTTTTGACGAGTGTAATTGCTTTAATTAATTTATTGTATAGGGGTAATTATAAAGATATATTTGGAATATATTAACTATAAAATATAATAAGTATAATGGTGCCATTACAGCAACTTAACTGCGAGTACAAAAGCATACAGAAAATGTGTTAAGAAAAAGGTATCGCTTGTTCGTTCAATTAAAAGTTGTTGATGGTTTGCGCCATCTGTCGGATTGATTTTCAGATAATCGTTGATTTTTTTAATTAAAATTATCCACAAATACCTATTTTTGATTAACCTGAGGGGTATTTATTTGTCCAGTTTAAGAATAAACAGAAATCAACGAGTAGTGTTGATATTTATTCCGATAGATGACGCAGGTCATCAGCAACTTTAAGTTGCACGATAAGGAGATGCCTTTTTCTTAATTTATCTACTAGTTCTAAGTATAAAATCACTTTTGTACTATTTCTACACAGAAAACGTGTTGTTGTTTTTTCATTATATAATTTCTAGGTAGATTAAATTGGCGAAACCGCTGGGAAGGTTAATCACTGATGAGCCAAATCCTTCCAATATTTTTTCATATCAATAATGACAGTAGAAGTTTGGTTTATTTATGAAAATAAACATTCGCGTCTTAATGTTTTCATTCGTTATACAGTTAAACCTGTCTATAGCGCCTCCTCTTGGGACTCACCAAAATAGGGTGGTATAGAGAGATGGTGCCATAGACAGGTCATTTTTAATGTAAATAGCATCGTACTACGTATTTAAAATCGGGTGCTATAGAGAGGAAGACGCTATTTAGAGGGAGTGCTATAGACAGGTTTAACTATATATAGTTTATATTTATTCCGACAGATGGCGCTAGCAATCAGCAGCTTTTAATTGCACGATAGGGAGATGCCTTTTTCTTAATTTATCTACCTGATCCAAGTACAATTTCACTTTTGTAAAACAACGTTTGACAAGTATTACCGCAAATGTTTCTTTTGAACGTAAAATCGTTATTTATTTTAAGAAGAAATAACGACTATTCCTATCCTTAGGGATGAAGTATGAAAGGATGAATTGTGAAGAGTGATGATAAACAAAAAAATAAGTGTCCAGGGATGAGGTATGAAAGGATAAGTGTCCATCCCTGGACACTTTTATTTTTCCGTTTATCATTACTCTTCACAATTCATCTTTTCATACTTCATCCCTAAGATTAGAAATAATCATTATTTCTCCTTAAAATAAATTCCGATTTTTCGTTCAAAAGATACATTTGCGGTAAAAACTTGTTAAATGTCGTTTTACAATCATAAACAGAATTATATTGTATTATAAATTTCAATTTTGTACTATTTTTTCGTATTGTTATATAAAGTTTAAAAAAAGTCGAGAAAGAAACAAAAAAAAAAAGGGAAGACTCGAGAACATCCACCAATGAATATTGATGTTAAAAGGAAACTAGGGAGAGAATTCGCCCCCTCCCCCCTCTACCCCTATTTTACGATCGTCTGCGAAAATATTAAATTCCACTTGGAATAATTCCTCATAAAAGCGTTTCTAAGTGAACAGATGGTCAAAATAAAATCTTTGCTCCACTTCAATTAAGTAACACAAGTCCGGAGGGGCAAATATTCAACCAATCAGAGAGACCCTGCTAAGTGAATTTAAAATGGAATCTCTTTGTGTATTATTTGTTTGTTTGTTTAGCTCTGGTCCCTCAGGCTATTTAGTACCAAACGATCTTGGAACATTTCGTTTGATCGTATTTCCACTTCCTGTAAAAAAAATCTAACCTCTTAAAATATGTATATGTTTCTTTTAAATTAGTTTTTTAGGATTTTTATTTTTTGTTGTTAAAAGAGAACTTTTTTCGATTTTTAATAAATAGCTTTTTTATTTTTCAGTTTACTCTGCGGTATCTTGTGTTGAAAATGTGGCTATATGTATGCAAGTTGAACATACACTTAAAGACAGAACTTAAGGAAGTTGTACCCTTTAGCATGTACACGTATATACACTTGTATATCGGGATTCCGAGATAACCAAGTGTGAATATAGTACACTAATGGACAAAACTTAAGGAAGTTATACCTTTTAGTATGTCTATCGGGATTCAGATAATAACTCTGAAAGATATTACAGTGAACTTTATTGAAGACACACGAGAACACCGAAGTATGAACAAAATTGCTTCTGTCTCCTAAAAAAAACAGACGAACGGCGATATCAGAGACTTTCCACACTTCCTTAAGTTATGTCCTGAGTGTATATAAAGTCAAAAATACCTTTTAATTTTAATTCAAAACAATTATTATTATCTTGTCATGCTCAGAACTGACAATAGAGGACCTATTTTCCAGGCCTATAACTACCACCGCAAAATTGGAGAGGAGTGGACTTCAGGAATTGGTTTAACCATGGAGATAAGCACCACCACCCCAATTTCTATATACAGACCTTATACTCGATGATATAAAAAAATCTTATTTAAACAATTACTTGTCATCGTTTCCTGGAATATATTTCTTTCTTGATTATGTCTTTCAATGCAAGAGATAGAGACCTTACTATTTTTTTATCCTTCTGAAATATTTACGTATTTTCTGTCAATACCTATGTTTTACGAGATTACAATTATTTTATTTCCAAAGCGCTATATCCCGCAAGGGATACTTGCGCCAAACAAGGAGAAAAGTTTATTTACATAAGTTATTTACATTATTCAACGCATGAAAACATTAGAAATCCAGATTTTGTAGAAAGTTTAGAATGTATTTACAAAATGAATTAAACTTTAAATATGATTTTTTATCGGAAATAAAATCGTTAAGTTCACAAACAACTAGTTAATTCTTCATTCTATAATTTTGAAATGCTGGGCAATCGATAATCACCTATGCTTTGAAATGTAATTATGGGGTTTCTTCGCATAGCTTGAGGGTATGTTCCCTTCAAAGATAGTGAAGATTATCTAAATGACCATCAAATGCAACAGACAAAAATCTACAATATTGATTTATAATCAGATAAGGGTAGATGCAAACCCTTTAGACGAGAAAATGCCATGGATTCTAATATATACAAGGAAGAAGGTTTTACGATGGTTACTTAGGAGGTCTATGATAAAGTGTGTAAAAATACATTGTTTCAACAAATAAATCTCTACAAAAAAAGAATATATTTTCACACATACAATACACATCATCAAAGAGAAACAGAATATTACGATGAACTAGCGCGCCATCTGTTATGAAAATTAGAAACTATTTTAGACGTGTAAGATTATTTTTTTTTTAATGGAGGAATTGTCGATGAGTTTGGTAAGTTCATCTGAAGTCTATACTGATAACAAAGCTGTATACTCAGAGAGAGAAAGAGAAAATCTCTGCCACAGCGAAGGTCAAGTAGATGCTAAACCTCATGGAATCCAATAGATAAAGATCTACAAGGAGGAATTGTCGATGAGTCTGGTAATATATGTTATCTGAAGTCTATACTGATAACATAGCTATATACTCAGAGAGAGAAAATCTCTGCCACAGCGAAGGTCATGTAGATGCTAAACCTCATGGAATCCAATAGATAAAGATCTACATGGAGGAATTGTCGATGAGTCTGGTAATATATGTTATCTGAAGTCTATACTGATAACATAGCTATATACTCAGAGAGAGAAAATCTCTGCCACAGCGAAGGTCATTTAGATGCTAAACCTCATGGAATCCAATAGATAAAGATCTACATGGAGGAATTGTCGATGAGTCTGGTAATATATGTTATCTGAAGTCTATACTGATAACATAGCTATATACTCAGAGAGAGAAAATCTCTGCCACAGCGAAGGTCATGTAGATGCTAAACCTCATGGAATCCAATAGATAAAGATCTACATGGAGGAATTGTCGATGAGTATGGTAAGTTCATTTGAAGTCTATACTGATAACAAAGCTATATACTCAGAGAGATTAGAAATCTCTGCCACAACAAAGGTCATGTAGATGCCAAAAGTCTTCAGATGAACTTACCAGACTCATCGACAATTCCTCCAAAAAAAAGATTCTTACGCGTCTAAAATAGTTTCTAATTTTCAGAAACAGAATATATCTTTTATTTTAATATAAGAGAACCCCGAGGACTCTGTTAGGAGTAACTATTATAACAGTATTGTATGAGAACTGTAACTAGAAACACCAACACAACTGTAACAATCTTTGTACCCTGGGAGTGTTATTAGTTCCGCAACAATTGGAACACTACCAGACCAATCTTCAACCCCACCTTCGATCAACTGGGATGGTTGATCAATGGAGTGCTGAGGAAAACCGTTACCAGCAAAATTTACTCTTCATTTATTTTGATTCGGATTGATTTGACAATTAGTATTGATTGCTCTGTAGTCAGTCGATGGCGTTCTCTGTGTATTCCAGCTACATCTGACCTTTGTACAATATCCAACGTCCTTGTTGAGTTTGGTCTTTTGAGGGTGATTCACTTCAATCTATAAAGAAATTATCTTGCTATATGACATTCTTCCATCAGATATGTTTCTTTTGTTGCTCCTTTCTGAATTCGCGTGACCTTCGCTGTGCTAGAATATTTTCTCTTGGAGGAAGTGACTCATGAGAAACTTACGGTGATCTTGCCCGAATCTTTTCGACATATTCCTCCATGTAGATCTTTATCTATTGAGATCCGAGAATTTTCGCAACTATTTGACCTTTTGGCTAAGATCAAGGTGGAGTATCACACTCTTTGTATATATAACTCTGTTATCGTGAAAGAATAAAGATGAACTTACCCGACTCATCAATAATTCTGTTTTTTTTTTTTAGATATTTATTTATTGGAATCCATGAACTTACTCGACTCAAAGAAATTTCCCTTTGTAGATCTTCATCTATTGGATTCCATGACTTTTCGTATCTACTTGGCTTTTTTGTACCAGAGATTTTTTCTCACTCAATGAGTAGATATCTCTGTTATTATGAGACACTTCAGATGAACTTACCAGACTCATCAAAAGTTTCCCTTTGTAGATCTTTATCTATTGGATTCCATGACTTTTAGCATCTACTTGACCTTTGCTTTGTGCGAGAGATTTTCTCTCTCTGAGTATATAGCTTTGTATAGACTTCATATGAACTTACCGATTCATCGACAATTCCTCCTTGTAGATTTTATTCTATTGAAATCCATGACCTTTAGCATCTACTTGACCTTCGCTGTGCCAGAAATGTTCTTTCTCTAAGTATATAGCTTTGTTATCATAAGAGACTTAAAATGAACTTACCTTACTCATCCTTAATTCCTTTTTATAGATCTTTATCTATTGGATTCCATGACTTTTAGCATCTACTTGACCTTCGCTGTATCAGATTTCGTCCTTTCAAATCCGTTTACTCTTATGCCTTTCTTTTCTATCAGAAACATGGGCTGATTTCACCTGATTTCAAGACATTCCTCCTTGTAGATCCTTGTCTTTGCAATTCGATGTATCGAACGCTTCTTTCATGGAAGACTTCTTACTTGATCATCGCCCTTAAGAGGTTCTCTTGGATATAAGAGATACACTCTGTTTCTCTTTAATGGTGATGTGTATTGTCTGTGTTATAACGCGCCATCTACATACAACAAATGAAAACACCAAAACGCGAATGTTTCTTTTCACAAATAAATCAATCTTTTGCTGTCCTTACTTCGATGAAAAAATATTGGGAGGGCTTGGCTCATCAGTGGTGAACCCTCTGTATTGGATCATTCTGATTATATATGCTACACTGAAGGATGGAATCTCAGAAATGGTATTTAATCAAACTATGGACAAGGGCTTTTAGGAAAGTAGAATTACATATAAATATTTGCAATCGAGCAATGCTCTTCGGTAAACAATAAGGACAAGTTAGGCATAAATTAATACATATAAATAATATATATTAAGGTAAATATATTTACAATTTTCTTCAATTGAATATTTTTTAAGAGTAAATTTGATATTAAAAATTTTACCTCGAATTTATACTCATGGACAAAACTTAAGGAAGTTTTACCTTTTAACATGTATATCGGGAATCAGACAATAACTCTGAAAGATATTACAGTGACCTTTATTGAAGACACACGAGATAACCTAGTGTGAACAATATTTTGCCTTCGTCGTCTTCTTCTTCTTCTTAAAAAAAAAAAAAAAACAACGACCGGCGACATCAAAGACTTTCCACTTCCTTGAGTTTTTTTTCCCCTAAGAGTATATATATCTTTATACTAAATATATATTATATGCTATTAGAGATCCCATTGTGAACAAGAACTTTTAAAAAAATATATTTACTATTTTTCACTTTTATGTTAATTTACAAAAAGTTTCCAAGTTTTAATATAGAAAACGCGAGTTATATAAATTTACTATAATTTAGAAGATCGATGGGCATTACAAAACCTACACCTTGTGTGATAAAACGTCAGTTTTCGTGGTTTCTTATAGAGGTGGTCTCTTATTGGAGGTAGTATAAGATAAATACATTTTAATTTCGTTTATAAAGGTGTCGCTCTGAGAGGTGGTCGCTCATGGGAGGTGTAGAGTCAATTTTTGATCTAGAGAAGCGTTGAGACAATAGAATATTTAAGGATTTTCTCTCCTTTGAATTTCACTTCCTGATGAGATTTTGTTTTTTTCTGTTTAAAAGAAAAAAGGAAGAAATATTTATGTGAGAAGATGGTTTCCAATATAGAAATAAAGAAACCCTCTCTCCCCAAACACTTCTCTCTATTTATATCTTCTCGTTTAGTGAGAGTTGAAATAAAGGCCGAAAACTCTAAAAAAACTGATTTAATATTTCTCTTTTTTTAATCAATATTCTACTCTTCCCCTTGATAATATATTGAAAATATTTATCAATAGATTTTTACTCTTCGAAAATACACTCATGGACAAAATTTAAGCAAATGTAGAAAATCTTTGATGTCGTCGGTCGCTGTTTTTTTTTTCTTTTGAAGGAGACAGAGGTACTTTTGTTTTTACACTTGGTTATATCGTGTGTCTTCAATAAAGGTCACTGTAATATATTTCAGAGTTATTGTCCAGATATACATGCTAAAAGGTACAACTTCCATGAGTTTTGTCCATGAGTGTATATTGGTTATCTCGTGTGTCTTTAATAAAGGTCACTGCAATATCTTTCAGAGTTATTATCTGAATCCCGACATACAGTAAAACCTCCCAGTAGAAGACAACACCTAATTGCAGAGCCAAAGTGTCTTTTAGGGAGAGGTGTCCTCTTACCGGAGATTTGCTAAATAGTAAAAGTGGTAATTTTTCAAATTAAAACTGTCTTTTGTAGAGAGGTGTCCACTAGCGGGGTATCCGCTAAAAGGAGGTTCTACTGTACATGCTAAAAGTTACAACTTCCTCAAGTGTTGTCCATGAGTGTATATTAAAGAGACAAAAGACATAACTCTCTCGGGTTCCAGGAAAATGTCAAATGCACAATCTTCAATTTAAGTCTTCATATGGAAGTATAATCCTAATGATTATGGTTTATAAAACCGTAGAGGGATAGTTTTAAAATATATTTTTGGAATTTTACAAATCCAGATTATATTATGATGCATTAGTGCGCCATCTGTTATGATAATTCGAAACTATTATAGACGCGTATTTCAGTAAGGACAGTAGAAATTGTTTAATTTGTAAAAGAATCATAGGCGTCTATAATAGTTCCGAATTTTCAAATCCATATTGTTGCATCATGATTAATGCGCGTATTTTAAAAATTATTTAGAATATTATTTTTAATATTTTTAAAATTTAAATTATATATTTATTTATTTTTATAAAATAGAATATTACTATAAAATATTATGTACTATAAAACATTTGTATTTTGATACACTAAAATACCCCACCTGCTTTAAACTTTGATATGATAAATAAAGAGATATTCTAGGTGTTACCTAAATATATAGTTGTCTTATTATTGACTGGTTTAACCTTGTAGAATGGTTGAGAGACGTTCTGGAAAGATGCAAGACGCGTCTGAGGAGAGAATCAAGACTGAAGAATCTGTCAAACCGCAGCCTGGTGCAACAATATTATATTCGAGTAAACCTTTTTAATAGCTTGAAGGACAACAGTTTATATCTGGTTATATCATTGAGTTGAACTTTTATCGCCTTTTCTGTATGCTAAACCTATTTCTATCCTAAATATATAGACGGACAGTTGCATTTATTAAATTGAAGATGACCAGATCGAAGTATCAGTTGAAATCTAGATCTCGCTGGCAATTCCTACTACATAATTATAACTGGAGATATACAATATATACAGGTCTTATAGACCCAGAGCAGCAGCTTTACACACCCAAGATAGTGGACATTGCTGCTGCTGTGATGGAGATGCATGGAGACATCTGAGGCTCTTAGTTTGACACAACAACAACAGAAAATTGACATGGACCCAGAACAACAGCTTTACACACCCAAGATAGTGGACATTGCTGCTGCTCTGATGGAGATGCATGGAGACATCTGAGGCTCTTCATTGGACACGACAACAACAAGATGAGTCAGGCTTTCCCATTAATTTTTCCACTGCACTAAGGTCAGTAGAAATTGTTTATTTTTAAAAAGAACACGTCTATAATAGTTTCGAATTTTGATAACAGATGGCGCGCTAATGTATCATAATATATATTGCAACACGAAGGCTCACAGCCCGTTGTACACTTTTCTTGATTTATCAAGTAATTAGTTTTAGTCAATTTTGTGTATACTGAACCTATTCTAAATAAATGGAGGTTGAATCGATGATAATTCCTACTGAATAATTTATAACTGGAGATACACAATACTAAACTACAACACAAGTTTATAGTTTTGTTTATCTATAAATAGAGAGTATATATTTACATATCGTTTCACACCGAGTACTTACTTAGGGGATTGTAGGAAGTAAGATTCCATTATGGGAACAACTTCCTTCCTATAAAGTGACAAAGATACGTCCATAGAGAGAGAGAGATGATATATAAATCCAGAAATATATAAAGTCCATAACATCTCTTTGTTGATGAAGTCTGGGCTTTCATCCAAATAGGATCTTGCGAAACCTCTTCAAGACCTTCTACTTTATGGCTAATCCCTTGTGTAACTTAATCCTCGACTTGTTTACAATGCTCCTCACTCTCTTTTGACGACTTAGTAGCTCAACTTATTCTCAAGTAGCTTTGACACCAGTTCTGTATTTAAAACTTCGGGTATGTAATAAACACCTTAATGGTCTTTATATATAAATAGAAAAAAAAAAGATTTCTGTTGATTTTGATTGTTATTTATAAAGAATTATTAGCTGTTGCTAGATTTTGGTATGCATTCGAGGGAAAGATTATAATAAAATTAGTTATAAAAATAGCTTCAATTGCTCTAAAGGAATATATAAAAACATAATTTGGTAAAAGTACTGCCTGGCTTAAGGCGTAAGAATAAAAAAAAAAGAAAACTTATTTACATAATGTACAAAAGATTTGAGCCGGCCATCGGGAAACAACAACAATGAGTTTTTATAGGGGAAGTCCCGATATCTGTTTGTAGATATAAACAGAGTATTTGAATCTATGGAATATAATTTTAAATAAAATAATATTTTAATTTAACATATATATTTAGACAATTTATAATTTAAAACATCTTTATTAACTCCTAGAGTTAAAAGTTTAAAAAAGACATATACAATAATGTGAAAAACAAGAAAAAAAAATAGAAAAATGGTCAGGGTTTGATATTAAGAATAAATATTGTCACTTCCTGACAGCTCACATGAGCTTTTTAGATGGCATAGCGCCATCTAGTGCAATAAAAATCAACTAAACGTTAATAGTATTTAACAGCGTTTATTTTGTACTTCTATAGATGGGTGGAAATTCTCGAAAGCTTGAGGATGCATTAATAAAATGAAAGGAAACTCATTCCTAAATACCTGTTGCATTATTTTTAATTAATATCACATCTTTTGCAATTTTTTTATTTATAAAACAGAGCATTCTTCCAGTGTAATCTCCAAATTTTTGAGTTATAGTTACATAAAAATAAGACCTAATCCAAATACAGTTAAACCTGTCTATAGAACCCCCTCTAAATAGCGCCTTCCTCTCTATAGCCCCCGATTTTAAACATTAAAATGTAAAATGTTTACAAAGGTGACCTGTCTATAGCACCCTATTTTGGTGAGTCCCAAGAAGGGGCGCTATAGACAGGTTTAACTGTACATTAATAGTGTTTAAATAAAAAGGCATATATTGGATCAAAATATCATTTATTTTACCAATATTTCAATTGACTGAACGCCAACCTTTATCAAGGTATTATAACATTTTAATGTGTTCAAATAAAAAGCATATATTAGATCAAAATATAATTTATTTTACCACTATTTCAGTTGGCTGAACGTGTTATGTTTCGGTAACAGCGTTGTTATCATCATCAGACAAAATAATTTTAAAAAGGTGAACTTTATCATTGAGGTCTAGTTGAAAAACACAATTTACCAGGACGCCATTGTAGATTCTTGTGTCGCCTGGTAGAGAGTAGATGGGATGAAATCTTATTTAAATCAGGCCACGAACTAAAGGAATATATTATGAAAAAGGCATCTCCTTATCGTGCAACTGAAAGTTGCTGATGGCTTGCACCATCTATCGGAATAAAAATCAACTATTCTCGTTGATTTTTAATTATTCCATAATTGGCCAAATACCCATTCTTGATTAATCAAGAAAAGCTAACCTCAATGGGTATTTGGCCAATTATGGAATAATTAAAAATCAACGAGAATAGTTGATATTTATTCCGATAGATGGCGCAAGCCATCAGCATCTTTCAGTAGCACGATAAGGAGATGCCTTTTTCATAATTTATGCACCTTATCCCGGTACAATATCACATTTGTGCTATTCTTTCACATTAAGGAATATAGTTTATTAAAATATCACAATTAATACATCCTATTGACTAACTACCACAAATGGTGCCTCTATGTACACCCATACCTCGCTTTGCGTCGGGGTTACGTTCCAAAAAAAACACGACGCAAAGTGAAAATATGTGAAGGCGCAATCAAAAACAAAGGTGTTGCCATATTTTAGGGAAAAAATTAAAGACTCGAATCCAAAACAACGCAACTTCGAAAATCCAACGACGCACAGTGAAAAATCAGTAAAAATTAAGCAGCGACGCAACTTCGAAAAAAACGCAAAGCGAGGTATTGGTGTATATCCAATCTCTAAGACAACAATTTAGTATGCAAAGAGGATATAGGCATTTATACAAATATTCAAAACATGCAAATACACTACATAGAAATTCCCAGGAGACTCTACGTTGAATAATCTCACCTTACTTCAAACCACCAGTATATCTTTTATAAAATGTAATTTACCCGGAGTTTTTTTTATAAAATTTAAATTATTTTTATCATCGATAGCGCGGGATAGCCTGAAGGAAGGATGGTATGAATGATTGTCTTACAAAATTCAAATACAAATTTTGGCTCATCCATCAAAAATCCTTTCTTCACGTTTATTAGTTCTCAAATAATCTCTTATACAACCAGGTTATTTTCTTTTCTACCCACGGAGAACTTCATTATCACCTCTAAAATTGTTATTTTTAAATTAACAAATTTATTATGAAATCTACTTATATAATTGCCTTATTCTGTCTGTGTGAAGTTCACTGTGTTAAGTTCACGGATAGATTTTGGTCAGAATGGATAAAATAAAAAAAGTGTCAAGGGATGGGAATCGAACCCACGACCTTCCGCTTACCGGGCAGATGCCATGACCACTAGGCCACATGACCACAATTTATAATTGTAACAAATAGTATTTGAATCAAAACATTCAATCGGGTAAAACACGGGCGTTGCCCGGGTCATTCGGCTAGTTAGATATAAAAGATTCTTCTTTGTAAAATATGTAGCGAATTTACCAAATGAAAGAAGACAAGTTTCTTTAATTATTCGACGACGCAATCTTTCGGGCAAAAACCCTTCAACAGGCATGATAAAAAATAAATACGACACTCTGGGGTTCGACACTTTAAGGGTTTTTGCCCGAAAGCTTGCGTCATCGAATAATTAAATAAACTTGTCTTCTTTCATTTGGTAAATTCGCTACTAATTATAAAATATGTTGTGGCATTCTGTAATTATATCTTTATATTAAATTTTAAAAAGGCATATCCTGACCAGGAGCACATATGCTTTACAGAAGGCAGAGCGCCATCTAAGGTAACAGAAATCAACTAAACATTGATTTAGCCTGTTCCCTGATATTTGGCCAACCCAATTTCTTGATAAATCAAGAAAAGTCATTCACGAACGCGTTTCGGGCTGTTGGCGCTCGTCAACGTGGAGTAGGCTGTCCCACTGAAACCAAAAATAATTTTGGTCCCAGAGGCTTCTTGAGAAACCAAGAAATGGGTATTTAAGGTCAAACTTGTGTAAGTACGCTTTACATTGAAAAACAATTAGGCATACCTTTACCACTAATATGTGCGTTTTTTAGATGGCAAAGCACCATCTAGTAGAACAGAAATCAACTAAACGTTGATTTAACCATCCACTGTAATTTGGCCCATAATTGAAGACACACTAGATAACCAAGTGTGAAAAAGAATTGCCTCTGTTTCCTCAAAAAAAAAAAAAAAGAAACAAAAACGACGATTGGCGACTTCAAAGACTCCACTCCATAAGTTTTGTCCATGAATGTACCAAATGTATTATTTAATGCAATTTTAAAGAGAGACGTGTCACATTTGGTATATATATATATACTAGCCGAATGACCCGGGCAACGCCCGTGTTTTACCCGATTGAATGTTTTGATTCAAATATAATTTGTTACAATTATAAATTGGCGCCTTAAATAAATGCATATATTAGTTAATAACTATAGCCTATGTGCTTTATCTGTCTATGTACTGTTGGCTTCCGTAGGCGTCTCTTACTGGGAAAAAGAAAGAGAGGATTCCATTTAGTTATTAACTAATATATGCATTTATTTAAGGAGCGACCCGCTCCAACACAATAGTTACAAAAACCAAAGAGCGAGTGGGGGGGGGGCAAAGTCAAAAACAAAGTGTCTCGCGTAGTGGCGGCGCCATCGTAGCCACGTGATCGTAGCCAACCAATAGGAGAGCGCCATTCCAAAAAAAAGAGCAAACGGTGACAGAGATGACGCATGACGCTCGTAACTGTATATAGAATGTAGTAGTTTATGTGAAGATATGTAAATATGTACAAATTGATTTGCATAAATAACAAAAATAAATTACAGAGAAACTTTCAAATAAGTTCTCCATCAGTTTAATATACATTATATTATATATAATATTTGAAGTTTTACTACAGTTATATATATCATAATATGAAAATGTATGCCGTTTTTTATTCTAAAAAGAAACTATATATAGACAAAAAAAATGGAGAAAAAACGTAAGAAACTTTTTTACAATTACTGAAAATTTGGTCCCATTGCGAACATCTGGTGAACAGTCCCAAGAAAATAGATACCCATAAAATTTTCCACCCATAAAACTGTACGAATATCTTGAAATTCCGACCATTAAAGTAAAATATCTCCAGTTCCATTTTCCTTCATTCTTTAGAGCCTTTAAAAAATATCGTCTGAAATTATTTCTCATCATTATTCTTACATTTCTACCCAATACATCATTATAGACTTTATTGAATTTTAATTATTTTAAAACCATTATAACTAATTAAAACTAATATTTTGTTTATCTATCTATATATATATATATATACGGTTATCTAAGCCTCTATCTCTTTAAAATCCTAAACAATATATCGGGCGTTATTATTCAATTAAGAGAACATTTTAAATTGATCTCTATTAATTACGAAATATAATTAGGCAATTTAAATGCCTTCATTAAGCCTACAAAAGGACCGTGTAATTTTCTTGGTAAACAGGGAAAATTGGAGAGAAATGGGAGAGTGCTATTTGTCCACTGAGATAATCTTTTGGGATGAAATTATTTTAAAGATTAGTTCACTTTTTATGAGAGATTGTAGGTGTTACGTTAAGTTTATGTAATTTCCACTTGTTCTATTTTTTTAAATTTCGATTTAGCGCAGTCACGCACGTTCCGTCTTAAATTCCATTATCTTTATTTATATATATGTTATATAAAAAAATATTATTTTATTTAAAAAATTATAATTTCATAGATTCAAATACTCTGCTAAATCGACCGCCAGAGGTCACTCTTCTCCTATAAAAACTCGTTGTTGTTTGATCCCAATGGCCGGCTCAAAACTTTTGTACATTATGTAAATAAATTTTTCATTTTTTTTCATTCTTACGCCTTAAGCCAGGCAGTACTTTTACCAAATTATGTATTTTATACATTCCTGAGCTCAAATAAAGAAATCTCTGATCAAAACCATTATTTTTATTCAAAACTGCATCATCAATACCATTTAGTACTAAAAAGAACCAGCAAATAACTCCATGGCATAATCCTCAAGATAATCTAAATACAAGCAGAAAATATATTTTCTTTATATATGTATAAGACCTTCTAAGATTATCTTGTTTGGTACACTGAGGAATAGCCTGCATCACGCTGATGAATATGGTGTGCATCAGCTCGAAAAGCGTACTTGGTTATTTCGTGATTCGTTGTAATAGGATTTTATGTACATTTTATGGAAGTAAAAAGAACTAAATGAAGGATTAGGAAAAGTAAAATCCTCTGAAATACAAATAAATAATAAACAAGATATCTTTAAAACAACAAAGTAAGAAATTAACACTCGAAAGGATTTTGCTTATTATTTATAAATTAAGGGTTTAGTTAAACACTATAAAGGAATGACAATACATCCAGATGACACAAGAACCTATAGGACATGCAACAACTGTCCTGGTGTGGAACTAACAACTACCCACATATTCTCATGTCCAGCAATGGCCGCAGCCTAGCAGAAAATTGACATGACCCAGAGCAAAAGCTTTACACACCCAAGATAGTGGACATTTCTGTGATAGAGATGTATGGAGACATCTGAGGTTCTTCAATGGACACGACAACAAAAACAGAAAATTGGCATGGACCCAGAGCAGCAACTTTACACACCCAAGATAGAGAACATTGCTGTGATAGAGATGTATGGAGATATCTGAGGCTCTTCATTGGACACGACAACAACAACAGAAAATTGACATGGACCCAGAACAGCAGCTTTACACACCCAAGATAGAGAACATTGCGACTACTGTGATAGAGATGTATGGAGACATCTGAGGCTCTTCAATGGACACGACAACAACAACAGAAAATTGACATGGACCCAGAACAGCAGCTTTACACACCCAAGATAGAGAACATTGCTGTGATAGAGATGTGTGGAGATATCTGAGGCTCTTCATTGGACACGACAACAACAACAGAAAATTGACATGGACCCAGAACAGCAGCTTTACACACCCAAGATAGAGAACATTGCTGTGATAGAGATGTATGGAGATATCTGAGGCTCTTCATTGGACACGACAACAACAACAACAGAAAATTGACATGAACTCGGAACAGCAGCTTTACACACCCAAGATAGTGGACATTGCTGCTGCTGTAATGGAGATGTATGGAGACATCTGAGGCTCTTCATTGGACACGACAACAACAACAACAACAACAAGGGTTTAGTTGATTTTTTTTATTCCGATAAATGGCGCAAACTATCATCAAAAACAGTTGTAAAATCATGAGATGTCACTAATGTAGTAATCATAGAACTCCAATTATTTTAATTAATTTTATACCCCAGAATATGCAAATTAGCCTGTTTTAATCAAATCTGCATATACCGGGGTTATAACATTGACTCATACAGACCATGGCAAAGTTACATAGGTCAAATATTGTGGAGACATAGTGGAACAAATACTGTCATAAAAACATTTATTATCTATTTATATATACAGTTAAACCTATCTATAGCGCCCCCTCTTGGGACTCGACATAATAGGGTGCTATAGACAGGTCACATTTAATGTAAATCGCATCGTACTACGTATTTAAAATCGGGCGCTATAGAGAGGGAGGCGCTATTTAGAGGGGATGCTATAGACAGGTCACTTTTAATGTAAATATAGCATCGTACTACGTATTTAAAATTGGGCGCTATAGAGAGGGAGGCGCTATTTAGAGGGGGCGCTATAGACAAGTTTAGCTGTATATATATTTATATATCATCTACAATAAGTAAAGACAGATGTTCTGTCTAGATCACTAAGAAATAAAGAGTTTTCCTAAAAAGAATTCCCTATGAAATATAAGGTAGGATAAAAAAGGTAGCGAGGCTATTGTGAAGTGCTAGATACCTCATTTGTTTCTTCTATCCCTAAGGGAGTGATTGTTTAGAAAGAGTGAGATTGGTTGAAGCTATGTCTATTGTAATATCCACGGTAGTGTCGCAGGGTGTGAGATGTCACTACACAGCTGCATATTCACCAAATAGATACAAATCCTTGGAATATCAACTATTTATTATAGGAATATTAAACTATTTTAAATATTAAAAATAAAAAGGCATATCCTGACCAGGAACACATGTGCTTTTCAGAAGGCAGAGCGCCATCTGGGTTGGTCAAATATCAGGGAACAGGTTAAATCAATGAATAGTTGATTTCTGTTCCACCAGATGGCGCTCTTCCTTCTGAAAAGCACATGTGCTCCTGGTCAGGATATGCCTTTTTTATTTTTAATTTCAACACCTGACCTTTTTATTTATTTTTTTTTCTATTGTTTTTTTTTTCAATTTTAAATATATGGCAATAACGTGCCATTTATAATTAAGAAATAAAATCAATAAACAAGAATGTTTCTTTTTCGCGTTAAAAAAACTTTCTACTGCCCTTTCTGTGATAGAAAATTTTGGGAGGGCTTAGCTCATCAATCGTGAACCCTCCTAGTGGTTTCGCCAATTCAATCTACAAGACAGTTTTTTTTGTGTGTAGACATCAACTTTCTATTACTATAACTTAATTTTAAGATTTTAAACTCAAAAGGAGCTTTTTATATATAGTTTATTCTTCTATTTAGTTTATAATCTTACAATAACGACCGTTTTTTAGAGCTTTAATACTGTATTGGATCAATTCTGCTTTATATGCGGCAATAAAGGGTGGAATCTTAGAAATGGTATTAAGGAAAACTATCTGATAATATATCGAACTCCATTTCTCTTATCGCAACAAAAAGATTCAAAGAGTTGAAATTTAAATATAGATGAAGACAAAAAAAAACAATGATAAAACATTTATTTAATATATTCAAAATGTTAGAGGAATAATTTGTAATACACCAATACCTCGCTTTGCGTCGTTTCGTTTTGCGTTTTTTTCGAAGTTGCGTCGCTGCTTAATTTTTACTGATTTTCACTGTGCGTCGTTAGATTTTCGAAGTTGCGTTGTTTTGGATTCGAGTCTTTAATTTTTTTTCCTAAAATATGGCAACACCTTTGTTTTTGATTGCGCCATGCCATCAAAATTTTATTTTCACTTTGCGTCGTTTCAATTTGCGTCGTGTTTTTTTGGAACGTAACCCCGACGCAAAGCGAGGTATGGGTATATTATTATGGGGGTTTATATGTGATGTAGTTCAGTTTTAATTGCCAAACTGACAACAACATTCTATATAAATATATATTGAATAAAGAACAAATGTTTATTTTTTATTTTTTTGGACGAAGCGTATCTTTTATTTTTGAAATGATGGAAGCCTGCGAGCAATTTGATCTTCTATACCATTTATTCAAAACCTCAACACCAATTATCGCAAATTCAGAACGCCTACCTGAATATTATGGCTTTGGAATATGGCCGTTGTTAGTACAAAGCGACTTTGTTTCCACAAGATAACACAGGCTTTCATGAAATATTAAAATTTGTCTTTAAAACGCTAATATATGTGAAATTGACAGTAATAAATTCGTTAGAAAAACTTTGCTGAAAAGAGAACTTTTCCATTAAATTGATACAAAACATAAATATGTATATTCTCTATGTGTATATTTGTTGTGTATGTTTTCTATACCTATAGAAAAATAACAGAAACAACATTAATGTACAATAACAAGTGATAAAAAATAAAGCAAATTTACAAGTAAATATTCTCAGAATAAAATAGGATAAAAGCTATTGACAATAAGTCAACAGAAGAGTATGGAGCAGATATCCTGTCTGGAGACGACATTCAACTTGAGGGTAATTCAGACGATTCTCCGCAGAAGATGGTTGCCATGGTAACGCGGGAATCAAAGAATCCGACGGATTGTCCTCGTTATGGATCGCCTGATAGGAAAATTGGTTCTTTAATTGGTAGGATCGTGTCTGCTTGGTTTGTTGGTTCGTTGATCGTCTGCTTGGTTTGTTAGTTGGTCGGTCGTCTGCTTGGAATGTTTGCTGGTTGATCGTCTGCTTGTTGGTTGATTTATTATCTACTTCTTTATTTTAATTGGTTGTCTCCCTGAGAGGGACAGGGGTTTTTGTTAATTTATTATCTATTCGAATTTAAAGAATAAATTGCAAGTAACTTCAGCCAGTTTGTGTAGTATTTTAAATAGGCCTGTTGAAGACCCATGTCTCGAAAGCTTGTCTTTTTAAATACATAATAAAAAATTCTTATATTGGAAATAAATATTTCAACTCTAAGAGGTATACTTTGAAAATTTTAAACTTGATATATAATTTATTGTCTGTTTTGGTTTATTGTTTTGTTGATCATCTGCTTGGTTGGTTAATCGTCTGCTTTGTTTGTTGGTTGATCGTCTGCTTTGTTTGTGGGTTAATCGTCTGCTTTGTTTATTGTTTGATCGTATCTTGGTCGGTTGATTATTTGCTTAATTGGTTGGTCATCTGCTTTGTTGTTAGTTGAAGGTCTGCCTCATTTGTTGGTTGATCGTCTGCTTTATTGGTTGATCGTCTGCTTTATTGGTTGATCGTCTGCTTTATTGGTTGATCGTCTGCTTTATTTGTTGGTTGATCGTCTGCTTTGTTTATTGTTTTGATCGTCTGCTTGGGTTGGTTGATCGTCTGCTTTATTTGTTTTTTGATCGTCTGCTTTATTTGTTGGTTGATCGTCTGCTTTATTTGTTGTTTGATCGTCTGCTTTATTTGTTGGTTGATCGTCTGCTTTATTTGTTGTTTGATCCTTTGCTTTATTTGTTGGTTGATCGTCTGCTTTATTTTTTGTTTTATCGTCTGCTTTATTTGTTGGTTGATCGTCTGCTTTGTTTATTGTTTGATCGTCTGCTTGGTTGGTTGATCGTCTGCTTTATTGTTGGTCGTCTGCTTTGTTTTCTGGTTTGATGATCGTTTATTTGCTAGTTCTGTTAATCGTCTACTTGGTTGATTATTCATTTGCGTGGTTTGGTAATTAATTGAATACTTAGTTATTAGGTATATACACGAAAAGGAAATTTCGGCGCTATATAAACCGTAATGGTAAAATTGTTTTAAAAGTCTCCATTTAAACAATTAATTAAAAAAGTAACGACATTGAATATTTAAACTGAGCAACAGAAGTGGAAGAACATAACTCTAAATAAAGGTGTTAACATAAATAACAACAATTAAGGCGACAAAATATATGATTGGTGACAGGGAATGTATACAGATTACAGTATTGGTTACTTATCATAGATGTAAAATATATTGAATGTATGTAATATCGTTACGTCATACCAATAAAGTAAAATAGACGAAATATAATGAAATTCTTTATTACATATTAGGCAAGCTTTCGAGCGGTAGCTATTCCACAGGCCTGAGAAAGAATTAATTCTCGAAAGCATTCCGAAATTATTATAAAGAAGCACATTGACATTTGTATCTTTATTTTAAGTTTATTACATATTTGTGAATAAATATAAAGCATATATTGAATCTAAATTTATTAAACAGCCAATATTTCTAGGGGCAACACGCCTCTCTTTATCAAGGATTTTGATTTAAACTAAATCATGTGGGTATGTAATCCACTCATGCTATATATAGCAATATTGGCTGTTTAATAAATTTAGATCCAATATATGCTTTATATATATTATTATGGATTGCTCAATCTTTTACATATTTGTAAATATCTATAGGTTAAATAGATAGACGTCTATTGTCTTGAATGGTAAAATTTTACCAATATTATTTCAAGTACGTCTGCCTTAAATAGTTTCTTTGTCTAATGCTGATTGGCTGTGTGCGATATTATTGTTTTATCCTCACAAAAATGTATAGTAGTCCCCGTTTATTGGACAAATTCCATCCAAATTGACTATATATATATTTTTAATATAGCAATCCATAATTAGATATCTATATATATAAAAATCAATGTTTGTATGTTTGTTTGTTTGTATGTCCGGTATACAAATTCGCAGTAGTTCACTAATTCAAACCAAAATTTCCATACATAGGTAGAAAAATACGGGGAAGACGATAGGCTATTTTAAAAATATATATAAATCAATTATTAAAACTATATATTCAAATTATTATATTTAGCTCACGAACAGCGCCCTCTATCAAAGATTAGATTAAATTATGCTGATGCAAACAAATAGATAATGCTAATAACAAACAATTATCTTTAAAAATCTTATTTAAATATATATCACTCGGGTAGATATGCACACGGGTCAATCCCGGGGCGAAGCCCGGGTCACCCGTCTAGTTCAATATAAAAGGCATATATTTTGAATTAAAATTATTGAATATATGCAAAACTACCTTTTTTAACTTAATTTCATTGACGTTATGTGGCGCTGAGTTTGTTGTTAACATAAATATGTTGTTATACCTTGAAAATTGTTGGCATTCAGCCAACTGAAATAATGGGAAATAAATTATTTTTGATCCGATTAATGTCTTTATAATTTAATATAGATAAATATCAAATCAGACGCGATATCCTCCAACAAAGGATAAATTCGCCAAAGAACACCGCTATTTACAATATCAAGTTTACACATTTTCAATTTACAAATTACAAAGTTTGAAAAAGAAAGAAGTTAATTTTAAAAAATAAGGCTTATTTTGGATTGTAATAAGATTATTTATTAATCCGATATTTCGATGGATCAATCTTTCATCTTTTTCGAGGTATTTTGCCGTGAAGCACGTAGCAGGTCGCGTGCCCCAGGTGAGCCACCAGACGTCTTCCAAGCTTGTTGGGCGATAAACCATCTAATATATACATTTTAAACAGAGTAAATATAATCAAAAGAAAGACAATGTGATATCGAAGAGATATCAGAGATTAAGAGATATCGAAATGACTATTATTATTATTATTATTATTATTTATTTAAGTAACCCCCAGGTTCCTGGAGCGTACAGAAGTCGCCAACTACCCGGGATGTCCTTCTGACCTAAGTCTTCTTGGATTTATATACAATGCCAGTGGAAGTCCAATTAATGAGGTGTCGCCAGGCAGATTTCTTTCTTGGGAGATTTTCTAGGGATGCTGGACATATGTTGGTGATACCTAGGAGAGTGGCTGTCTGGAATCTTTGGTATTGGAAGGTTGGGCAAGTGAAGAGGAGGTGGTCTACAGTTTGGTCTTCATCTTGGCAGTGGGGGTAAGTTGGGTCTTCTTTCGATACCGTTGCAAGGTCTGCCTGAATGTAACCATGGCCGGTCAAGATTGTTGTGGAGGTAGATCCATGCTTGATGTTTCGAAGCATTTGGAGGAGTAGTTTCGGGGTAGCAGTCGAAATGACTAAACAAATAAAATATATGATCTGGTGGCTCACCTGGGGCACGCGACCTGCTACGTGCTTCACGGCAAAATACCTCGAAAAAGATGGAAGATTGGTCCATCGAAATATCGGATTAATAAATAATCTTATTACAATCCAAAATAAGCCTTATTTTTAAAATATACATATAATATGGATTGGTCTATATTCAGAAAGAAGTTAATATAGTAGCTACTTTTAAAATATATATTTAGATAGAAACTGGACTTAATACAGCCACCAATAAACAACCACTTCCTGAAGAAACCCAGGAGTATCCTTGTTTATGATTGGTTTCTCAATGGACATTCTACTATAGAGTCTATGGTCAAATACATTATTAAACAGCATTCCTAACGTATTATTTGTTCGAAATTCAGTAAGAATGACGTCACAGCGTTGCCATGGTACAACCCCTCTATTTACCTTCCACTTAGGACGTTATTAATGGCGGCTTTTTGTTCTTCCTGCGGATTCCACGTTCTCACATTCTGTTTTATCGGGATTCCTTTGTTTACATATATCTGCCTTTACATACAAGCCATCGTAACGTAATTTAGCTGGTGAAATTGTTCTTTATTTACAAATAATTAAAAATATTCTCATTAGCAATATTTTTTTTCTTCTATTAACGATAATATCAAATATAAATTATTGTAACGTTAATGTTTCCTTTTGTTACGAATAAACAATTCCTACTATCCCCTATTACAATCAGAAAAGTATTGAGAGGGTCTGGCTCATCGCGGTGGACTTCCCAGCGATTTCACCAGTTTATTCTATCATTACCACTAATGAGCCAGGTTCTAAAAATATTTTATTTTTGATATCTGTAAAGGAAACGGAAAATATTTATTTTTGGAAAAAAAGGAAAGAATAAATCAATTTTTATAATATTCTCTCATGGATAAAACTTAATGAATATTATTTAAATAAAATTAATTAAATATTATTTTATTTAAATTATATTTCATAGATTCAAATACTCTGTTTATATCTACCACCAGATGTCGGGACTTCCCCTATAAAAACTCATTGTTGTTGTTTCCCGATGGCTTTTTCATTTGTATATTTTATTCTTGCTGTATTATCTCTATAGCTGCTTTTTTTAGTAGAGGTTCGACATGAATCCTGCCAAGAAGAAAAAGAAGGCCTACAAGCCTACAACCCGCATCGTGAACGTCGCCGACCTGGAGAGGGAAGATGAGATGGTGATCTCACGCAACTGCAGCATCCTGAGCTCCATTGGCCATCCTGCCCTGAAATCCCTGCATGAGGACCTGATCCGCTACATCGCCTCGCGGACTGAAATGATCAAGGCCCTCGCTACCAATGTAGAGAACCTCACTGACACCCTCGAGTCCTTCGCAGAGTTGGACGAAATTGAGGAGGCCAACAAGCCCAAGACTGCTTGCCGCGGCACTCAAACCTGCCCTGCTCCTTCCTGCAATGAAACCAGCTCCCAGACTGACCCAATCAAGCCCGCCACTCCTACTCCTGCTGCTCTCCCTGCCAAGAAGCCTGCCTCCTCCCTGCCTGCTCCTGCTCCAACCAAAAGGAAGCAGTCTGAAGCTCCCAACCCGCCTGCAAAGAGGACAAACCTGAATAATCCTTCAAAACCTGTGCCTTCCCACGTCTCCAAGCCTGCGGCCGCCCAAGTGATCCTTCATGGAGAAAGATCGGCGGCCCACACAGTGGTCATCTCAGATGACCCACAGGCTGACCCAAGGGAGATGCTGAAAACAGTCCGCGCTGCTCACACTCTCCCCCAAGGCGTTTGGGCCTCCCTGCGCACCAAGGGGAAGCTGGTCCTCCATTCCAGCAATCCTGACACCATCCCTGAGGTTACAACTTCCCTGGCCAGCAAGTTGAATGGAATGAAGGTCCGCCAGCAGAAGGAGATCCTGCCACGGATCTGCCTCTTCAAAGTGGATGAGGAGACATCCAACTCCACAATTGAGGAGACCTTCCTGGAAACCGCTGCTGTTAGAAAACTTCCTGGGGACAAGGTGGTGCGCGTGGCGCACCGTTCTGCACCCAGAAACGGGACCTGCACCGCCTTCATCGAGGTGGACCTCAAGACCTTTAGAGCCCTGGGCGTTCGCGGGAGGATCGTGGTGGATGGAGTAATCCTCAACTTCGAGGAGTCCATCCGCGCCCGCGTCTGCTTCCGCTGTTGTGGCTTCGGCCACAACTCTGCCCAATGCACCAGAGCTCCTAAGTGCTTCCACTGCGGTGAAGACGGCCATGAAGGCCGAACCTGCCCATCCATTGCTGACCAGCGCACCTCCAAATGTGCCAACTGCTGCTCCCAGGGCCTTCCTGACAAGCACGAGGCGAGAGCCTCAAGCTGCCCCATCCTGAAGTCTAGGGCCCTCAAGTTCTAGGCTTCAAGGACCTTCTGCCTCCATTTCCATCTGCCACTTCTCCTGGATTCCTGGCCTATTCAACGCACCCGCCTCACTGCACCCTGGCGCTATTCCCCTGCTTGCCCAACGTTTCCACCACCCCTGCGAGACATCTCCTGCTTCCACATCCTAGGGTCCCTTGCCACCTGACATCGATTTTGGGCTCAAAAATCATAACTTTTGGTTAGTAGCCCGTAAATAAAGATATTTTCTCTTTCCCGATGGCCGGCTCAAACCTTTTGTACATTATGTAAATAAGTTTTCTTTTTTATTATTCTTACGCCTTAAGCCAGGCTGTACCTTTACCAAATTATGTTTTTTATATATTCCTTTAGCGCAATTGAAGCTATTTTTATAACTAATTTTATTATAATCTTTTCCACGAATGCATACCAAAATCAAGCAACAGCTAATATATATATATGTATATATATATGTATATTGTGGCGTAGAAATCTAGCCTTGAAATATCCTAAGATGTAAAAGTATTTATTGATGACGTCACAGCGACGAGTCGACAATTATTATTAACAGGTCAGCCCCAAAACTATTTACCGCTAGAGAATCTTAAGCAAGCAAGCAAAGAAATATTTTAAAGATGATTTCACAAATACAGATTAATATATATTTTTATAATCTGTTGAATATATTTTCATTGAATAATATTAAATTAAATAATAAAATATTTCTTCGCCACATAGCCTCCTCCTATAAAGAGCATCGACCCGATGCTCAGCAGGAGACTTACGTCGTCAGTCTTAAGAACTAGTACTATGGCCAGGGATATTTCCAGGTGACTGCGGTGGATGTCTTCTTTCAGTTGAGATATCTTCTTCATGAGGACTTGGTAGGTCTATGTTTACGTCAAGGTAGCTTTTTTTCATTTCTACTGTGGTCGGTAAGGGGGGATTTTATAACTTTGCGGCCTCGCTTCCAATGTGGTCTATCATCTAGTTTTAATGGCGGGGCGTCCAGCTAGATCTTCTAGCAGGTGAGAAATGTTGTCTGCTTCGACCGCGATATGAAGTAGAGCTTCGGTAGCGAGTGAAAGTTTTCCTCGATGATTCGTCATTGGGGTCCTGAGATTCAGCTCGAGAGTTGTAGGATACCATTGCGTCTTGCTTTCTTTGGAAATAGTCATTTCTCCTTTCCTCATTGTGTCTCTTCCTGTCACGGCAATAGCGGACGACGTGACCTGGGCGTCCGCACTAGAAACAGATTGGCCTTCCCTCAGTTGTACGCCAATCATTGGTGTCGCGTCTTCCTCCTTGTTTTGGGTATCGAGGTTCAGGGTGCGGTCTTATCGTTTCGGCCTCATATCTGGTATTTAAAAACTGTCGGAGTCTTTCCTTCTGAGGGGGACTTCTCCTAGACTTTGAGATTGGCGCCAGGGTTCTTCCAATCTCCTCCTTCACAATTTCTTCGATTGTAGCATTTTTTTGTTCCTCCCGAGGAGAGCCTAATGCCCGCTGTACCTCCTCACGAACAATTTGCCTGATCATAGATGATAGATCTGCCCTGTCATCATGATTACTGAGAGATGCCACATTTGGTAGGCGCTCGTACCTGGTTGGGGTAACTCGCCTACAACGGAGCGCTTCGACACGGCGACATTCTGTAATGAATTGCTCGGTGCTCTGTACATCCCTCGGTAGGAGTGCTTGATAAAGCTCCTCAGCTATCCCCTTCATGAGGTGCGAGATTTTATCTTCCTCGCTCATTTGAAGATCAGCCTCTTTGCACAAGCACAGGACATCCTGGATGTAAAATTCGGTACTTTCGCCTTTTAATTGTGCCCGTGTTTTAAGTTTCTTCTCCGCTTGCAATTTTGAATTTTCTTTTTTTCCAAACACATTCTCTAATTGAGATGTGAATTCCTTCCAAGTCTGGATGCTTTCTTCGTTGTTCTCAAACCATTTGAGAGCAGTTCCAGACAGATAAAAATAAACTTTAGTAAGACAAAGGGTTTCGTCCCAATTGTTGTACCTTGCCACACGTGCATACCCTTTTAACCATTTTTGGAGATCTTCACCATCCTCCCCGGAGAAAATGGAAGGGTTTCTTGGCAGATGTTGAACAACGTAGTTGCTTACCTGAGTACCTTCCTTCTTTACATTCATAGAAGTTTCTTCTGGTTCAACAGAATCAATTTTTCTTTTATTTCTTAATGGGTATCGGTCCAGTCTCTCCACCAGTTGTGGCGTAGAAATCAAGCCTTGAAATATCCTAAGATGTAAAAGTATTTATTGATGACGTCACAGCGACGAGTCGACAATTATTAACAGGTCAGCCCCAAAACTATTTACCGCTAGAGAATCGCAAGCAAGCAAGCAAAGAAATATTTTAAAGATGATTTCACAAATACAGATTAATATATATTTTTATAATCTGTTGAATATATTTTCATTGAATAATATTAAATTAAATAATAAAATATTTCTTCGCCACAATATAAATAACAATCAAAATCAACAGAAATCTCTTTTTTTTTTCTATTTATAATATATATAAAGACGATTAAGGTGTTTATTACATACCCGATGTTATAAATACCGAAATGGTGTTCAAGCTATTTGAGAATAAGTTGAGCTGCTAAGTCGTCAAAAGAGAGTGAGGAGTATTGTAAACAAGTCGGGGATTAAGTTACACAGGGGATTAGCCATAAAGTAGAAGGTCTTGAAGAGGTTTCACAAGATCCTATTTGGATGAAAGCCCAGACTTCATCAACAAAGAGATGACATGGACTTTATATATTTCTGGATTTATATATCATCTCTCTCTCAATGGACGTATCTTTGTCACTTTATAGGAAGGAAGTTGTTCCCATAATGGAATCTTACTTCCTACAATCTCCTAAGTAAGTACTCGGTGTCAAACTATATGTAAATATATAATCTCTATTTATAGATAAACAAAACTATAAACTTGTGTTGCAGTTTAGTATTTTCTATCTCCAGTTATAAATTATTCAGTAGGAATTGTCTGCGATTCAACTTCCATTTATTTAGAATAGGTTTAGTATACACAAAATTGACTAAAACTAATTTATTGATAAATCAAGAAAAGTCAACCACGGGCTGTAAGCCCTCGTGTTACAATATATATTATGATGCATTAGCGCGCCATCTGTTATCAAAATTCGAAACTATTATAGACGCGTTCTTTTAAAAATAAACTATTTCTACTGTCCTTACTGCAATGGAAAAATAAATAGGAGGGCCTGGCTCATCATATATTGTATATCTCCATTTATAATTATGTAGTAGGAATTGCCAGCGATCTAACTTTCGACTGATACTTC
>CP092878.1:33898667-33913642 GCA_030710605.1 Cordylochernes scorpioides
ACCAGTATATCTATAATGTTACCAGACCAGTAGTTACATAGATGTTACCAGACCCAGTAGTTCTATAGATATAACCAGACCATATTGCAATAATGTCCAAACCAGTAGTTGCCTAAAGATGTTACCACATCAGTAGTTGCTTTAGATGTTACCAGACCAGTAGTTGCTATAGATGTTACCAGACCAGTAGTTGCTATAGATATTACCAGACCTGTAGTTACTATAGATGTTACCAGACCAGTAGTTGCTATAGATGTTACCATACCAGTAGTTTCTAGAGACATAGATGTTACCTTACCAGTAGTTGCTATAGATGTTACCAGACCAGTAGTTTCTAGAGACGTAGATGTAACCAGAACAGTAGTTGCTATAGATGTTACCTTACCAGTAGTTGCTATAGATGTTACCAGACCAGTAGTTTCTAGAGACGTAGATGTAACCAGACCAGTATTTGATATAGATGTTACCAGACCAGTAGTTGCTATAGATGTTACCAGACCAGTAGTTTCTAGAGACGTAGATGTAACCAGACCAGTATTTGCTATAGATGTTACCAGACCAGTAGTTGCTATAGATGTTACCAGACCAGTAGTTTCTAGAGACGTAGATGTAACCAGACCAGTAGTTGCTATAGATGTTACCTTACCAGTAGTTGCTATAGATGTTACCAGACCAGTAGTTTCTAGAGACGTAGATGTTACCAGACCAGTAGTTGCTATAGATGTTACCAGGCCAGTAGTCGCTATAGATGTTACCAGACCAGTAGTTTCTAGAGACGTAGATGTAACCAGAACAGTAGTTGCTAGAGAAATAGTTACGTCAAGTCAGATTAATAGTTAATTACTCGGCCACAAAAACGTTAATGAGCGACTTCGATCTCCAATACCTCGCTGCGGTTGATTACAGTACCAGCCCCCGGACATTCCGTTTATTGCCCGCACGCCGTTGTTCCCCAGTGGACCATCCACATTAGACGAATGGAATCACACAGAATAAAAACATCAAAGAATACAAAAAAAAAATACATTGATTTAGTAAGAGTCACTTAAGTTCAATAATATCAAATCTATAATATGCATCTAAGATATAAATAGCTAGCTTGGCTTTAACAGACATTACAATTACGCTCGAATATTCTCTAGATTTCTATCTCTAGATCTCTAAATTTAAAAAAATTATCATAGAGATAGAGGCTGCCTGGCCGGCATTCAAATTTCTTGAAAATGAAGATACTTCGGCCAGTAAATATTTTTTTGTCTCGACGTTTCGACAAAATTCTTTTGTCCTCGTCAATTTTTGTTCGCTTCTGACGAGGACAAAAGATTTTTTTCGATACGTCGAAACAATAAAAAAAGATTTACTGGCCGAAGCGTTTTTAATTTAAAAAATTCAAAAAATTGTTAATCAACCAGACGCGATATTGAAATATTTACGACTCTTACAGGGGAATCAAGCAAAACAACTAACAAATTAAAACTGAAAATAAAAAATTTACAAATTAACATGTATTTAATTGACAGAGTTCATAAAACTTAGACAAAGCGTGGCTGATGTAAGAGAGTTAAATCATTTAGATCAGGGAACAATCGATGTCTCACTTCTGTAAGGTTGGGACAGTCATAGATAAGGTGAAGAGCAGTGTCTCTTTACCAATGATAACATTATCAATAAATATAAATAGGCAATCAGCATTACACAGTTTTGTTGATAGAGTATACCAACATCTGAATATCTAAAATAATTTTCAACTTACATCAAAGAAATTCTTTTTTACTCTTGGTCTCAATCTCTTGAAGTTAATTGGTCGATGAAGCTTATCACGTGACAATCAATTATCCAATCACAAAAATATTTGAAAATTCCGCCATATTTATTTTAAATATATGCAAATAGAGTTAGTAGTTGTCAAATTAAATTCTAACAGAGTTAAAGAGAGTCCTAGATATAAAAATAATAAGGAACTTCTATACCAAAATTTCTATTTTATCGAGGAGAAAATAGTAAATTGAATTTAGGCCTGAGTGAATCTGGTATACAAATGGCAATGTTGGTTCAGGTGACTGTATAACAATTAACTATTAATGCTCTAACTACTATGCTAATTATAAATTCCTCACATATAATAGAGTTATAATTTACATCGTGGATATATAGACGTCGTATGTTATATATTTATTCTATCTATCTATTTATTTCAACACACAAAACACAATATCCCGGCTAGAGATAATTACGTCGATTTACATTTTTTAAACAGAAACGGTCATCGTCAAGATAGAAGCTGCTTAGCCGACATTCATATTTCTTGAAAATAAAGATACTGTTATAAACATCTTAAAAGACAAAGGTCGCCTCTCCCGTCAAAATAGACGTCAAAACTAGACGCCATCTATTGACTGTCACCGCAAAACTAGCGGCCTCGGGTCGGTGACAGTTTGCGCCGCTAGTTTGAGGCGACGGTCAATAGATGGCGTCTAGTTTTGACGTCTATTTTAACGGGAGAGGCGACCTTTGTCTTTTTAGATCAATATCCTCCCGGAATATTTTCCAGTTATAAAAATATTATACAAAAAAATCATTATAAAAACAAACAAACAATAATATAGATTAGGAACCTGAACCTTTCAGATTAGAAAGATAATCATAAATATATATTACAAAAATAGTTAAATCTATGATAATTCTCTCTGCTATTTACAAATTGATACAGATCTACAACATTATTTACTGTCTGTTGTCTAGCGGTAAAGAAGAGTGGGTATTCCAGCAGTAGGTGCCTCGAGTCCTGGATTTCCTTATTACAGTGACAGCTAGAGTCATCAATATATAATGTTAAATTTCTCTTTTTCAGATGGCACATCAATTGATTGAATTTCAATATATTTTTGACATATATGATTATCATAAAGATAGAAGCTGCCTGGCCGGCATTCATTATTCTTAAAATTAAAGATACTTCAAGGGGTCGGTGGAAGGATGTTCTAAACCGTTGGTTTTCGACCGCTACGACCCGGTTTCGATTCCCGCATTTGGCACTTTTTTTATGATTAAAAAAATGCTCCAATGGTCCTTGATTCTTGTAAAAGTCCAACACCACCAGCGAGTGCAAGTAACTAAACGGTGCTCCGGGACATTTGTAAGTACAAAGTCGAACTGCTTTTCACGTGTGTAAATATGTGATGCGCTTACAGTAAAAGCAGTCGCCTACTTCTACCCACCATGATTATCATGGCCTGTACCACGTGTACTTAGAGATTTAAAAAAAAGCCTATTAAATTACTGTTGAAATATATAATTATCCTTTTGAAAATAGAGCAATCCATAAATAAATCTTTAAATAAAAGGCACAATATATGCCATCAAAATATCATTTATTGTGGCTCTAAGTTTGTTGTTGACACACTTTAAAATGTTATAATACCTTGATAAATGTTGGTGTTCAGCCAACTAAAATATTGATAAAAATAAATGATATTTTGATCTAATATATGCCTTTTTATTAAAAAAATATATAAATATATGATGATATTATTATTAAATTTAATATATTTCATGTCACACAGAGAAAGGGGAAATTTTGTCAGTTAAAAAGAAAAGAGGAAAGCATAAATTGTCACCTCATTTTGGAGTTTAAAAAACCAGACGACTTTATAATTAAACCACACGATAGAACATTCATAGCAGGGTCTTCTGCTCCAGTAATATTCAAACTTTTAAAAACTTTTTATCTTTAGGGGTGGAAATTTTTAAAAATTCCTTATTAAATTATATAAGCGCTAAATATATATGTTTTCTAAATATATAAAGCAAATAAATTAATACTTTTGAAGATTTTTTGCTTAAAAATTCTTATTTTAAAAGCATATATGAATAATATTCATATTTAATTACGTTTAAATATGAAATTAGATATATATATTTATCAATGAAAAAACAATAGAAAAAATAAAAATAAAAAGGTCAGGTGTTGATAGTAAAAATAAAAAAAGGCATATCCTGACCAGGATCACATGTAGTTATTTCTGTTCGACCAGATGGCGCTCTGCCTTCTGAAAAGCACATGTGCTCCTGGTCAGGATATGCCATTTCTAATATTTATCAATATAAATTATAAATGAAAGTTATAAAGATACATTTTGATATCAAAACTTTTACAAATATTTAGAAATTATCACATTAATATTCATATCAAAATATAAACACTAAGTGATAAGACCAAATACAAATAAATAAATAAATAGTGTGTTTCAGTAACAACGTTTTTAACAAAACATCACACACTATTTATTTATTTGGATTTGGTCTTATTACCTTGTAGTTCTAATCTATAATCCAAATAGTGACAATTGACAATTAAACAACTTTATTGACATCTCGTCAATCTTTACACTCAAAGGGAGTTATGAGGTAATAATAATGGTAGGAATGAAGAGAGATATATACAATCGACGTAGCCCTCTCCGAAAGCACGTCCAGATCAGGAGCTTAAAGCCGCCTTGAATCTAGACAGATCCCTGCCATTTGGGGAGTTCATGTTCGGAACAGGTTTGATGATAATGTCGAAGAATATATAATCTAAATTGTGCCTTATCAATATATCAAAATTTGATTTTTGGGGTTTGATTAAATAGATATTTTTTTTTCCCAATTTAGCTAGCGTCAATGAGAGATATAAGTTGCTGATGGCTTGCGCCATCTGTCAGAAAAATCAACTAATTGTTGATTTTTTAATTTATTCTAGTTATTGTCCTAGCTTATACCCAGTATTTTATTGATTATTAAAAAAAATGGTATTTGGATATTTCTGTAATAATAAAAATCAACAGTTAGTTGATTTTATTCCGACAGATGGCGCAAGCCATCAGCAATATTTAGTTGCACGAAAAGGATTATCCATCTGATCCTATTACAATTTCAATTCTGCACTATTTCTCAAATTAATTTACTTTTCGTTATATTTTGTAGAATAATTTTTTGTTGCAATATATTTGAACATATAGATATATATATATATGAAAAAATAGTACAAATGTGATATTGTACTGGGATAAGGTGCATAATTATGAAAAAAGTCATTTCTTAACTTTCAGTTGCACGATAAGGAGATGCCCTTTTCCATATAGGCTTAATAAAGGCTTTTGTATGTGTGTGTACATATAAAGATCTTTTATTTTTAGGAAATAAAGATTTTCTGTTGATTTTTGATTATCTTGAGGATTATGCTATGTTAATGCAGTCATGGTTAAAATCTTGAAAGTATAATAATAAAAAAATAATGAAGATTAGAAATAGCTTTAATTGAGCTTATGGGATATATAAAAAAGATAATTTGATAAAAGTACTGCCTGTCTTAAGGTGTAGTAGAACAAGGAAAACAAAAGATTATTTACATTATTACAAAGGTTTTGAGCCGGCCATCGGGAAACAGCAACAATAAGATTTTTATAGGGAAAGCGCGACCTCTGGCGGTCGATTTACTAGAGTAGTTTAATTCATGATATATAATTATAAATAAAATATATTAATATAACATATAAATATATATTGTTGTATATTAAATATTGTTGTTGACACACATTAATATGTTATAACACCTTGATAAAGGTTGGCATTCAGCCAACTGAAATATAGGTAAAATAAATGATATTTTGATCCAATATAAACCTTTTAAATTAGAGATTTATTTATGGATTGCTCGATTTTCCAAATATATGGTATTATTACATTATTTAATCTATTTTCTCATATATAAAAAAATACAATCTATATACTTTTGTTTTTTAAATTTTATATTTGCTATCAGTAAAAGTGAGATATATAAATTTAAAAAAACTAACTTACTATAGAGGGAATTCAGTAATAAAAAAGTTAATAATAAACTCTCCAAAACAAAAACAAAAAAAGTTAAAAAAAAACATTGACAAAAGAGAAACAAAAAGAAGAAAAATGGCGGGAACAATACCATTGACGTCTGCTTTGAAAATTAATTTGTTTTTATTGAGCGCTAACACGGTCTTTTCATTGATAATGTTCTGTAGCCAATTGCCAATAGAAAATAAAAGAACTTACTAAAGAAAATACTACTACGAAAAAAAAGTGTATTTTAGTTTTATCTCTAATTTCGTTTATATAGCTATAATATTATATAAATCGCTTATATATATGTTATAAATAAAAAATAGATTCTATGTTGATTTTTGATTATCTTGTGGATTATGCTATGGTAATGCAGTCGTGGTTAGAATCTTGAAACTATAATTATTAAATTAGTTTTGATCAGTGATTTAATTGAACTAAAGGAATATATAAAAAACATAGTTTGATAAAAGTACTGCCTGGCTTTAGGCGTAAAAATAAAAAATGAAAAACTTATTTACATAATGTACAAAAGGTTTGAGCCGGCCATCGGGAAACAACAACAATGAGTTTTTAAATGGAAGTGTGACCTCTGGCGGTCGATTTAACAGAGTATTTGCATCTATGAAATTAATTTTAAATAAAATAATAGTTTAATATAACATATATATATCGGATTATTTTATGCTATGTTTATATTCTATTAAGATAGAAAAAATAGTATTTATTGTTTACTAATTTTATCATGTAAATTATCTATTTATAATATACTGTTTATATTGACACGTAAAGAAAATTAGGAAAACAAACTTTTCATAATGATACGGCAATATATTTATAATGCAAAACGAATTTTTATTTTGCTTATCCCTAGTACACGTGGTACAGGCCATTATAATCATGGTGGGTAGTTAGCGACTGCTTTTACTGTAAATGTACCACATGTCTACACATGTGAAATCAGTTCGACTTTGCACTTACAAATATGCCAGAGCCCCGTTTTGTTACTTGCACTCGCGCTGGTGGGGTTGGAATTTTGCAAGAATCGGGGGCCATTTGAGAATTTTCTTTTTAAACAGAAAAAATTGTCCAATGCGGGAATCGAACCCGGGTCGTAGTGGTCGAAAACCAAACGGTTTAACCAGCCTTCCACCGACCCCAAGCAAAACGAATTAAATTTATAGAATATAAGATAAACAATGAGGAAAAGTTTACAGACATTAGCTAAATCTAAATATCAAAATTGATGATAGGTACATAAAATAATAAATTTAATATCCTACAATGTTTATTAGGAAAATTTAAGAACACACTTTTAACCTCAGAACAAATTTTAACACCTTACCAAACGCTTTTTAAAATTTCTCCTGACGAAGACAAAAGATATTAAATTTCGAAACTATTATGGACGTGTAAGATTCTTTTTAAAAATAAAACAATTTCTACTGCCCTTACTGCAATGAAAAAATTAATGGGAGGTTTTTTTTTTTTTTTGTAGTAAGGACAGTAGAAATTGTTTATTTTTAACAAAGAATCATACGCGTCTATTATAGTTTCGAATTTTGATAACAGATGGCGCGCTAATGCATCATAATAAAATATATTAATTGAAAGGTTGAGAAAATAAAACTCTAACTGGCCGAAATGTCTATTTTATAAAGATATATGAATGCCAGCCAGGCAAACTTTATCCTTAGGATAAATTTGAAACAAAAAGTCAAAATTTACTAATGAAATTTATTAAAGAAAGCATAATTGTTTTACAATGGATAATATCTGATATAGTCATTCCGGAAAATGAAAAGGCTGATGCATTGATAAATTTAAAAAAGAAGATCCATAAATGAGCATCCCAAAAATCTGTAATACATACATTATGATTAATTACAATTAGGATTTTTAAACGACTTCCTACACTACACGTTTTACTGTCTGGATGTGAAAGATGAGAAAGTAATTCTCTGCCAGAAGATTGCTTATGAAGACAATCCGTCATATGTTTTATTGGCTGAAGTAGTGAAAAGTAGGACCAATATATTGGCTTTGTTAAAATTCTGGAGAACAGCACAGTCAAAAGGCATAAACAGAAGAGGGACCCAACTTGAGGAAAGATTGTTTTATTCTCCATTTTCTGTAGATAACTGCTATGTTTACTTCTGTATCTGGGAGAATACTGTATGGGACGAGTATCCTTAATGTTGATGATATTCTCCACTTCAGAAGCTACAACCTCCTTAAGTTTTGTCCATGAATGTATCTTTCAAAGTTATTGTTTGAATCCCGATATACATGCTAAAAGGTACAATTCCTTAAGTTTTGTCCATGAGTGTATCTTTCAGAGTAATTGTCTGAATCCCGATATATATGCTAAAAGGTACAACTTCCTTAAGTTTTGTCCATGAATGTATCTTTCAGAGTTATTGTCTGAATCCCGATATACATGCTAAAAGGTACAACTTCCTTAAGTTTTGTCCATGAGTGTATCTTCCAGAGTTATTGTCTGAATCCCGATATACATGCTAAAAGGTACAACTTCCTTAAGTTTTGTCCATAAGTGTATCTTTCAGAGTTATTGTCTCAATCCCGATATACATGCTAAAAGGTACAACTTCCTTAAGTTTTGTCCATGAGTGCATCTTTCAGAGTTATTGTCTGAATCCCGATATACATGCTAAAAGGTACAACTTCCTTAAGTTTTGTCCATAAGTGTATCTTTCAGAGTTATTGTCTGAATCCCGATATACATGCTAAAAGGTACAACTTCCTTAAGTTTTGTCCATGAGTGCATCTTTCAGAGTTATTGTCTGAATCCCGATATACATGCTAAAAGGTACAACTTCCTTAAGTTTTGTCCATAAGTGTATCTTTCAGAGTTATTGTCTGAATCCCGATATACATGCTAAAAGGTACAACTTCCTTAAGTTTTGTCCATAAGTGTATATTTCAGAGTTATTGTCTCAATCCCGATATACATGCTAAGAGGTACAACTTCCTTAAGTTTTGTCCATGAGTGCATCTTTCAGAGTTATTGTCTGAATCCTTATATTCATGCTAAAAGGTACAACTTCCTTAAGTTTTGTCCATAAGTGTATCTTTCAGAGTTATTGTCTGAATCCCGATATACATGCTAAAAGGTACAACTTCCTTAAGTTTTGTCTATGAGTGTATCTTTCAGAGTTATTGTCTGAATCCCGATATACATGCTAAAAGGTACAAGTTCCTTAAGTTTTGTCCATAAGTGTATCTTTCAGAGTTATTGTCTGAATCCCGATATACATGCTAAAAGGTACAACTTCCTTAAGTTTTGTCCATAAGTGTATCTTTCAGAGTTATTGTCTCAATCCCGATATACATGCTAAAAGGTACAACTTCCTTAAGTTTTGTCCATGAGTGCATCTTTCAGAGTTATTGTCTGAATCCCGATATACATGCTAAAAGGTACAACTTCCTTAAGTTTTGTCCATAAGTGTATCTTTCAGAGTTATTGTCTGAATCCCGATATACATGCTAAAAGGTACAACTTCCTTAAGTTTTGTCCATAAGTGTATCTTTCAGAGTTATTGTCTCAATCCCGATATACATGCTAAAAGGTACAACTTCCTTAAGTTTTGTCCATGAGTGCATCTTTCAGAGTTATTGTCTGAATCCCGATATACATGCTAAAAGGTACAACTTCCTTAAGTTTTGTCCATAAGTGTATCTTTCAGAGTTATTGTCTGAATCCCGATATACATGCTAAAAGGTACAACTTCCTTAAGTTTTGTCCATGAGTGCATCTTTCAGAGTTATTGTCTGAATCCCGATATACATGCTAAAAGGTACAACTTCCTTAAGTTTTGTCCATAAGTGTATCTTTCAGAGTTATTGTCTGAATCCCGATATACATGCTAAAAGGTACAACTTCCTTAAGTTTTGTCCATAAGTGTATATTTCAGAGTTATTGTCTCAATCCCGATATACATGCTAAGAGGTACAACTTCCTTAAGTTTTGTCCATGAGTGCATCTTTCAGAGTTATTGTCTGAATCCTTATATTCATGCTAAAAGGTACAACTTCCTTAAGTTTTGTCCATAAGTGTATCTTTCAGAGTTATTGTCTGAATCCCGATATACATGCTAAAAGGTACAACTTCCTTAAGTTTTGTCCATAAGTGTATCTTTCAGAGTTATTGTCTCAATCCCGATATACATGCTAAAAGGTACAACTTCCTTAAGTTTTGTCCATGAGTGCATCTTTCAGAGTTATTGTCTGAATCCCGATATACATGCTAAAAGGTACAACTTCCTTAAGTTTTGTCCATGAATGTATCTTTCAGAGTTATTGTCTCAATCCCGATATACATGCTAAAAGGTACAACTTCCTTAAGTTTTGTCCATGAATGTATCTTTCAGAGTTATTGTCTTAATCCCGATATACATGCTAAAAGGTACAACTTCCTTAAGTTTTGTCCATGAATGTATCTTTCAGAGTTATTGTCTTAATCCCGATATACATGCTAAAAGGTAAAAATTCCTTAAGTTTATCCATGTGTGTATCTTTCAGAGTTATTATCTGAATCCAGATGTACATGCTAAAGGTACAAGTTCCTTAAGTTTATCCATGTATGTATCTTTCAGAGTTATTGTCTGAATCCCGATATACATGCTAAAAAGTACAACTTCCTTAAGTTTTGTCCATGAGTGTATCTATCAGAGTTATTGTCTCAATCCCGATATACATGCTAAAAGGTACAACTTCCTTAAGTTTTGTCCATGAGTGCATCTTTCAGAGTTATTGTCTGAATCCCGATATACATGCTAAAAGGTACAACTTCCTTAAGTTTTGTCCATAAGTGTATCTTTCAGAGTTATTGTCTCAATCCCGATATACATGCTAAAAGGTACAACTTCCTTAAGTTTTGTCCATGAGTGCATCTTTCAGAGTTATTGTCTGAATCCCGATATACATGCTAAAAGGTACAACTTCCTTAAGTTTTGTCCATAAGTGTATCTTTCAGAGTTATTGTCTGAATCCCGATATACATGCTAAAAGGTACAACTTCCTTAAATTTTGTCCATAAGTGTATCTTTCAGAGTTATTGTCTCAATCCCGATATACATGCTAAAAGGTACAACTTCCTTAAGTTTTGTCCATGAGTGCATCTTTCAGAGTTATTGTCTGAATCCCGATATACATGCTAAAAGGTACAACTTCTTTAAGTTTTGTCCATAAGTGTATCTTTCAGAGTTATTGTCTGAATCCCGATATACATGCTAAAAGGTACAACTTCCTTAAGTTTTGTCCATAAGTGTATCTTTCAGAGTTATTGTCTCAATCCCGATATACATGCTAAAAGGTACAACTTCCTTAAGTTTTGTCCATGAGTGCATCTTTCAGAGTTATTGTCTGAATCCCGATATACATGCTAAAAGGTACAACTTCCTTAAGTTTTGTCCATGAATGTATCTTTCAGAGTTATTGTCTCAATCCCGATATACATGCTAAAAGGTACAACTTCCTTAAGTTTTGTCCATGAATGTATCTTTCAGAGTTATTGTCTTAATCCCGATATACATGCTAAAAGGTACAACTTCCTTAAGTTTTGTCCATGAATGTATCTTTCAGAGTTATTGTCTTAATCCCGATATACATACTAAAAGGTAAAAATTCCTTAAGTTTATCCATGTGTGTATCTTTCAGAGTTATTATCTGAATCCAGATGTACATGCTAAAGGTACAAGTTCCTTAAGTTTATCCATGTATGTATCTTTCAGAGTTATTGTCTGAATCCCGATATACATGCTAAAAGGTACAACTTCCTTAAGTTTTGTCCATGAGTGTATCTTTCAGAGTTATTGTCTGAATCCCGATATACATGCTAAAAGGTACAACTTCCTTAAGTTTTGTCCATAAGTGTATCTTTCAGAGTTATTGTCTCAATCCCGATATACATGCTAAAAGGTACAACTTCCTTAAGTTTTGTCCATAAGTGTATCTTTCAGAGTTATTGTCTCAATCCCGATATACATGCTAAAAGGTACAACTTCCTTAAGTTTTGTCCATAAGTGTATCTTTCAGAGTTATTGTCTGAATCCCGATATACATGCTAAAAGGTACAACTTCCTTAAGTTTTGTCCATAAGTGTATCTTTCGGAGTTATTGTCTGAATCCCGATATACATGCTAAAAGGTACAACTTCCTTAAGTTTTGTCCATAAGTGTATCTTTCAGAGTTATTGTCTCAATCCCGATATACATGCTAAAAGGTACAACTTCCTTAAGTTTTGTCCATGAGTGCATCTTTCAGAGTTATTGTCTGAATCCCGATATACATGCTAAAAGGTACAACTTCCTTAAGTTTTGTCCATGAATGTATCTTTCAGAGTTATAGTCTCAATCCCGATATACATGCTAAAAGGTACAACTTCCTTAAGTTTTGTCCATGAATGTATCTTTCAGAGTTATTGTCTTAATCCCGATATACATGCTAAAAGGTACAACTTCCTTAAGTTTTGTCCATGAATGTATCTTTCAGAGTTATTGTCTTAATCCCGATATACATGCTAAAAGGTAAAAATTCCTTAAGTTTATCCATGTGTGTATCTTTCAGAGTTATTATCTGAATCCAGATGTACATGCTAAAGGTACAAGTTCCTTAAGTTTATCCATGTATGTATCTTTCAGAGTTATTGTCTGAATCCCGATATACATGCTAAAAGGTACAACTTCCTTAAGTTTTGTCCATGAGTGTATCTTTCAGAGTTATTGTCTGAATCCAGATATACATGCTAAAAGGTACAACTTCCTTAAGTTTTGTCCATTAGTGTATTTGACTATATAGAATCTCTTCTAAATAAATTTATATTAAAAGATAGATCAAACACACCAGGTCGTCGAATTGAGAGATATTGAGTATAAAATTGATATCTTTATCAAAAAGAAAATTTTTATTTCCACAGACGTTTCTTCAACGATTGTATATAAAGTTATCAGAAGCCTGAAATATACGAAAAACTTCTTGTCTACTCAAGGTTTCAATTCTATACAGAATAACTTATGGTATGTATATCTCTTAAATACCTGGTTAATTAAAATATTGATCATTCAAACTATTTCTTGGCACAAAAACATAAGTTTATGGGTAAATATTCGTATATCTAAATAAGATTTCATATTTGAAAATGTAATTTATATCAATCTTTTAATTAATTACTTAGTCTCTAATTAGTGGATTTCTATTCTAGTTATTTCAAGTAAAAAGATATCATTTTAAATTAATATATGAATATAAATATATTTTATAATTATATCTTCTTTAAAGTTTGTATTTCAATGAAATCTTAGGAAATTCTAGAGGCAATTTTTTTAATTATCAATTCTAAAGCGCTTAATTTTGAAAAATGAGGTTTTTATCAGTATTTGAGAGGTTTTCATATATTTATATGGTAATTTGAACCAACAACCCCATATTGGTGTATAATATAACAAGATTGTCGTGTTGTATAATAAACACCCTTGTAAATAATTATACACATGATTGACATGTGTCATCACATCACAATATGTAATGTACTCTGTACAAACTGAGGATAATAAAATAAAACTGTGTAATAGAATAAGAGTTGAGTTAAATAGCAGAGATTGAGATATAGAAGTCCAACAACGTTTAAGAACGAGGCTTAAAGATATAGGAAGTTGCCAGGAAGTCGTTAAGAGTGTAAAATGACATCTCTTCCGTGATCCACGCCCTTATTCCACCGCTGAAGGCCCAGTTCTTACTCATCGGAACGATATATAAACCTCCGCAAAGCCGAAATGGACAGCCACTTCCAAGTCAGCGGAAGCCCTCGTCACTTCATCCCTTGATCATGCAGCCATAGACCAGTAAGAAATCTCTACTTAATTCTCTCCATCTTTTGTTTGACTCAATCTGTTCACGGAACTTTCCAAGTACAACTGTGTCCCTTGGTTTTTGTGTATGGACATTCCCAAGTCTTCCACTCTGCCTCGACCACGACTGCCTGTACTCTGTGAGAACTGTTAAAGGTCTTCCAAGGTACAGAGAGGTACTGGAAAACTCTCCACGCCCTGACTGTCCCTCTCGGTTACCACAGGAACGGGGAGAGTCGACAGGTTTGACCCTCTCGGTTACCACAATATATACTTGTAATTTGTTTCCATGCTTCAATTTCAGGAGATCCACAGAGGATTAAATAAATATTCTGAAAACGGTTACATTCAAATTTTAATGAACTTCAATTTTAGCGTCAATTTTGACAGCAGAAACTGTTTATAATTTTATATATATATATATAATTATTCTCTTAGAAAAATACTTGAATATATTTTTATATCAAAAGAGGAACCTCTCTCTTTAATTATACATCAAAACGATGCATTTGTTAATCGCCCTAGTAGAAAAACTTACTAGTGGTGATTTAGAATAAGACACTACACCAGTTTCAGCAAATTCATACAAAAGGCCAACCTGTTTACATAACATAAAGTTACAGGAGGATGCTATTTATGTACCTAAAAAGGCACTTCTATATTTGTATTAGTACTTAAGTAAATAATTTAATATATATTTAATTAATTAAATAAGTAATTAAAGGGAGAGATGCTTCATTTGTTTCATTACCATCATCCTCTCGCCACGACTTCATGTTGTATTATCGCTTGAAAATTGGCTCCTGCTACATCAACATCCTAAACAATCTTCTAGTAAATTCGACCGATATCATAAACTCTCATCGTTAGGATGTTATGAAATCAAAGCCGTCCCTGTACTGATGTGAGAGTCATAGTCTGAAACTATAGTATACAGGTTATTGGATTTTGTCTGAATTTGCCAAAACTGTTGTTATGGCTCATTCCTTATTATCACTATTGAAGTTTCTGATGCATAATTTAAGGGAGAGGTGTCCCTCTAGGTACATACCTAATGTGAATACTATACCTAATTTTAAAAAGAGGAGATCAGGGGGTCATATGACATATCCTGACAGCTCTAATGAATATATTAAATAGCAGAGCGCCATCTATCGGATTAAATATCAAGACCAACGTCAGTCCATGGCGGACGTTGAGGTCCACAAAAGATCTAATGGAATCTTCACAATTTACCAAAGAGGTGTTTAG
>CP092878.1:33913742-33925398 GCA_030710605.1 Cordylochernes scorpioides
CTGGTTAAATGGCTAGGGCAATTCTTTTGCCAAAATATAGATTGATATTTTTTTCAATAATGGTTTGCTCTATTTAAAAAATATACAAGTATATATGAATATATTGATAATCTCTATCATATATATATATACATACCGCGTAATAAATGTCTTTAAAGATAAATAATGAACAATTTTTTTCGAAATAAATTATAATTCTAAAAATATGATTTCTCTTTTATATGCACTCTTTCAGGAAAAAAAGCAAGATATATATATACTATAAAAATATGAATTTACATTATAAATCATTCTTGTAATATATATTGGTTGTGGAAAAATAATTTTAATACCACATTGCATAAAAACGGTTGTTAATAAAACATCTTTCCAGAAATGGAATTCAAATTCGTGTAATCTCTTGTGTTTTTCTAGCCCTGATTAAATTTTAAATCAGAAAATTTGTCATTTCAAAATTAATTGCATGGAAAGGTATTTTTTCTTCGAGTTATCAAATGAATAAAAAAAAAAAGCTGTCAGAATTTCATTAAAATGCGAATTCTCTAAATAAATTAATAATTTATGTTAAAATATTTTTATAAGGGATGTGTGTTGATGTAGGGTTAGAATTAAAATATACGCTTATTTGCCAAAGTTTGCTTTACATATATATACTAAACAAGGGGAACCAAGGAGAGTCCGGGCACTAGTTTTCTCAGTGGCTACTTATGCTTCAGAGTCTTGGACTACAACATCATATAGTATTCCAGCACGAAAATTCTACAGGTCATCAATTCAACCTACAAGATGTCACATAACATAGTCTCCAAATACAATTGACTCATTCTAGAATCTTTAATCTCCAAAGACAATAACAGCATAAACAGAAGATCTACTCTTAATAATAGCTTAATACACTTAATAATAATACACTTAATAATAGCTTTGAAACATGTCTCTTTGCATAATTTTATACAAATTTTCATAGCGTAATAATAGCATATAGGTTTGAATTCTAATCGTACTTTCTTTTTACCAATTTTAAAAGTGAATTATTTTTAGCAATGTATTTATTTTTATTAAATTCAATAATAAACTTGACACACGTATTCTGTCAGTCTGAAAGGAAAAGATCACAGTGTCATAGTAACATGTACAGAAATCCTCCTCTACGTGGCAGGCGGGAGAAGCAGCACAAGTAAGGGACTGCCCTGTAGTACGGTGTCGTGAGCCGCTACGGTAACTGTGAACAGGGAACTCTGAAATGTGGCTGACTAACGGGACAATGACACCCCCCATTCCATGGAGTGGACAAGAGACCACCACTACAAATCATACTATCAAATAAGGGACTGCCCTGTAGTACGGTGTCGTGAGCCGCTACGGTAACCGTGAACAGGGAACTCTGAAATGTGGCTGACTAACGGGACAATGACACCCCCCATTCCATGGAGTGGACAAGAGACCACCACTACAAATCATACTATCAAGTAAGGGACTGCCCTGTAGTACGGTGTCGTGAGCCGCTACGGTAACCGTGAACAGTGAACTCTGAAATGTGGCTGACTAACGGGGTAATGGCATCCCTCCATTCCATGGAGTGGACAAGACACCACCACTACAAATCATACTATCAAGTAAGGTATTGCCCTGTAGTACGGTGTCCTGAGCCGCTACGATAACCGTGAACAGGGAACTCTGAAATGTGGCTGACTAACGGGGCACCCCCCTTTTCCACGGAGCAACAAAATGGACAAGACACCACCATAGTAACATAAACGGTGGGCTATATTTTTAAAATAAATGAAGACAAGCTTTCAAGCCAAATTATTTTATTTACATAAAATCGAATATAAGCTGTAAATATGTAAATAGTTTTGCAAATATGTAAAAGCCTTTTTATCGAAAGCTTGCCTTACTTTATGGCTTAATAAAAGAAAATACCGTTTGTTAATGAAGGATTTTTTTAGTTTCAAATTTATTTTAGTGATCCAAGGTTTATTTAGAGAAATGTTAACATTTATATTCATGAGTAACTCAATTTTAATAACGAAAACCACCTCAATGACGTTTCTTTTTCACTTTTCATAAATTTTATCAATTTCAATTACCACATAAACACGTATTTTCAATAAAATCTTAATAGCATGATATAAATATTGTGTATTAGCGAAACTTTGATATTTAAGTATGGAAAATTGTGTTTGTGTGACAATCTTAAAACGTTACTAAAACAACTTCTTTTTCGCTTTTCATAAATTTATCAATTTCAATTACCATATAAAAACACGTTAGGCAAATCTTAATAGCATTAAAAACAATAATTGTGTATTAGCGAAACTTTGATATTTAAGTATGGAAATTGTGTTTGTGCGACAATCTTAAAACGTAACTAAAACAACTTCTTTTTCACTTTTCATAAATTTTATCAATTTCAATTACCATATAAAAACACGTTAGGCAAATCTTAATAGCATTAAAAACAATTATTGTGTATTAGCGAAACTTTGATATTTAAGTATGGAAAATTGTGTATTTGTGCGACAATCTTAAAACGTTACTGAAACAACTTCCTACCGTTCTTTACTGAAATGTGAGAATATTGGGAGGGCCTGGCTCTTCAGAGATGAACCCTCTCAAAAGTTTAATACAGATGAGCCAAAGCCTTCTGAATATTTGACATTGCAATAATGGACAGTAGGAGAATTCTATTTTAAAACTGCAGTAAATTGTTTCGTCTTTCGATATTGCGTATACGTTCTATTTTTTAAATAGAAAATGAACATATGTGTGAATGTGTTTGCCGGTGTGTAATCAGGGCAAAGGTCGACAAAGAGGAACTTACCTTTCTCGCAAGAAGCTCCAGCGAAATCCACAAAGCGGCAGTCACAAATTGGCCCCGTATCTGTAGCAATACAAATCCCTTGGTTCAAGCAAGGCCCGTTGTCCTTGCAAGGCTCTCCCGTGTTTGAAGTCCGTATTCCTTTGAATTCCACAAGATCTTGAGTTCTAGGCGACTCTCCATCAAAGGAATAGGCGACGTTCCTAACGGCACCTTGGAAGTGGGGTTCGAAGTATATGAGAGGGAAGGCAAGACTGGTCAACTTAGAGCCGTACCAGCTGGGCAGCCCACCGACGTACAGAGCGCTGCTGAGATTAGCTCGCGTAGCACCGGCCTGGAATGGCTGCGTCCTATTGTCACGGTCTAAACAGAAGGATAAGACATCTGGGCTGATGGTTAGGACAGCTTTGTGCCACGATCCGTCGTTTAAACCAGAACCGAGGAAGAACACAGGACTGCTTGGAGTTCTTGCAAGATTGATCCTCAACCTGGCTGATCCTTCAACCAACTTGAGCTCGAGGAACTGCCTTTGGACTCCACCGTCGTCAGCATACAGTAGCAGACCGTGTGGGGAGGTGGTCTGGAACTCGAAAGCTAGCATGGCCGAGCTGATACCAGGGTTCCAGGGCTTGAACTGGGCGTAGCTGGTGGGAGAGCCTTCCAGAAGCAGGCTTCTTACACCTTGCAGGCTACTAGCCATCAGTAGGAGGTAGGCCAGCTTCATCGCCAGGCCCTGGACATCCCGCAAGAACGTTAGCAGACATAGAGACACTCATGATGTGACATCAATATATGTCTTCAAGGGTGTATATATTCTCAACACTTATATTACAATGTGATAAAATAGTACAAATGTGATATTTTACTGGGATAAGCTTCATAAATTATGAAAAAAACATCTCCAAATTGTCCAAAGTAAGATTTATATTTGTACCAGGATATTGGCCAATAAAACATTTATCTGAATCAAGGATATAAGTCAGAGCAGCTAAAATATTTGTGTTCCAATAGGATTATCGTGGTATTTATTACAGACACAAGAAAGTGAATAAGACACCAGATATCTTAGAGTTTTTAGATGTTGAAGAACTAAAAAAACCCATATATAAATGGACAAACAGCCCAAAACGTATGGTTAGCTTTTCTTGATTAATCAAGAATGGGTTTTTAGCCAATTCTGGAATATTTAAAAATCAACGAGAATAGTTGATATTTATTCCGATAGATGGCGCAAGCCATCAGTAACTTTAAGTTGCACGATAAGGAGATGCCTTTTTTTCATAACTTATATTACAATGATAAAGATTCTCTTCCCTGCTTTCCTTTGACAAAATCAATAAGGAATCTAAAGCTAGGTTTCTTTTTACAAATTTCTATTTCTCAAGATTTCAGACTAAAATACCCTTCAACACGGGAACCTAGATATATTACTTCCGTATTTCTAGGTTTCCCTGTTGAAAGACTTGTTAAGCCCAAAATCTCGAGAAATAAAAATTAGTAAAAAGAAACCAGGCCTTAGGTACCTTATTGATTTTGTTAAAAAAAAACCTTGTACTACAACTAGGTGCAGAATATGAAAATATTTTGGGAAAATAGCTTCACAAAATAAAATCCAAAACATGTACACCTATCCCCCGATTTACATGGTACTTGTTTTACACGTTTTCGCTTTTACACGGTTTTCCAAATAAGGTTTTTGTTTTTATCGCACTATACTAAATGCTACTATGATTGAACACATGCGCTGTGTACACATCTCACGAGGAATCCCGAGCTTATGTGCTGACTACATATTTTAACCTGTCAATGCATTTTATTTTTATTTCTGTGTACACCTATCCCCCGATTTACACGTTTTTCTCAGGAACGTATCTACCGTGTAAATCGGGGGATAGGTGTATTTATATATATGAACAAATAATGAAGAAATAAATAAATAAATGAAGGTCAGGTGTTAGTATTAATATCGAAAAAGTCATATCCTGACCACGTCCACATGAAATATTTGGATGGTAAAGCGCCATCTAGTGGAACAGAAATCAACTGATATACAACGTTGTCTAAAAGGTTCATGTGAAGGTCGATAGGATATGCCTTTTTTAATGTTTATATTAATTTATTTATTAATTATGTATATATGTGTGGAATGGTTGTGTGATGTGTTGGTGTGGCTTGTGGAAAGGCCGCTGATAAAATTATAATTAAAATTAATTTATTTAAAGCTAGAAATATATAAAGAGAAAAGAAGTAACGGCCGTTGGGATCAAGTCTTCTTGTTTACCGCGTGAGTGGCCAGAATCTGGATGTTCGCGCATGCGTAGTCAGGTTGACGCTCGCGGTTGCCGAGGCCGTCCACTGCCCGTGTGTGTAGTGGAGCTTTGTCCCAGTTCGCGCTCGCTGAAGTAAAGTGTGGTCGCCACACTTGTATTGATGTATATATTAATTGATGTAATATATCTGTAAAACAATTCTCTTCTTATACCCTAATTATGTAAATATTTGGTTTTACTTTTCCCCTTTGTATGAGAATTTATTACAAAGCGGAATGCCTTAATAAACTTTGGCTGTTGTATTAGTTATATGTTATGATTATATATCCCTATTATTCTCTTAATAGTAATTATAATTACAATAAGAGTTAACTATCATATTATCCTTATCATCATCCTCATTTCAGACCCCGAAAATATGCAATTTAGTCAGATATTTACCTAATTAGCATATTTCCTGGGGTTTCAACATTGAACTGTTTCCATACATTACTCTATATTTTTTTACATTTCATCCAGATATGGTCAAATAAGATTGTAAATGTATACGAAACAGACATAAACAAACATGACCTTATGCATAATTATACAAGTACAATATTAACACAAAGCAATAACGCGCCATCTATACATATAAAACGAAAGGATTTAAAAGCACGAATGTTTCTTTTATACATAATACAAACGTCTACTGCCCTTACTGCGATGAAAATATATATTGGGAAGGCTTGGCTCATCAGTGGTGAACCCTCCCAGCGGTTTCACCAATTTAATCCACCAGACCGCTTCTCAGAGCTCTAATACTGTATTGGACGATTCTGCTTATATACGCAGCACTGAAGGGTGGATTATGAGAAATGGTTTTCAAGAAAACTATGGACATATAGCTTATAGGACAGTAGAATTACATTCAAATATTTGCATCGAGCAATGCTCTTCCTCACACAATAAAGACAAGGTCAGTTAGACATGAATTAACCCAAAGCAATAACGCGCCATCTATACATACAAAACGAAAGGATTTAAAAGCACGAATGTTTCTTTTATACATAATACAAAGTATGTACAAAGTAATTATACAATGGGATAATAAAACTATAGTTTCCATTCATATGGACTAAATCCCAAAGGAAAATACACATTTTACCTTTTATTATCTAAAGGTGAAAGGATAAAGAAAGAGGAGAAATATGACCATAATAGACGGGGAGTTTTATCTTATAATTTATATTGACAATATAGTGCTTCTTGATTTAGTGGCGGTGAAATGGGGAATAAAGGTTACCTTATTGGATTTAGAACTCAGGACCATATCCGAGATTGTTGGTGGATTTACGATGGACCTCATGGACCGGGTAGTTTTCTCGTTCCTTATTGATATAACTGGACTTTCACTATGCAGTCCTTCCTCTCAGATTGGAGATTTTTGTTCCACCGCGTAGTATAAATGATTAAGAATATAGTTATAATGTCCTAATTATTGTGTTTTCAGTATAAACTTGCTTTTAAAGCTGGAGACCTTTTGCTGTAAATCGATTTTTAAAGGGTCATTAATTTGAATGTAATTAGGATATTTGAGAAAGAAAAAAATGGGCATCTTCTTATCGTGTGTGTGTGTGAAACTGAAAGTTGCTGATGGCTGGCGCCATCTATCGGAATAAATTTCAACTATTCGTTGAATTATAATTATTCCAAAATTTGATTAATCTTGAATTATTCATTCTTGATAAATCAAGAAAAGCTAACCACGGACGCGTTTCGGGCTGTTGGCCTCCGTCAGCGTGGTGCAAGCTGTACCTCAATGATAAGATATTTGAGACCACTTTTATGTCAATTAGTGCGATGTTTTAGTTAATATATATAAATATTGATACATTTTTAAAAATCTATATGTGTGTGTGAAAAGGTCGATTTTATTATAAATTTTGTGATATCTACTTCTCACACAATGGCAAAACAATTATCTACAATACACCACGAAGAATCGTAATAAAAGTATTGAAAACTACAAAAAGAAGCTGAAAAAAAGAATTTTCACAATTTATCATATATATATATCCACCGTATGTTTATATACATATTTATTGTATATATGACCAGGAGTACATGTGCTTTACAGAAGGCAGAGCGCCATCTGGTGGAACAGAAATCAACTAAACATTGAATTAGCCTGTTACCTGATTTTTGGCCAACCCAATTTCTTGATAAATCAAGAAAAGCCATCCACGAACGAGTTTCGCGCAGTTGGCGCTCGTCAGCGTGGAGTAAGCTGTACTACTGCGACCAAAAAGAATTTTGGTCCCAGAGGCTTCTTGAGAAACAAAGAAATGGGTATTAAAGGCCAAATTTGCGTGAATACGCTTAACACATGAAAAAACGATAGAAAAAAATAAAAATAAAAAGGTCAAGTGTTGATATTAAAAATAAAAAAGGCATATATATGTTTATCGGCTATACACGTCCACAACACGTAACTAATATGGCTAATATTATAACAGTATATAGAGTTGAATCTGAAAAAAACTTATAGTCAAATTTTCAGTGCTTCTATCTCGAATATCCTTAGAATTATTAACAGATTTTCCTATTTCACTCGAAACCAGCGCTTCACTGCGGTAACTGAGAAAAGATGGGTGGAATTCAGCTGTGGGAAGATGGCCCACGTAGAAATTTAAATGGTATTAAAGTGGCATATAATATGCACAACAACACTTTCGACATTTGCTGAATATTGTCAATAAGTTAAATAAAGCGAATTTCGTATTTTATAATAACGATAAGTTTTTAAAACTGCATATATATATATATATATTCTGAATATAGAAGAATCCATAATATAAATATTCAAAATAAGGCTTATTTTGGATTGTAATAAGATTATTTATAAATCCAATATTTCGATGGACCAATCGTCCATCTTTTACTAGGTGGTTTGTTTTGAAGCACACAGCAGGTCGCTTTTATATGCGATTGGTCCATCGAAATATTGGATAAATAAAACTTATTACGTCTTATTTTTAAATATATATGTGAAAAATAAGGGGGAAATAGAAAATGTCAGGTGTTGATTTTTAAAAAAGGCATATACCCCCCCTGACCGCTCACTTGAGCATTTTAGATGGCATCTAACTGCTCTTGTGTGTAGTCAGAAGAATATGTATTTTTATATCAACTAAAGTAAGATTTATATTTGTACCAGAATATTGGCCAATAAAGCATTTATCTGAATCAAGGATATAAGTCTGAGCAGCTCAAATAGGATTATCGTGGTATTTATTACAGAGAGAAATAAGAAAGTGAATATAGGACACCAGATATTTTAAGAGTTTTTATATGTTGAAGAAATAAAAGAAAATATAAATGCATTTATTTCTTTCTTTATTTTAGTATAACGAGGAACCTTCGGAAAATCTCACTTCTCTGCTCAGTCAAATGTCATGACAAACTATTTACACATTGGTGATTAATCACATTCTTGTAAGCAAAGTTAAGGAACAAAACGTAAGTGATTTTAGAAAATTTCTGCATGAAAATACCCACTAAAAAGACAAAAATATGATATATTTGTACAATTTCTTATCTATTCATTATTTTCATCATTAAAAAAATCATTTTTAAAGAACAAATTTCTAAAAGAACGTATCGTACTATTGCAAAGATGAAAGAAGAATACGAAAATAAATATTATTCATTCAATATCTTCAAAAATCAAGTAAGTGCAGTTGAGATAGAAGTTCAATTCATGCATAAAATTACTCCCTTAAAAGCCAAAAATATGACGTATTTGTACAATTTATTCTCTATTCCTTATTTTTATAGCATTCAAAAAATCTTTTCATTTTAGGAATCATCTTCTGAAAGAACGTAGTGTACTATTGCAAAGATGAAAGTAAAATATGTAAATAAGTTTTTAAAAAATCCATTTCCTGATTGTGCAAACTGAAAAGTTGCTGATGGCTTGTTTTCAATTGCACGATCAGGAAATGCCCTTTTTCTTAATTTATCCACCTGATTCAAGTACAAATTCACTTTTGTACTATTTCTCATGTGTAAATAAGTGTACTTTGTTTAATATATTCCAAAAAACAAGTACAGTTGAGATAGAAGCAAGTTCGATTCATTCATAAACTTTCATCCATTAACATTCATCCACTGAAAAGCCAAATCTATGACATGTATTTGAACAATTTTATCTATATTCCTTATTTTTTCATTATTTTAAAGAATAATTTCCTAAAAGAACGTATTACGATGCACTTGCGCGCCATCTGTTATCAAAATTCGAAACTATTTTAAACGCGTAAGATTTTTTTTTAATTAAACAATTTCTACTGCCCTTACTGCAATGGAAAAAATTAAATTTAAATTCCATTGCAGTAAGGGCAGTAGAAATTGTTTAATTTTAAAAAGAATCTTACGCGTTTAAAATAGTTTCGAATTTTGATAAAAGAACGTATGTTATATTATAAAGATGAAAGAAGAATATATAAATTAGTGTTATTTATTTAATATCTTTAAAAAAACAAGTAAATACAGTTGAGATAGAAACAACTTCGATATCTAGTAACAGACAAGTTGATCTCCTATATAGCCAATAGAATTTGTCAATTTCTCAAATGTCCACTCTGTGTTCCAGACGACGACAATGTCATCCAGAAGATATAGAAACTAGGGATAATAAAATTGACTTGCCATCAATGAATTCTTCCCAAATTTTAAATTGGCTCGAGGAAAGAAGAAGGCATTTTTCAAAGTTTACCAAAAATCATTTTTTTTTATAAAACTTTTGCTAGTTTCGATTCAATTTTTTTACAGCGTTGAACTTTCAACTGAGTTTTTAGAATTTTTTACTGTCTACTGCATGTCTGTTTAAAGTTGAAAGAAAATGTTTTTTTTTTTAAAGTGAAAAACATTTTATACAAGTAGCTTCTAGAGAAAACATGTATTATAATTTCATATTTTTTCTTCTATTGAATAATCATTGATATAGCTTTCTATAAAAAGGAATATAGATATATGTTATAATAAAATATTTTGTCGGCTTACTGTTATATTAAAATTTGAGATTAGAGAATGATATTTTCTTGTTTTAAGGATACATGAGTAGTGTGGTATTGTTATTACAATCGTGGAACGAATAATAAAAAAAGTTTAAAATTATTATTTGCGTTAATTTAGGTTATGGAATAAATAAGAAATACATTTGAGAAAAGTACACCAATACCTCGCTTTGCGTCGTTTCGTTTTACGTTTTTTTCGAAGTTGCGTCGCTGCTTAATTTTTACTGATTTTCACTGTGCGTCGTTAGATTTTTCGAAGTTGCGTTGTTTTGGATTCGAGTCTTTAATTTTTTTTTTTTTTGAATTTTTTTTCCTAAAACATGGCAACACCTTTGTTTTTGATTGCGCCTTCACATATTTTCACTTTGCGTCGTTTCAATTTGCGTCGTGTTTTTTTGGAACGTAACCCCGACCCAAAGCGAGGTATGGGTGTACTACCTGAATTAAGAGGCTTGAAGAATAAATAAAAGATTACATACTTACATATCTACAGAAAGATTTGACACGGCCAAAGGAAAACAACAACAATGATTTTATAAAAAGAAAGCAGCGACTTCTAGCGGTCGCCTTTACAGAGTATTGTTTTTCTAAAACAATATAATTTAAAATTAATATATAAAGTTTTATATAACAAATATATACTATATAGTGGGTAATATTTACTGAAAACCAATAAAATATTATTTCTTCAAATTTATCGATAGATTATAAAAAGGAAATTTGCATATATATTACATATTTAACAAACGATATGTAAATACAAAATAACATTCAAATTCTTTGCTATATTTTAAACGTTTACGATGAGTTTTTGTAGAAATTATTATATGAAGAAAAAGAGGTATGCGACACTAAATTGAACAACTTTTGGTTAAAAATGTTTCAATATTCTGCTTTTAAATCAATAAATATCATTTTATTCTCCTTAACTTTAGCTTATAAATGTATATGGAATTTTTAAGATATCAATTCGTCTGATATTTCAGGAGCAAATCGTTTTAATTAAAGACAACTTGGCATGTGCTTTCTGTAAAGGGAAGAATGAAGTAGAACACTATATGACCACATGTAGAAAAATACTGAAAGATAAGGAAGATTTTTCACTCAAGAATCAGCACCAATTCTTCATCATCAATTTATTCTACGATAGATAACTAAGGATATACTTCTATATAAATTCTTCAAATCAGTTAAAAGAAAGAAGAAACTTCTCATCACCACAAGATTGATTAATGCGCTAATACACCCGTCAATTGTCCATGTCTCAAGACTTAAACCCTATTTTGAAAGAATTGGTGAGGTTATTCACGAAGACGTGACGACCTCTGGAGAGGGGGAAGTGTTGCATCATAAATGTTGCATATTTTTATAAAACTGAATATTATTATGAAATATTATGTACTATAAAAGATTTGTATTTTGATACACTGAATACCCAACCTGCTTTAGACTTTGATGTGATAAATAAAGAGATATTCTAGGTGTTACCTAAAAATATAGTTTTC
>CP092878.1:33925498-34102886 GCA_030710605.1 Cordylochernes scorpioides
TACTTGGAAGATTCTGATTAGAAAGACACATTTGTATCTTGGACCTGAAATAAAGGAAAGAATAGACCTAATAGACTTGATACTGTAACTATATACAGTTTGGCCAATTAAAAGGTAACCTTATAAAAAAATCCATCATTGAAGCGTTGGCTCCAATTGTTAAAAATTGACTTCGGACCATTATAACAGCCATTTTTTTTATTTTGAACTGGACTCTTGCCAAAAACGTTAACCAATTTTCTGGAATACTAATTAATTATTGATTTGGATTGAATTAGTTGGCTGTTTTCAAACAGTATTGTAGGACTTTGTGCTCGTTTTCCTTCTAATTAAGCGATTGGCAACTCTGCTAGTACATCAATATCGTCTGCTTTCATTCCATTTTTATTTACATATCCTAAATAAACATGGCGTTAATTTAACAAGTTTTACCGCAAATGTTTCTTTTTACAGAACAAAAAATCGTAATTTTGTATTATTTAAGGAGAAATAACGACTATTCCTATCTTTAGGGATGAAGTATAAAAGGATTAAACGGAAAAATAAAAGTAGATTCCAATCCCTGGACACTTTATTTTTCGTTCATCATTACTCTTCACAATTCATCCTTTCATACTTCATCTCTAAGGATAGAAATAGTCGATATTTTTTCTTAAATAATGAAAATTACGATTTTATGTTCTGTAAAAAGAAACATTTGCGGTAAAAAAAAAGTTAAACGTCGTTCAATAATCATAGACGCATTATATTGTATCATAAATGGTTTTAATTTACATTATGGATAAGTCGCTTTCTACAGTTTACCTTGCAAATACATCCGTATATAGAAACCAGTTCAACACTATACTTAGAGAATCTATAAATAACAATGAAGATAAAAATAAATTAAGAGTATGCAATGAATTCTTATCAAATAAAATATTTACATAAAATAAAGTCATTTATTCGAAATTATATTTTCAAATTTTGATTGACATTGATTGGTTAATGAGTGTTCAGTGATCAGGATTATATAGGACAATGATTTATGTACTGCATTGATAGAATAATCTTTTTATTGCTGGAAGCATATATATATGGTCAAATTTAATTATATTGTCGCGGAGATAAATAAAGCAAGGGCAAATTTGGGGATAATTAATTTATTATAAAGGGTATTTACCTTTTAGTTTCTCCAATAAAATTATTTACAAGAGGTATTTAGGGGAGAGAGAGTCAGATGATAAAAACAACTTATCCCCAGGTAAAAATAATAATAATGAGCGGCGTCAGCCACCGTCCCGTTTTCCTTTTTGCAGATCAGTTTCCGAGAACCCCTCACACCTGTGGTCCCCCCCCGGGGTCCAGGGATGATTGACAGGTGTCCAATCTGGATGGAGCTTCTTGACAATATTCTATCCAATATATCATTAATTTATAATAAAACTCTCCCTCTCTTTCTGTGGGAACTATAAAAAAAATAAAGATAAAGTAAATTGAGAGTATGCAATGAATTCTACTTAATTTAACATATTTACATAGGAGTAAGTAATTTATTCGAAAATTATTATTTGCAGATTTTTGTTGACAATGGCTAATGATGGTTCATTAATCAGAATAATATGGGTCAATGAGATTTATGTACTGCATTGATAATATACTCTTTTTATGGTTAAAGCATATATATATTTGGTCAAATTTAATTAAATCTTTTTTTTTCCAATCTATCACTGATTAAAAATAAATACTTTCTCTGCGAGTAAGTTATAAAGATAAAAGAAATTAAGAGAGTATGCAATAATTTTATATTATAATTTAACCTATTTACGTAGAAGTAAGTCATTTATTTGAAATTATTTTTTTTGAAAATTTTGGTTGACATTTGGTTAATAATTTTTCAGTGATTAGGATGATATGTATCAATGAGATTTATATACTGCATTGATAATATACGCTTGTATGGTTGAAACATACATATATTTGGTCAAATTTAATTATATCTTTTTCCAATATCACTGATTTATAATAAACCACTTTCTTCAGGAGCTATATAGAACAATTAAAATAAAAACAATTAAGAGTATGCAAATAATCCTTAATATTTAACCTATTTACATAGAAGCGGGGGTCATTTAATTTAAAAAATAGCAAATATTTCAAATTATAATTTGTGTCACATTTAGCGCAAATTACAAAATATATTACACTTTTGTTTACCGTACAGGACAGTGAGAAATGTAGTCTTATTGTGTGATGGGCTTAGAGAAACAAACAATTTTACCTTTTTTTCTTCTCTCTTTCTTTCTCAGATAAGAAAACGAAATTTTATTTAAAAATGCAGACGAAATATTTCCATTTTTCTTCTCCTAGTCGTTTGTTTTCATTAAGATTTCTTTTGAGCGAAAGATTTTTTTTCTTTGTTTTAGAGTGAAATTTAAAAATTTAATTAATTTTAAAACTTAATACGTGATAGCGTGATTTTTTAATTCCTTTGTTTATAAAATAATATTTATTTTTTATATAAAAATAACTTTCATTAAACGTTTGTGTGTGCTTAGAATAATTTGGTTAAAGGCATTCAATTATAGGAAATAATCAGTAAGCTATTTCTGTTCTTTTTTCTCTCAATTCTAAAAATGTATTTATATTATATTCAGAACTATTATAGACGCCTATGATTCTTTTAAAAATTAAACAATTTCTACTACGGATTATGATTGTAAAACGACATTTGAAAATATCCTGCATGTGTTTCTTTTGAACGAAAAATCTAAATTTATTTTAAGGAGAAATAACGATTATTTCTAACCTTAGGGATGAAGTATGAAAGGATGAATTGTGAAGAGTAATGATAAACGGAAAAATAAATGTATATATGTTCCCATCCCTGGACACTTTATTTTTCCGTTTATCATTACCCTTCACAATTCATCCTTTCATACTTCATCTCTAAGGTTAGAAATAATCGTTATTTCTCCTTAAAATAAATTTCGATTTTTCGTTCAAAAGAAACACATGCGGGATATTTTCAAATGTCGTACTACAATTTTTACTACCCTTACTGCAATGAAAAATTAATGGGAAGGTTCACCATTAATGAACCAGGCCCTCCCATTAATTTGTTCATTGCAGTAAGGGCAGTAGAAATTGTTTTAATATTAAAAAGAGTCATACGCGTCTATAATAGTTTCGAATTTTCATAACAGATGACGCGCTAATGTATCATAATATTATTATGTCAAAGCTAAACGTCATATATTGACCGTCGCCGCAAACTAGCGGCCTCGGTTCGGTGATAAAGCCACAACCAGTGTCATTGTATACATTTATATTGTCACAGTAATGAAAGTGACGTTTGGGTAGAATAAAATAATAATTTATTAGATGACTTTAAATAGTTAAATAGTTGGAGGGATAAAAAGAAATAGAGGTAAACTAAGTTAACTGGATAAAAATAATGGTAAATTAAGGAAGTAATGTCAGAGACCCAAACGGCTGGCGATCGGCTACACCCCTTAAGATGGCGACTATTGTTTACAAACTTCCCGCCTAGCGCGCCCGCCATCTATCGGGGCTTAAGTACATAACATTCGCCAAGCTGCCGATGTATTATTTACAGTTACACGCTATGTAAATTTTTGGTTATGACAATATATTACCGTGATAATATATACTCTCAACAGAATAAAAAAAAAACAATTATTTTCTACTAACTCTTATTTTTGACTAAGTACTATTTTTCATGTGTTTATTAACGTTATACACTTTTTATACTTGATAAATGTTATTTTATAAGGTCAATCTAAATTTAGGATAGTAATTTCGATCACATACATGCTTCTTTTATTAATATTTAATTATGAATATCTCAGATATATGTATGAAGATATATGAAACAATGATCAATATAGGGGTTTATTCGACATAGCCTCCTGAAAATATGTTAATTTGCAATTTGTTTGTTAAATATTATCATATAGAATATATTACGAATGAAGACATTATTAAAAAATGTTTATTTTCACAAATAAATCAAACTTCTACTGTCCTTACTGCGATTAAAAATATTGGGAGGGCTTGGCTCATCATTGGTGAACTCTCGCAGTGGTTTCACCAATTTAATCTACCCGACTTCTTCTTTATAGCTCTAATACTGTATTGGATTCCAAGCTCCAAATAACTTTATTAGGTGCCACCGCTCAAAAAGAGCAACCTAGATCATCATATTTACAATATACTGTGGGGGATGTACAGGGTTTGTTCATTTACAATTATAATTTATATTGATGTCGTTGGGTCCTTGGGGATATTGTATTGGATTATTCTGCTTTTATATGCTACACTGAAGGGTAGAATCTTAGAAATGGTATTTAAGCAAACTATGGACATAAGCTTTGATTTATTTGTAAAGTTTGATTTATTTGTGAAAATAAACATTCGCGTCTTAATGTCTTCATTCGTAAAATATAAATGGCGCGTTATTGCTTTGTATTAATAGAATATATTAATATTTATATATTTTCTGTAATTATATTATTTAAACCTACGTTTTTAATTATTAACCAAATAACAAGGAAAGTATATAAATTCTATAAATATATAGTTTCATAATTTTCGTCTATATGTTTATCATAATTGTTAAAATGAATAAATAAATAAAATATTTACTAGTGTTCAATTTTTTTCCTATCTTAAATTACAATAATCAATGGCTTTCAAAAAGGCGAATAAAATCAAATATTCTATAAATATAAACGTTAGATTTTTCATCCATTTTTCTTAGATTAATATAGTTGTGAAACTCAATAAAAATGTTCTTAATATGCAAACCATTTTAGGATATTTTATTCAAACGATATTTAAATTATTTAATAAATCACAGAGAGAGAATTTATACTCTGTGTGTGTGGATATTTCACCATTTTAAAGGGCCATTAGGAATTGGTCCGCAGACGAATGTAAGTGAGATGAATGTCTGGCAACACTGTTATGAATACAAACGATTCAAGATGGCGGCGGTGGCCGTTTATTAACTTCCCGCCAGATTATTTAGGCGCGAAAAACAGGTGAATGTCTCAAGTGCCTAGAAAATAGCTTAGACTTTCTAGAAGTGGTGTTTTACGGAATAACTTATAAAATAGATGGACCCAACTTTCTCTTTTGTTTCTGATTTATATATACACCATCTGAATAATCACATGCAAAAAAATGGTTACTACTTTACAGAATTCTTAAATAAATGGCTCTTTTTAGGATGGATAATCTAGTCTCTCTTTTGTCGACCATTTACAGTATTTCAAATTTATGCGTTAACTATTTGTTTATGTTTTTATCCTTTCAGCTATACACGTTATTAGTTTTTTTCCTTTCCATCAAATAATATCATTCATAAATTAATACAAATTTACCGTGAGTGTGTTGTGTGTTGTAATTTCATATAACGAAGAATATATATTTGCGAAAAAAGATTTTTTATCAATAGTTGAATAAAATAGGATGAATATTTAGATTTGAATTGTACCTATAGATTTTATATCAATTTTATTGATATTCGTAAATTGTAAACTCATGGACAAAACTTAAGGGGAAGTTTGTACATTTTACCATGTATATCAGGATTCAGACAATAACTCTGAAAGATATTACAGTGACCTTTATTGAAGACACACGAGATAACCAAGTATGAACAGAGTACACTCATGGAAATAACTTAAGAAAGTTGTACATTTTACCATGTATATCGGGATTTAGAGTTTATTGAAGAAACACGAGATAACCAAGTTTGAACAAAATTGTCTCCTTAAAAAAAAAGGCGACATTAAAGACATTCCACTTCCTTAAGGTTTGTCTATGAGTGCAATGTTCAAGGACATAAAAACAATTTGTTACCTAAGGAGTTAAGATTTTAAAAACATATAAATAAGTGAAACAGATAGTAAGGAATAAATAAAAGGTGGCGAAAGCATTTTCTGGGCACATATATACAATTATAAATCAATCTCTGTATTTGATACACAGTGACTTTTATTGAAGATACAAGAGATAACCAAGTGTGAACAAAAATTGTCTCTGTCTCAAGGACTTTCTACTCTCATAGGTTTTGTCCATACACACTGAATGAAAAGATAAATAGAGAGAAGGAAATATAAACAAGATTATATATACAAGGCTATTCGCCTATCTTCTTCTAGAAATTCAAATTCCTTTAAAGCCTATCATCCGTGTAATGTATGAGAAGTATTGTTTATATAAGTTGATGAGACCTAATCATTTTTAACGAATCGATTATATTGCCACGTGGAAAAATAGGGAAGACAAACTTCAGGATGAGACAGCAATTTATTTAAGGCAAGAACAAACTATGAAGGATAAACAAAAGATAAGCAAAATAGGAAAGTGTACAGAGTAGCAAAATATAAACATAAAAAATAATACTCTGGTAATAAAATAATAATTACTTTGTTACAACATTGAGATGAAACTAAAAATACATTTAATATATACAAGGCTGTTCGCCTATCTTCTTCAAGGAATTCAAACTCCTTGTAAGCCCATCATCCGCGGAATGCATGAGAAGTATCGTTTATATACAGGGTGATCCAAAAGTCCCGCACAACTTTAAAAATTAATAACTCCGCGAATATTTGCGCTAGAGCAATGCGGTAAACACCATTGTGTTCAGGATGCAATGGGATTTTTTATGGCAAATAATGAAAAATTCGAAATTGATTTTAGTTACAATTTTATTCGCCAGATGGCGCTCTACCAGAATCAGAGATTCAGCGGCCAAATTGTTTGATAAATTGAAATATATAACTGATCGACACGTATTTTTCCTTTTTGAATACCAGGAAAGAACCCTAATAATTTCAAATAACAAATTAATAAAACACCACTTCGCCAAAAGTATGAAGAATTGGTTAACGATTTTCAAATACAATCAGAGATATGTAAAATAGGTAAATGCAAATTTAAACGTGTAGCAAAAAGAAATTTGATATTTTAGATACGGTTTGTTTCCGAAGATAATAAATTTCTAATATTTTTAATTCAACTCTCACTCAGTATCGATTATATTTATTTTAATTCATTTGAAAAAATATGTATCTATCTCTGATAATTTATTTTACTCTGGAATGCCGTTGTTGTTGTTGTCGTGTCCAATAAAGAGCCTTAGATGTATCCATGCATCTCCATCACAGTAGCAGCAATATCCACTATCTTGGGTGTGTAAAGCTGCTGCTCTGGGTCTAAGTCAATTTTCTGCAAGGCTGCGGCCATTGCTGGACATGAGAATATGTGGGTAGGTGTTAGATCCACACCAGGACAGTTGTTGCAAGTCCTATAGGTTCTTGTGCCATCTGAATGTATTGTCATTCCTTTATAGTGTTTTGTTCTAAGTCTTGTTATAGTTTTTATCATTTTTCTCTCAGAGTTTATTTCGCATTTTGATCTTTTCTTATTTTTTTTGTTTAATTATCTTGTATTTTGACAAAGAATCAGTGTCAAATAATGACATTTGTTCTTTCCTTTGGCTCAACTTTCTGGCTTTCTTTGCCAATTCAAATGCCATTTCATTACCCCCGATCCCAGCATGGGCAGGGATCCAATGTAGAATGCAGTTATTCTCCAATGGTTCCAGTTGGGTAAGTAACGAGTGTATTTTCTTTGTGATTTTAGTATTGCCCTTCTGAATTGCTTCTAGAGCGGATATGGAGTCGCTGTATATTAAAAAATTCCTTCTGCTTGATGCAGGGATGGATGGTTAAGGCATACATCAAGGGCTTTCCAGATAGCTGCCAGTTCACAAGTGAAGTTTGACGAAATCTGTCCTGCTCCTTCTTTGATTTTGATGTTTGTTCCATCTTGCAGTATTATGTTAATTCCGGCCCCTCCATTACTCAGGGTAAGGTCTGAAGATCCATCTGTATATGCTGTTAAAGGGGGTGGCCTAGCATTTTTAATCAGGAATTTGTACTATGAGGACATAGCCATTAATATTCCAAACATTAGACCTCGAAGCCCAAGGTATCAAAGTCTACCTCAATCAAAACAAAGCCATCAACATATACAATATGTATAACCCTCTAAACAATACATTTATTGACGATGGAACAATGGCTCAATTTCTTACAGACAACACTATTATTGTAGGTGACCTTAATGCCAAACATCAACTATGAGGATGTTCTACGCCAAATCCAAGAGGCAAAATACTATCAAACATATTTGACGACAATGCCTTCATTTGCTTAAATGATGGGAATCCTACCCATCATTCCTACAAGCTATAATACTGCACAAGCCCTTGATATAAGTTTTTACTATCCTGACATTTTCCACAAATGCAAATAGCAAATATTAAAAAGTTTTGGAAGTGATCATTTGCCTAATTTGATAGGAATTAGCACCAAGACCAAAATTAGCTCAATTAAGAAAATTTCTGGAACTTCAAAAAGGCTAATATGATATCTTTCGAAAACACCATTATTGAAGCAGCCAAAGTTGCAATACCAAGAGGTAATATTAAGAAATAATTTCCAAATTATACACACCAGGCAAAAAATATTCAAACACTTATAACTAAAAAAATGAACTACAAAAAAGTGCACCCAAAACCAAACAAATTGTAGAACTGAACTGAACATTGTGATTGCAAAAATAAAAAGATTATACGTAAATGTGAAAAGGGAAAAATGGAAACAAACCTGTGAAAACCTGAACCCAAGAAACCCAAATACAAAACTTTGGAATTTGGCAAAACAAATTGACAGAGTCCAGCCACAAACTGAAAACACAAATATGATTAAGAATACAGATGGTTCACCAGCAACTAATGACAAAATTGCTGCCAATCTTTTAGGTAATTCATATCAAATAAGTAGTAAAATCAAGGTTGAAAAAAGGCCCGAAAGATTATTCATGACTGTAAAAATGTCACCAGCACTCAATATTTTCCATGAAAAAAATCAATATGAAAGAGCTAGCTTATGCATTAGAAAACACTGACTTAAACAAGACTCCTGGGCCAGATGGAATCCATGGCCGAATGATATCAAACTTGGGCAAAATTGGCAAAGAAAGACTTCTTAATATTTTCAATAACTCCTGGAAAACTGGAAAATTGCCTCAAGACTGTAAAAATGCAACAATAATTCCCATTAAAAACTTGACAAATCTGCTGATGACCCAAAAAACTATTGACCTATCTCCCTCACAAATATTTGCTGCAAATTAATGGAAAAAATTATACTCAGACGACTCACCTACCACCCCGACACAAGAAATCTCTTACCAGAAGAACAATATGGATTTAGGAAAGGACATGGGACAATAGACCAACTCTTATTTTTCACACAAAAGGTAAAAAAAGATGCACAAAATAAAAAACCAACTAACCACATCATAGCTGCTTTTTAGACCTTACACAAGCTTTTGATAAGGGGTATGGAAAAACAAGTTAATTACAAAATTATACAAACATTTCAAAATTGATGGAAAAGCTATAACTTTGATAAATGATTCCCTTAAAAATATATACATCAGGGTCAAATATAATGTCACTCTATCTAAAACCTTCAAATTGTACCAAGGATTACCACAAGGATCAGTCCTTAGCCCAACTCTCTTCACCCTATTTATTGCAGGCATAGAAGAAAAAAATTCACATAAAACCAATATTGGACTTTTCGCTGATGACATTATTCTATGGAGCAGCAACACTAACTGGAAAAAAGCTGAAAGAGATTTGAACAAGACTCTTTCCCACCTAGAAAAATTTGCTAATAAACATAAATTAGAATTTAACCCCCAAAAATCGGAGACCTGACTTTTTACTACCGATAAGAAACTATACAAAATAAGACCAAACATTATTTTGAAAGAACAACAATTGCAATATATTTAACATCCTAAATATCTCGGCTACACCCTGGATCCAGAAATTTACTCCAGTAAACATATTGAAGGAGTTGTTAGAAAAGGAAGAGACCGACTAAAAATCTTGAAATATATTTCAGGAAGAATGGGGAGCTGAAGCAACAACACTAAAATTAACTTACACATCTCTAATGAGACCTATCTTGGAATATGGATATCAAATCTATGGTACAGCATCTGAAACAAATCTAAAAACACTGGAAAGGATACAACTAAATGCAACTAGAATTATTACAGGTCTTCGAAATACCTGCCCTGATAATATTGTACTTTACGAGGCAGACATTATGCCCTTAAAGGATAGAAGAAGCTACAATCTGCCAAAATATATAAACAAAATCAAGAGTTATGAAAACAAACACAGAACTTTCAATTACATACTTAATTGGGAACCCAATATAAGACTCAAAAAAAAAAGGCCCTCTCCACCTGGCCAAAAGAAATGGATTTTTAAAATATAAAGTGGAAAAATATTATTTAGCTGAAAAAATATCTCCATGCGAACCACTAACAAAATGTTATTTTTAATGCCACTTCAAATGAACCCACCAACAAACAATACCAAAATCCAGAATACTTAAAACAATTATCATTAGAAATAATAAATATAAAATTCCTGATAATGCAATAACTATCTATACCGATGGTAGCAGAGACGAGTTGGGACACACTGGCAGTGGCTCTCTCATCAAAACCACAAATGGCATTGAGAAAATAAACAGAAGAAACCCAGATTTTTGCTCAGTCTTCAGATCAGAACTTATAGCCATCTATGAAGTCTTAAAATCCATCAGAAACACTAAACATCACGATATATGGATTCTTACTGATAGTAGAAGTGACATACAACACTTGAGTCACACAGGGGAACTTAGAGACAAAGTAAGCAGGAAAATAATTGGTTATCTCCAAAAACTCTCAATACTTCAAAAATTCACCTTCAATGGATACCCTTACATGTTAGCATTGAAGGCAATGAAGCTGCTGGTGCGCTAGCGAAAAAAGGCACAAAAGAACCCTTGCTACAGAAATATAAACTTAATTTTAAAGAAATAGAAACAGTAGCCAAAATAAACAATAACTGGAGGATCCCACCTAAGCACAGTTGGTACACCCTAGAAGCAGATGGCCACCCAGACCTTTCGGTCCACAAGCCGGCATGCGAAGCATGCCCTTCGCTGCTATTCTGTTCAACTCATAAGCCAAGTAACGGTATCCAAGCTAGTGCTTGGACATTGTACCTGGAAAGACCACCTCCCAGACAACGTGTCTGGAAGGATTTCTATACCGGTGGCCTTTAATCACAGCAAAATAGGAAAATATCTACTGTGTCCAGCAGGGACCGCGGGGAGGCAACCCCCGGTCGACTCTGTTCACTCACAGCTGAGGAAAAGCTCAGCTGCCACGTCGTGGGCTTTCTCAAGAAGCTTGCTGTGATTTCTCAGCAGCTTACTCTCGATCACGCCCCTCGCCCTCCTTCTCTCTTCCTGCACACCCACTACCCTTGGACAATCCAAGACGTAGTGGCGTGCATTCACATCCCTTTCTCCATAGACGCAATCCGGGTTTCTCTTAATTTTAAATCTGTGGAGAGACTTGGGGAAGGGACCATGTCCCGAACTACCCTAATGAGTTTGTGGGACATTACCTTACAGAGGTACTTGGGTGTTGTTACCCCATTGAATACCTCTCTCTCCTTCACACTGTTCCTCCATCTGTCCATCCATAAGTCTTGGACGTGCCCCCTGATCCTCCTATACGTAAACTTCTTTCTTGGTCACTGGGGTCCTCAGTGATCTACCTCTAAAGCATCCTGCCTTAGCGATCTTGTCTGCGAACTCATTACCTTCGAAGAGGCTGTGTCTCCTAAACCAAGGGAGCTCCGGAGCCCGCGTCATCATCTCCAGCTCCTGGATTATTTGATGCGCGAGTTGCCCTTTCTCCAGATTGATGGCGACGAGGGCCGACATACAATCTGAATAGAGGCGGTCCGGGCTGAAGTTCTTCTCGGCACACACTCTGAGGGCTAACCTGATCGCAACCAGCTCGGCTGAAAAGACCAATTCGTCCACTCTGAGTGTTAAACTTTCTTGGAAGATCAGCTCTCCATTAGTGAATATCACTACCCCAGCTCCAGTATTGGTTCCAGACTTACTACCATCAGTGAAAACTTCCGTGCCAATCCCTGTCGGCCCTCCAGGACTCCAATTTCACTTTGGCAACCACTGCTGAGGCTTCCTTGGGTCCCTCTTCGATTCCAGGGCCCCCGCTTTAAGTCCCAGGGCATCTTCCCTGTTCTCCCAGATCTTCTGTCTGTGGTCTCATCCTCTAGTTTCAATCCCAGGGGAATAAGCCCAGCGAGGACCAAAAAGGCCTCACTGCTGGTAGTGCGATATCCTCCTGTGATTCTGAGTGCCGCTGTCCTCTGCACTCTCTCTAGAGTTGTTGCCACCTTCTGATCCCTGTTTCGGCGCCACCAAGCCCCGGAAGCATATAGCAAGATTGGCTCGACACAGGAGAGGCAGAGGTTCCTAAAAAATAGTAGCTCAACGGTGTTTGCCAGGATATTCCACAGAATAGGTCCGCAGCAGGAGCCCTGGAGGCAACCCCTAGCACAGTGTCTTTCCAACTTCCGCCCACTAAAACTGAGGCTAATCCGTCTATACCTCAGGAAGTCACGAACCGAGCTGCACAAATTATCTGGGCAACCCATGTCCATCAAATTACTTATCAGCTTGTTCCAGTTCATGGAGTTGAACGCGCCATCAATGTCCAGGGCCACGAGAAGAACCCAAGCACCCTTATTCAACCCCATTTGGCAACCATTGCTGAGGCTTCCTTGGGTCCCTCTTTGATTCCAGGGCCCCCGCTTTAAGTCCCAGGGCATCTTCCCTGTTCTCCCAGATCTTCTGTCTGTGGTCTCATCCTCTAGTTTCAATCCCAGGGGAATAAGCCCAGCGAGGACCAAAAAAGGCCTCACTGCTGGTAGTGCGATATCCTCCTGTGATTCTGAGTGCCGCTGTCCTCTGCACTCTCTCTAGAGTTGTTGCCGCCTTCTGATCCCTGTTTCGGCGCCACCAAGCCCCGGAAGCATATAGCAAGATTGGCTCGACACACCTCGTTCAGAGCTGTGATTATGGATTTGCCTTCCCTAAAACCATGTTGGAAAGAGGAAAGGAACTCATTACTCTCTAGCCAGTGCTTCAGTCGCTGAGCTAGTAGGCATCCAGGACCATACCTAGACACACTAGTAAAGAAAGCGGACGATAATCCTTATGAGAATTACCCTTTATACCAGACTTTTCGAGAAGCACTACTCGGGCAACCTTCCATGCCTCAGGAAATGTACCAGTGTCCAGGCACCTATTGAATAACCTGGAAAGAAGCGATGGGTGCATCCTTACCAGGGCATTCACGACCGTGTTATCGATCCCTTCGGGAGCAGGAGATTTCCTTTTCCCGAACTTGAAAGCCGTCAGTTTCACCTCATTCTCAGAAAAGGGCGGATCCACCAAACCACAAGTGGTCAGAGAGATCTTGTCCTCTGGTTCCTCGTTTTCGAAGTGCCGATCCAAGTTGTTTTTATTTTGTCTTCTGCTTTCGAGCGAGTAGGTCTAGAACACATTCTCTCTGAATTTTCTCATTGTTTGTGGATGAAACAGCACCAGTGATTATTTTGGCCGCTTTTGCTTGAACACTGACTAGTCTTACTTTAGTGATGAGCTTGAGGGAGCCCAGACCGGTGTTGCATATTCCATTATCGGCCTTATTAAGGTGGTATATGTTGTTCTGAGAATTCTGGGTTTTGCTCCCCAATTTGTTCCACATAGCCTTCTCAGAATGTTTAGTTTTCTGATAGCTCTATTTGAGGTGCTAATTAAGTGTTCTGAAAATTCCAATTCCTCATCAATAATAATTAAAATAATTTTGTTGACATCTTGTCAATACATACACAGTCTGCACTATAAAAAAAAATAATATGCATTATATACACTATGTACAATGAATATGGCGCCTCTGCCAGCGCTGCAGAGTTTGGTGGAGAATCGCCAGTGGGTCTCCAGCGACACCACGCATTTTGCGATCTACGATCGCGTACTTCGCCGCTTAGGAGATGGCGATGGCGTGGTCCTCGAGACCAACTGGAAAGATCCAGGACTGCAGTATCACACCTAGGTATTATGGATTTCTAATTTTATCAATTATTTGTTTGTTTATGCTTATATTGTGGCTATATTTATCCCTTTTTCCCTGTGAGTGGAGAAGACGCATAGGTTTGGTTTTATTGGGTTTATGGTCATTTGGTGTTCCATTGCCCACTTCTCCAGTCCTCTCATTGATGTGTTCAGTATTTTTTACGATTTTTCTATGCTGATACTTGTGTGCCATATGGCTATATCATCTGCATAACAGGCAACCTTTGTGTCTTCAGTGAGGTAAGGATGGATGTCGTTAATATATAGCAGGAAGAGTAGAGGACTGAGCACAGATCCCTGAGTTACACCAGCCCATGTTCTTCCTTCCTTGGAAAATTCTCCATTGACCCTAACCTTTAACCTTCTTCCCCTTAAGAAGTCTGCAATCCAGATTAAGGTTTTTCTTCTTACTCCTATATTGTGCAGCTTTTCACGTAATTTCTCCCTCCACACTCGATCAAAAGCTGAGGTCATATCAAGGAATATAGCCGTGGTCTTCTTTGGCGGTTTTTCCTGGAAAGAATCTATTATTGATTGACAGAAGTAGAACAGTTGATCAGTCGTACAGTGCTGGGATCTATAGGCAGTTTGGTAGAAGTTTATTTTATTATTGTTAGTGAGCCAGACTATGAGCCTAGAGTGGATAATTCTTTCTGGTATTTTACAAAGTATGCTGGTGAGAGCAATTGGCCGATAGTTCTGGTATTCCTTGGCATCTTTGTTTGGCTTCAGTATTGGCACTATAATTGATATCTTCCAATTCTTTGATAGTTTACCAGTTTGCCATGAAATGTTCAGTATTCGTAGGAGTTGATTATTAGCTTTGTCTTCAAAGTGTTTAATCATTTGACCAAAGATTAGATTATCTCTTGGTGAACTCTTGGATTTTTTTATTGATGAGTTTAGCTCATTCAGTGTGAAGTCTCTCGAGAAAATATCTTGTTGATGGAAGTTTCTTGCTTGTTTAACTAACTGGTTTATATTATTTTTAGAGTCCTGTCTTCATTCGTATAGTTGAGTATGGAAGTGCTTGAAAGATATTCAGCAATTATGTTAGCTATCTGTTTGTTCTCGTTCTCGCTGTTCTATTCATATCGGCTAGAGTATTGGAGGATTTGTGTTGGTTTTGATTGTTCTCTAACACTCTAATCATATTCCAGTGTTGGCTGTCCTTTCTTGGATCCATTTTTTCGCAGAATTCTGCCATTTTTCTTGTTTGCATATCCAAATTTCTTGTTCTATTTTGTGACTAATTTCAATGAGTTCCTTTCTGTTTTCTTCTGTTTTATTTGTTTTAAAAAGTTCATTGATATTGTCTCTCTCTCTGAAATCATTGCCTCGATGTTGTGGTCCTTCCAGTAAGGTATCCACAGGTCTTTAGGTCTACCTCTAGGTATCGATGCTTTTGCAGCTTTTGAAATGTTCGAAGAGAATTTTTCCAAGTTTTTGTCAAGCGTTCTGTAATTCAATTTTTCGTTGCACAGTTCTTCAAGCTTTTCTGTGAATTTTTTTCAAGTCGGCTTTCCTAAAGTTCCATGTTCTTTTATTCTAATGGACATTCTCAATTTTGAAGTTTAGGGTTGTTAAAATTGGTCTGTGGTCGCTGATTGCACCTCTCAGGATTTTCCATTGTGTTGTGGGTGCGATGTTGTAATTTATCGCTGTGATGTCTAATGCGGATTCTGTGCCTGTGGACTTAGATAGATAGCTGTTCTCTCCGTTATTTAACGGTGTAAGGTCGAGGTCGGTTAGCATGTCCTCAACCTGCTGACTTTTGTTATCCTGGACAGGTGATCCCCAAATTGAACTTTTGGCGTTAAATTCGCCGAGTATGATTGTGATATCCGAAGACGCTTCACTTAATGCCTCTATTGTGTGTACCCATACAAAATTCAAAGATTTCACGAGCTGAAAGTTGGCGATTTTGAGATGCGTCAAGAATTCGCTGCATGGGTTTTCCGGCAAATTGATATTGATGAAAACTGGCTGTCGAATGTTCTGTGGACAGATGATGCTCACTTTTCTCTAAACGGAGAATTTAACATTCAAAACAGCCGCATTTGGGCAACAGAAAACCCTAGGATTTTTACAGAAATGCCACTTTACCAGCCTAGAGTTACAGTTTTGTGTGGGTTCACTTCTTTTATTATTGGGCCATTTTTCTTCGAAAAATCAATGGAAGAACTTTTAAAACCGTTTTTGTAACTAGTGAACGTATGTTCAACTTTTGAGAGAAAAGGGTATTCCCATATTGCAGGGCAAAAGCACTAAGCGAAATAACATTCATGAAAGATGGAGGACCTCCTCATATCTCCCTAGGTGCCAAACAATTGCTGAAAGATACGTTCGGTGAAAATCGTGTGATAAGTCGCCACTTTATATACCAGTGGCCTCCAAGATCACCAGACTTGACGCCTTGCGATTTTTGTTTATGGGGGTACATTAAATCGTGTGTTTATCGATGCTGGCCTACCACATTGGCCATGTTGAAGGCTTCTATCAGATGGCACGTTTTATCAATTTCAACAGATATGTTATTTAATGCTGTCCATTCTGTCATTTATCGTCTGCAGGCGGTGATTGAGAATGAAGGGTGCCACATTGAGCAAGGATTGTGACCTAATACAAGAGAGAAGGCAGTTATCTCATGTGTTATATAAGCTGCCATGTATTATATTATCTACCAATATTTTGCAGCTCTTTGTGTTGGGATATGGGGATAATAAATGCTGTCCTAACATCTTGACTCTTTTTTTTTTTTTTTTTTGTGAACAGTAATATTTTGTTTGTGATTTGCTCACATATTATGTCGTGCAAACCAGAGGGTTATAACTTCTCGAATAACACTGGTACACACAATTTTTCCCCTTATGTTTAGTTTTTCGCTTTTCGCTCATTAGAAGAAATAGCATAAGGAATATTTTCTGTACACCAATAACTTTAGAAATTTTGTGAAAAAAATAATACAAAATGATTTTACTACCACGTTTTTCAACGCAAAAGGTCGATTTAAAAATTATTTTTATTTGAGGGGACACATTTTAAAAAATTGTGTACAGTATAATAAACAATGATAACATTTGACAAGCCCATAGGATATTTGGAATAAAGTACGACAAATATATTTTGTCACTCCCCTCTATATTTCATTTGTTGGATCATGACAAATATCCAGTTAAATAGTCAAGGGTCGCCAATCAGTCAAGAAACTACACATTTCTTATAGCTAGAAATCCCATTAATAGTGCCATCATAATTTTTGGTACTATATTAACATTTCAAAAATTCGTGTATTGATATCAGCAGTGTTTTTAAACATTCAATCTATTTCACAAAACCCCATATAAAATATAAATATTTTTTGCTACATGTTTTAATTTGCATTTACCTATTTTACATATCTCTGATTGTATTTGAAAATCGTTAACCAATTCTTCATACTTTTGGCGAAGTGGTGTTTTATTAATTTGTTATTTGATATTATTAGGGGTCGTTCCTGGTATTCAAAAAGGAAAAATACGTGTCGATCAGTTATATTTTTCAATTTATCAAACAATTTGGCCTCTGAATCTCTGATTCTGGTAGAACGCCATCTGGCGAATAAAATTGTAACTAAAATCAATTTCGAATTTTTCATTATTTGCCATAAAAAATCCCATTGCATCCTGAACACAATGGTGTTTACCGCATTGCTCTAGCGCAAATATTCGCGGAGTTATTAATTTTTAAAGTTGTGCGGGACTTTTGGATCACCCTGTATGTTGAAGTGACCGAACCATTTTGAATAAATCAATTATATAATCAGAGATAAAATGCTATATACAATATACTAGTATATTATACTTAATTAGTTTTGTTTTAACTGTAGGTATTATACTTTGGAATGTCTATTTTTCTATTAATACTATTTTTATCAACTATAGATGCTCATAAAGTGACATGCCCCTTTCCTTTTTCATAATTTAAGCACCAAATCCCAGTGCAATATCACATTTGTACTTTTTATTAAAATTGTTTCGCGTTCTCACGCAATTCTGGCCTTAACTAGCCGTTTCATGATTTTTCAGGATGCCTGAATGACCAGTTTTTGTCGTTGAGGTACAGCTTGCACCACGCTGACAGAGGCAACAACCCGAAACGCGTCCGTGGTTAGCTTTTCTTGATTAATAAATAATGGGTATTTGGCCAACTCTGGAAATAATTAAAATAAACGAATAGTTGAAATTTATTCCGATAGATGGCGAAAGACATCAGAAACTTTCAGTTGCACAATAAGGAGATGCCCTTTTTTTTTCATAGATGCCCAGTCTCCTCCAGAAATAATATTAATTATTTATATACAGTTAAACCTGTCTATAGCGCCCCCTTTTGGGACTCACCAAACTAGGGTGCTATAGAGAGGGGGTGCTACACAGGTCACTTTTAATGTAAAACGCATCGTACTACGTATTTAAAATCGGGCGCTATAGAGAGGGAGGCGCTATTTGTAGGGAGCGCTATAGACAGGTTTAACTGTATATAGAAGGGGCAGGTCTCTGCTATGCAGCAATACATCTGCTTACAATGTGATAGAGTGTCTCTAGGAAAGGTATAAGTTTTAATAAAGAATGCTAAAGAAGTTAAAATTAGTTTAAACAATACTCACACCTTTCATGTGAAATTTCAGGTGTATTGCCCGCAGCCTCATAGATTTCCCACCCTACAATCGCCGCGTGAAGGATCTCTGATCAAATTACAATTTGTTAATTACGTTTTTGTGCTAATTTATCGCCTGTTTAATTATCCCGGCTTCTTTTTTATTTTATAATTTGCTTCGATCGTTTTTTTTCTCTCTACGCCAGTGTCTCTCCGAGTTTAATCAAGTGTGGAATTAAAAATGTCTTCACGGGGTCTTGTTAACCTAGGTCACACCTTTCACATATGTCTCTTGTCGAACTATGGTGAACATTCCATATATCGACATATGCTAAATAACTGCCATCTATCGCTGATAATTCGTACTAATATTTGCGTCACCTTTCTCTTTTGAAATATATACAGTTAAACCTGTCTATAGCGCCCCCTCTAAATAGTGCCTTTCTCTCTATAGCACTCGATTTTGAACATTAAAATGTAAACATTTTACATTAAAAGTGATCTGTCTATATTGTCTAACAATATTATGACCATGATATTCTGACAAAAAATAAGTAAATTTGTTTAGTATATGGCTAATTTGAATTTTTATTCATGAAAATACGACAAATACCTCTTACATTTAAACTCTATATCCTGTTGAATATTTCATCCAGATTGGCTCAATATCGAGGAAATGTATAAACAACATATATCAAATTATTCATAACATATATATATATATATATACCTTGGACGTTTTCTCAATAGTATATTATATGTATATGTCATAATTTGTATATAATTAAATGCAACCCCGACCCACTATGTATGTACCATGTATGATTTTCAAAGACTTAATAAAGAACAAGGTAACTGGAGGGAAGCAAGTAGCATTAAGATATAGGAAGTAGACCTAAAGCTGGCACGACTATTCTGGGCCCCCCTGTGTCAATATTGCAGGGGCAGAAACCGGACGTCTCTAGTGACCAGAAGTTATAAATGTTAAAGCTAACACCCAATATTTCCGGCAAAGACAGGACGTATCCAATATCCACAGAAGTTATATTAGTATAGAGACATCCCATACTTCCGACCCAAGATAGGACGTATTTGATAACACGGAAGTAAATAAAGTCAAAATAGCACTCGACACTTCCTATCAAGCAGACCACAGCTTCCATCAAGGAAAGCCGCGGGCCAATCAAAAGATAGCATCTAAATAGGTCAACCAATAGGGAAAAAGCATGTGATCATCTCTCAACCAATCAGAGAGAAACGGAGTCTTGGTGTTAAATCGAAACGCCAAGGATGGTCAGTTAGGTTTTCGCTCTCATAGGAACAACACCTGCAGTAGCGACTTGGCTCCCACCGAGTTCGGATCAGCCTTCGACTTGCTCCCACCAAGGTAACATCTGTTCTAGAGATCTCTCTCTCAGCTCAGCTCATAGCTATGTCAATCACCGCCATGTGATCAGATAAGGAACAATCAAACCCGCTCCTTCTCAAACCTTCTTCCCTCCAATCCAGTTGCCTTTTATTTTCAAACAATCACGTGTCCTGATTATTCCTAACTGTATGCTGCAACTTCCACTCAAACGGCTGCGCTTCAATCAAATATCACCATTCGCATCCAACAACAAGAAATCCCGCAACGATATTGCCACATATACATATATATGCATACTTATATACAAATATATTTATACATATATATAAATCTTTATTAAAAAGACATATATTGGATAAAAATATCATTTATTTTACCAATATTTCAGTTAGCTGAACACCAACCTTTATCAAGGTGTTATAACATATTTAATGTGTTTGTTGTTGACACACATTAAATATGTTATAACACCTTGATAAAGGTTGGCGTTCAGCCAACTAAAATATTGGTAAAATAAATGATATTTTGAACCAATATATGCCTTTTTAATTAAAGTTTTATTTATGGATTGCTCTGTTTTCAAAACATATATAAATATAGAAGGACAAATTATTATTCTCTCACAATTTTGACATTACTACAATATCTGCTACACTCAAATAACTGGTGGGAAGATGAAACATGTTTAGCCACGAGGTGTGAATTGAATTAACACAAATCCCTTAACAAAATTATACAATCATATAATACAATTACCAAGCCCACACAAAGTCCATTAACTTAAACCTTTTAAAAGATTTTTAAAATGGATTACCGTTTTTTTTTACAAGTTAAATATAATCTTTTTACAGAACGTGATCCTGATGATATATTTGACATTCTGATAGAATTTCTATATCGAACATTTATTGCCGCCTCGACACCAAATTTACGAGAATCTATAGCCTGAGTATACAGGGTGATCCAAAAGTCCCGCACAACTTTAAAAATTAATAACTCCGCGAATATTCGCGCTAGAGCAATGCGGTAAACACCATTGTGTTCAGGATGCAATGGGATTTTTTATGGCAAATAATGTAAAATTCGAAATTGATTTTAGTTACAATTTTATTCGCCAGATGGCGCTCTACCAGAATCAGAGATTCAGCGGCCAAATTGTTTGATAAATTGAAAAATATAACTGATCGACACGTATTTTTCCTTTTTGAATACCAGGAAAGAACCCTAATAATATCAAATAACAAATTAATAAAACACCACTTCGCCAAAAGTATGAAGAATTGGTTAACGATTTTCAAATACAATCAGAGATATGTAAAATAGGTAAATGCAAATTAAAACATGTAGCAAAAAGAAAATTGATATTTTAGATACGGTTTGTTTGCGAAGATAATAAATTTCTAATATTTTTAATACAACTCTCTCTCAGTATCGATTATATTTATTTTAATTCATTTGAAAAATATGTATCTATCTCTGATAATTTATTTTACTCTGGAATGCCGTTGTTGTTGTCGTGTCCAATAAAGAGCCTCAGATGTACCATGCATCTCCATCACATCAGCAGCAATGTCCACTATCTTGGGTGTGTAAAGCTGCTGCTCTGGGTCTATGTCAAATTTCTGCAAGGCTGCGGCCATTGCTGGACATGAGAATATGTGGGTAGGTGTAAGTTCCACACCAGGACAATTGTTGCATGCCCTATAGGTTCTTGTGCCATCTGGATGTATTGTCATTCCTTTATAGTGTTTTGTTCTAAGTCTTGTTATAGTTTTTGTCATTTTTCTCTCAGAGTTTATTTCGCATTTTGATCTTTTCTTATTTTTTTGTTTAATTATCTTTTTTTTTTGTTTTCTGACCTAGAATCAGCGTCAAATAATGACATTTGTTATTTCCTTTGGCTCAACTTTCTGGCTTCCTTTGCCCATTCAAATGCCATTTCATTACCCCCGATCCCAGCATGGGCAGGGAACCAATGTAGAATGCAGTTATTCTCCAATGGTTTCAGTTGGGTAAGTAACGAGTGTATTTTCTGTGTGATTTTAGTATTGCCCTTCTGAATTGCTTCTAGAGCGGATATGGAGTCGCTGTATATTAAAATTCCTTCTGCTTGATGCAGGGATGGTTGGTTGGAAGGTCTGAAGATCCATCTGTATATGCTGTTAAAGGGCGTGGCCTAGCATTTTTAATCAATAATTTGTACTATGAGGACATAGCCGTTAATATTCCAAACACATCAGACCTCGAAGCCCAAGGTATCAAAGTCTACCTCAATCAAAATGAAGCCATCAACATATACAATATGTATCACCCTCCAAACAATACATTTATTGACGATGGAACAATGGCTCAATTTCTTACAGACAACACTATTATTTTAGGTGACCTCAATGCCAAACATCAACTATAAGGATGTTCTACGCCAAACCCAAGAGGCAAAATACTATCAAACATATTTGACGACAATGCCTTCATGTGCTTAAATGATGGGAATCCTACCCATCATTCCTACAGCTATAATACTGCACAAGCCCTTGATATAAGTTTTTACTATCCTGACATTTTCCACAAATGCAAATAGCAAATATTAAAAGGTTTTGAAAGTGATCATTTGCCTAATTTGATAAAAATTAGCACCAAGACCAAAACTAGCTCAATTAAGAAAAATTATGGAACTTCAAAAAGGCTAATATGATATCTTTCGAAAACACCATTATTAAAGCAGCCAAAGTTTCAATACCAAGAGGTTATATTAAGAAATGGATTCCAAATTATACACACCAGGCAAAATATATTCAAACACTTAAAACTAAAAGAAATGAACTACAAAAAAGTGCACCCAAAACCAAACAAATTGTAGAACTGAACTGAACATTGTGATTGCAAAAATAAAAAGATTATACCTAAATGTGAAAAGGGAAAAATGGAAACAAACTTGTGAAAACCTGAACCCAAGAAACGCAAATACAAAACTTTGGAATTTGGCAAAACAAATTGACAGAGTCCAGCCATAAACCGAAAACACAAATATGATTGAGAATACAGACGGTACATCAGCAACTAATGACAAAATTGCTGCCAATCTTTTAGGTAATTCATATCAAATAAGTAGTAAAATCAAGGTTGAAAAAAGGCCCGAAAGATTATTCATGACTGTAAAAATGTCACCAGCACTCATAATATTTTCCATGAAAAAAATCAATATGAAAGAGCTAGCTTATGCATTAGAAAACACTGACCTAAACAAGACTCCTGGGCCAGATGGAATCCATGGCCGAATGATATCAAACTTGGGCAAAATTGGCAAAGAAAGACTTCTTAATATTTTCAATAACTCCTGGAAAACTGGAAAATTGCCTCAAGACTGTAAAAATGCAACAATAATTCCCATTAAAAAATTTGACAAATCTGCTGATGACCCAAAAAACTACCGACCTATCTCCCTCACAAATATTTGCTGCAAATTAATGGACAAAATTATATTCAGACGACTCACCTACCACCCCGACACAAGAAATCTCTTACCAGAAGAACAATATGGATTTAGGAAAGGACATGGGACAATAGTCCAACTCTTATTTTTCACACAAAAGGTAAAAGATGCACAAAACAAAAAGCCAACTAACCACACCATAGCTGCTTTTTAGACCTTACACAAGCTTTTGATAAGGGGTATGGAAAAACAAGTTAATTACAAAATTATACAAACATTTCAAAATTGATGGAAAAGCTATCACTTGGATAAATGATTCCCTTAAAAATATATACATCAGGGTCAAATATAATGGCACTCTATCTAAAACCTTCAAATTGTACCAAGGATTACCACAAGGATCAGTCCTTAGCCCAACTCTCTTCACCCTATTTATTGCAGGCATAGAAGACAAATTTTCACATAAAACCAATATTGGACTTCTCGCTGATGACTCGGCTACACCCTGGATCCAGAAATTAACTCCAGTAAACATATTGAAGGAGTTGTTAGAAAAGGAAGAGACCGACTAAAAATCTTGAAATATATTTCAGGAAGAGTGGAGAGCTGAAGCAACAACACTAAAATTAACTTACACATCTCTAATGAGACCTATCTTGGAATATGGATATCAAATCTATGGTACAGCATCTGAAACAAATCTAAAAACACTGGAAAGGATACAACTAAATGCAGCTAGAATTATTACAGGTCTTCGAAATACCTGCCCTAATAATATTGTACTTTGCGAGGCAGACATTATGCCCTTATAGAAGAAGCTACAATCTGCCAAAATATATAAACAAAATCAAGAGTTATGGAAACAAACACAGAACTTCCAATAACATACTTAATTGAGAATCCAATTTAAGACTCGAAAAAGAAGGTCCTCTCCACCTGGCCAAAAGAAATGGATTTTTAAAATATAAAGTGGAAAAATATCATTTAGCTGAAAAAATATCTACATGCGAACCACTAACAAAATGTTATTTTTAATGCCACTTTAAACAAACCCACCAACAAACAATACCAAAATCCAGAATACTTAAAACAATTATCATTAGAAATAATTAATAAAATTCCTAAAAATGCAATAACTATCTATACCGATGGTAGCAGAGACGAGTTGGGACACACTGGCAGTGGCTCTCTCATTAAAACCACAAATGGCAATGAGAAAATGAACAGAAGAAACCCAGATTTTTGCCCAATCTTCAGATCAGAACTTATAGCCATCTATGAAGTCTTAAAATCCATCAGAAATACTAAACATCACGATGTATGGATTCTTACTCATAGTAGAAGTGCCATACAACACTTGAGTCACACAGGGGAACTTAGAGACAAAGTAAGCAGGAACATAATTGGTTATCTCAAAAAACTCTCAATACCTCAAAAATTCACCTTCAATGGATACCCTTACATGTTAGCATTGAAGGCAATGAAGCTGCTGATGCGGTAGCGAAAAAAGGCACAAAAGAACCCTTGCTACAGAAAAATAAACTTACTTTCAAAGAAATAGAAACAGTAGCCAAAATAAACAAGAACTGGAGTATCCCACCTAAGCACAGTTGGTATACCCTAGAAGCAGATGGCCACCCAGACATTTCAGTCCACAAGCCGGCATGCGAAGCATGCCCTTCGCTGCTATTCTGTTCAACTCATAAGCCAAGTAACGGTATCCAAGCTAGTGCTTGGACATTGTACCTGGAAACACCACCTCCCAGACAACGTGTCTGGAAGGATTTCTATACCGGTGGCCTTTAATCACAGCAAAATAGGAAACTATCTACTGTGTCCAGCAGGGACCGCGGGGAGGCAGCCCCCGGTCGACTCTGTTCACTCACAGCTGAGGAAAAGCTCAGCTGCCACGTCGTGGGCTTTCTCAAGATGCTTGCTGTGATTTCTCAGCAGCTTACTCTCGATCGCGCCCCTCGCCCTACTTCTCTCTTCCTGCACACCCACTACCCTTGGACAATCCAAGACGTAGTGGCGTGCATTCACATCCCTTTCTCCATAGATGCAATCAGGGTTTCTCTTAATTTTAAATCTGTGGAGACTTGGGGAAGAGCCCATGTCCCGAACTACCCTAATGAGTTTGTGGGACATTACCTTACAGAGGTACTTGGGTGTTGTTACCCCATTGAATACATCTCTCCCCTTCACACTGTTCCTCCATCTGTCCAACCATAAGTCCTGGACGTGCCCCCTGATCCTCCTATAAACTTCTTTCTTGGTCACTGGGGTCCTCAGTGATCTACCTCTAAAGCATCCTGCCTTAGCGATTCTGTCTGCGAACTCATTACCTTCGATGAGGCTGTGTCTCCTAAACCAAGGGAGCTCCGGAGCCCGCGTCATCATCTCCAGCTCCTGGATTATTTGATGCGCGAGTTGCCCTTTCTCCAGATTGATAACGACGAGGGCCGACATACAATCTGAATAGAGGCGGTCCGGGCTGAAGTTCTTCTCGGCACACACTCTGAGGGCTACCCTGATCGCAACCAGCTCGGCTGAAAAGACCAATTCGTCCACTCTGAGTGTTAAACTTTCTTGGAAGATCAGCTCTCCATTAGTGAATATCACTACCCTAGCTCCAGTATTGGTTCCAGACTTACTACCATCAGTGAAAACCTCCGTGCCAATCCCTGTCGGCCCTCTAGGACTCCAATTCCACTTTGGCAACCACTGCGGAGGCTTCCTTGTGTCCCTCTTCGATTCCAGGGCCCCCGCTTAAAGTCCCAGGGCATCTTCCCTTTTCTCCCAGATCTTCTGTCTGATGGTCTCCTCCTCTAGTTTCAATCCCAGTGGAATAAGCCCAGCGAGGACCAAAAAGGCCTCACTGTTGGTAGTGCGATATCCCCCTGTGATTTTGAGTGCCGCTGTCCTCTGCACTCTCTCTAGAGTTGTTGCCACCTTCTGATCCCTGTTTCGGCGCTACCAAGCCCCGGAAGCATATAGCAAGATTGGCTCGACACAGGAGAGGCAGAGGTTCCTAAAAATAGTACCCTCCTTCTCTCCCCCCCCCCCTGTTGAGGGCCAACCAGGACAGGCCTGCACAACGCCTCCCTGCCTCTCGCCACCATCTCCTCCGCCTGGTATTGCCAACCCATCTTGTCATCAATGACCACCCCCAGGATGGTCATCCTATTAACCAACGCTACCCTCCGTCCTTCCATCCGGATAGCCGGCTTGTGTTCCCATTTGATCCCTTTCCTTTTAGTTCTTATGTCCCTAGGCTTAAAGCTGAGGGCTTTAATTTTGGAGACATTGAACTTAAGGCCAGAGTCATGGGCCCAGATCGAGAAAATTTGGAGAGAGGTTTCAACACACTTCTCAGCCTTCGCTCTCGAAGCAGTCTCAATGATGAGGAACTGGTCGTCAGCATAGAGAACCAGCCTGTCTCCCTCATGGAGCTCCTCCTGGAAAACGGTGTTTACCAGGATATTCCACAGAATAGGTCCGCAGCAAGAGCCCTCGGGGCAACCCCTAGCACAGTTTCTTTCCAACTTCCGCCCACCAAAACTGAGGCTAATCTGTCTATCCCTCAGGAAGTCACGAATCAAGCTGCACAAATTATCAGGACAACCCATGTCCATCAAATTTCTCATCAACTTGTTCCAGCTCATGGAGTTGAACGCGCCATCAATGTCCAGGGCCACGAAAAGAACCCAAGCACCCTTATTTAAGCCCATCTCAACCCCCTCTAACACCTCGTTCAGAGCTGTGGTTGTGGACTTCCCTTCCCTAAAACCATGTTGGAAAGAGGAAAGGAGCTCATTACTCTCTAGCCAGTGCTTCAGTCGCTGAGCTAGTAGGCTATCCAGGACCTTACCTAGACACACTAGTAAAGAAAGCGGACGATAATCATTAGGAGAATTACCCTTTCTACCAGACTTTCCGAGAAGCACTACTCGGGCAACCTTCCATGCCTCAGGAAATGTACCAATGTCCAGGCACTTATTGAATAACCTGGAAAGAAGCGATGGGTACATCCTTACCAGGGCTTTCACGACCGTGTTATCGATCCCTTCGGGACCAGAAGATTTCCTTTTCCCGAACTTGAAAGCCGTCAGTTTCACCTCATTCTCAGAAAAGGGCGGATCCACCAAACCACAAGTGGTCAGAGAGATCTCGTCCTCTGGTTCCTCGTTTCCGAAGTGCCGATCCAAGTTGTTTTTATTTTGTCTTCTGCTTTCGAGCGAGTAGGTCTAGAACACATTCTCTCTGAATTTTCTCATTGTTGGTGGATGAAACAGCACCAGTGATTATTTTGGCCGCTTTTGCTTGAACACTGTCTAGTCTTACTTTTAGTGATGAGCTTGAGGGAGCCCAGACCGGTGTTTCATATTCCATTATCGGTCTTGTTAAGGTGGTAAATGTTGTTCTGAGAATTCTGGGTTTTGCTCCCCAATTTGTCCCACATAGCCTTCTCAGAATGTTTAGTTTTCTGATAGCTCTATTTGAGGTGCTAATTATGTGCTATGAAAATTAAAATTCCTCATAAATAATAATTAAAATAATTTTGTTGACATCTTGTCAATACATACACAGTCTGCACTATTAAAAAAAAAGATAATATGCATTATATACACTATGTACAATGAATATGGCGCCTCTGCCAGCGCTGCAGAATTTGGTGGAGAATCGCCAGTGGGTCTCCAGCGACACCACGCATTTTGCGATTTACGATGAATACGTAGATCGCGTACTTCGCCGCTTAGGAGATGGTGATGGCGTGGTCCTCGAGACCAACTGGAAAGATCCAGGACTGCAGTATCATACCTAGGTATTAGGGATTTCTAATTTTATCAATTATTTGTTTGTTTATGCTTATTTTGTGGTTATATTTATGCCTCTTTCCCTGGGAGTGGAGAAGACGCATAGGTTTGGTTTTATTGGGTTTATGGTCATTTGGAGTTCCATTGCCCACTTCTCCAGTCCTCTCATTGATGTCTTCAGTATCTTTTACGATTTTTCTATGCTGCTACTTGTGTGCCATATGGCTTTATCATCTGCATAACAGGCAACCTTTGTGTCTTCAGTGAGGTAAGGATGTATGTCGTTAATATATAGCAGATAGAGTAGAGGACTGAGCACAGATCCCTGAGGTACACCAGCCCATGTTCTTCCTTCCTTGGAAAATTCTCCATTGACCCGAACCTTTAACCTTCTTCCCCTTAAGAAGTCTGCAATCCAGATTAAGGTTTTTCCTCTTACTCCGATGTTGTGCAGCTTTTCACGTAATTTCTTTCTCCACACTCGATCAAAAGCTGAGGTCATATCAAGGAATATAGCCGTGGTCTTCTTTGGCGGTTTTTCCCGGAAAGAATCTATTATTGATTGACAGAAGTAGAACAGTTGATCAGTTGTACAGTGCTGGGATCTATAGGCCGTTTGGTAGAGGTTTATTTTATTATCTTTTGTGAGCCAGACTATGAGCCTAGAGTGGATAATTCGTTCTGGTATTTTACAAAGTATGCTGGCGAGAGCAATTGGCCGATAGTTCTTGTATTCCTTGGCATCTTTGTTTGGCTTCAGTATTGGCACTATAATTGATATCTTCCAATTCTTTGGTAGTTTACCAGTTTGCCATGAAATGTTCAGTATTCGTAGGAGTTGATTATTAGCTTTGACTTCAAAGTGTTTAATCATTTGACCAAAGATTAGATTATCTCTTGGTGACCTCTTGGATTTTTTTATTGATGAGTTTAGCTCATTCAGTGTGAAGTCTCTCGAGAAAATATCTTGTTGATGGAAGTTTCTTGCTTGTTTGACTAACTGGTTTATATTATTTTTAGAGTCCTGTCTTCATTCGTATAGTTGAGTATGGAAGTGCTTGAAAGATATTCAGCAATTATGTCAGCCATCTGTTTGTTCTCGTTCTCGCTGTTCTATTCATATCGGTTAGAGTATTGGAGGATTGGTGTTGGTTTTGATTGTTCTCTAACACTCTAATTATATTCCAGTGTTGGCTGTCCTTTCTTGGATCCATTTTTTTTCGCAGAATTCTGCCATTTTTCTTGTTTGAATATCCAAATTTCTTGTTATATTTTGTGAATAATTTCAATGAGTTCCTTTCTGTTTTATTTGTTTTAAGAAGTCCATTGATATTGTCTCTCTCTCTGAAATCATTGCCTCGATGTTGTGGTCCTTCCATTAAGGTATCCACAGGTCTTTACGTCTACCTCTAGTTATCGATGCTCTTTTGCAGCGTTTCAAATGTTCGAAGAGATTTTTTCCAAGCTTTTGTCAAGCGTTCTGTAATTCAATTTTTCGTTGCACAGTTCTTCAAGCTTTTCTGTGAATTTTTTTCAAGTCGGCTTTCCTAAAGTTCCATGTTCTTTTATTCTAATGGACATTCTTAATTTTAAATTTTAGGGTTGTTAAAATTGGTCTGTGGTCACTGATTGCACCTCTCAGGATTTTCCATTGTGTTGTGGGTGCGATGTTGTAATTTATCGCTGTGATGTCTATTGCGGATTCTGTGCCTGTAGACTTAGATAGATAGGTGTTCTCTCCGTTATTTAACGGTGTAAGGTCGAGGTCGGTTAGCATGTCCTCAACCTACTGACTTTTGTTATCCTGGACAGGTGATCCCCGAATTGAACTTTTGGCGTTAAATTCGCCGAAGTATGATTGTGATATCCGAAGACGCTTCACTTAATGTCTCTATTGTGTGTGCCCATACAAAATGCAAAGATTTCACGAGCTGAAAGTTGGCGATTTTGAGATGCGTCAAGAATTCGCTGCATGGGTTTTCCGGCAAATTGATATTGATGAAAACTGGCTGTCGAATGTTCTGTGGACAGATGATGCTCACTTTTCTCTAAATGGAGAATTTAACATTCAAAACAGCCGCATTTGGGCAACAGAAAACCCTAGAATTTTCACAGAAATGCCACTTTACCAGCCTAGAGTTAGAGTTTTGTGTGGGTTCACTTCTTTTATTATTGGGTCATTTTTCTTTGAAAAATCAATGGAAGAACTTTTAAAACCGTTTTTGTAACTGGTGAACGTTATGAGAAAAGGGTATTCCCATATTGCAGGGTAAAAGCACTAAGCGAAATAACATTCATGAAAGATGGAGGACCTCCTCATATCTCCCGAGGTGCCAAACAATTGCTGAAGGATACGTTCGGTGAAAATCGTGTGATAGGTCGCCACTTTATATACCAGTGGCCTTCAAGATCAACAGACTTGACGCCTTGCGATTTTTGTTTATGGGGATACATTAAATCGTGTGTTTATCGATGCTGGCCTACCACATTGGCCATGTTGAAGGCTTCTATCAGATGGCACGCTTTATCAATTTAACAGATATGTTATTTAATGCTGTCCATTCTGTCATTTATCGTCTGCAGGCGGTGATTGAGAATGAAGGGTGCCACATTGAGCAAGGATTGTGACCTAATACAAGAGAGAAGGCAGTTACCTCATGTGTTGTATAAGCCGCCATGTATTATATTATCTATCAATATTTTGCAGCTCTTTGTGTTGGGATATGGGGATAATAAATGCTGTCCTCACATCTTGACTCTTTTTTTTTGTGAACAGTAATATTTTGTTTGTCATTTGCTCACATATTATGTCGTGCAAACCAGAGTGTTATAACTTCTCGAATAACACTGGTACACACAATTTTACCCCTTATGTTTAGTTTTTCGCTTTTCGCTCATTAGAAGAAATACATAGATAATAGATAACATAGAAATACATACATAAGAAATACATGTAGCATAAGGAATATTTTCTGTACACCAATAACTTTAGAAATTTTGTGGAAAAAAATAATACAAAATGATTTTACTACCACGTTTTTCAACGCAAAAGGTCGATTTAAAATTTATTTTTATTTGAGGGGACACATTTTTAAAATTGTGTACAGTATAATAAACAATTATAACATTTGACAAGCCCATAGGATATTTAGAATAAAGTACGACAAATATATTTTGTCACTCCCCTCTATATTTCATTTGTTGGATCATGACAAATATCCAGTTAAATAGTCAAGGGTCGCCAATCAGTCAAGAAACTACACATTTCTTATAGCAAGAAATCCTATTAATAGTGCTATAATAATTTTTGGTACTATATTAACATTTCAAAAATTCGTGTATTGATATCAGCAGTGTTTTTCAAACATTCAATCTATTTCACAAAACCTCATATAAAAATAAATATTTAGCTACATGTTTTAATTTGCATTTACCTATTTTACATATCTCTGTTTGTATTTAAAATCGTTAAACAATTCTTCATACTTTTGGCGAAGTGGTGTTTTATTAATTTGTTATTTGATATTATTAGGGTTCTTTCCTGGTATTCAAAAAGGAAAAATACGTGTCGATCAGTTATATTTTTCAATTTATCAAACAATTTGGCCGCTGAATCTCTGATTCTGGTAGAGCGCCATCTGGCGAATAAAATTGTAACTAAAATCAATTTCGAATTTTTCATTATTTGCCATAAAAAATCCCATTGCATCCTGAATACAATGGTGTTTACCGCATTGCTCTAGCGCGAATATTCGCGGAGTTATTGATTTTTAAAATAGTGCGGGACTTTTGGATCACCCTGTATTTTCTTGATTGTGGAAGATATTGATTGAAAAATGGTTATTTGACCGAAATTCTAGAATTTGAAAAAAAATCAACAAATAGATAATATTTATTCTGATAAACGGCGCTAGCTCTCAGTAAATTCCATTCATACGATCAGAAAATTATTTTTTCTTAATTCATTCATCTTCCTTCAATACCTTCTTCTACTGAGGGTGGGCCACATGGTCTCTCCATATCTCCCTCCTTCAGTGCCTTCTTCTACTGAGGGTGGGCCACATGGTCTCTCCATATCTCCCTCCTTCAGTGTCTTCCTCTACTGAGGGTGGGCCACATGGTCTCTCCATATCTCCCTCCTTCAATTCTTCCTCTACTGAGGGTGGGCCACATGGTCTCTCCATATCTCCCTCCTTCAATTCTTCCTCTACTGAGGGTGGGCCACATGGTCTCTCCATATCTCCCTCCTTCAATGCCTTATTTTACTGAGGGTGGGCCACATGGTCTCTCCATATCTCCCTCCTTCAATGCCTTCCTCTACTGAGGCTGGGCAACATGGTCTCTCCATATCTCCCTCCTTCAATACCTTCCTCTACTGAGGGTGGGTCACATGGTCTCTCCATATCTCCCTCCTTCAGTGCCTTCTTCCACTGAGGGTAGACCACATGGTCTCTCCATATCTCCCTCCTTCAATGCCTTCCTCTACTGAGGGTGGGCCACATGGTCTCTCCATATCTTCCTCCTTCAATGTTTTCCTCTACTGAGGGTGGGCCATATGGTCTCTCCATACTTCCTCCGCCATCCTCTTCATCTCTTCGTGTCATCAAGTCCATTGTTTTAGATCGTCTGTGTATCCCTGTCGTCTCCTTCCCCTCGATCTCTTCTCCCAGAGCTTTCCCATTAACACTGTCAGCAATGTCTATTATTCATTATTAATACATTTATCTGAATATAAATACAATTTAACTTTCGTACTATATTCTCATATATTATTGGATTTCTATATTAAACTATATATTAATGGATATAAAAAAGGAGAGTGTGTATATATATTAATACAAATATAATATCTCTAAAAAATATAAAAGCATTTTGAAGCGAATTAGCATATTTTTAAAAATAGAATTAGGGTAGAGCGTAAATTCAATTTGGAGCGTAGGAGAAAAATGAATTGGACAAAGGTTTAATTCTCCGTTCCAGAGGTCGGTCGAAGTTTACATATTTATTAAATATTACTTCACATGTGATCCTGACTTTTCACATTTCTTTGCTGGTTTGGATAAGAGATGACAGTGATAAGTGGATAACTCATTTCTTATTACCAAAAATATCAAAATACCTATCAAAAAACACATTTAATCGGTTCAAATATGTGAAAAAAAATCCGAGAAAACCTTTTTTTTTTTTGCTTATCCCTAGTAAACGGGTACAGGCCATGATAACCATGGTTTTACTGTAAGTGCACCACATGTCTACACATGTGAAAAGCAGTTCGACTTTGCATTTATAAATGTGTCAGAGCCCCGTTGGTTATATACATTCACTCGCTGGTCGGGTTTGACTTTTCCAATAATCGGGGACCATTGGAGCATTTATTTAATCAGAAAAAAGTGCCCAATGCGGGAATCGAACCCGGGTCGTAGCGGTCGAAAACCAACGGTTTAGACCCTCCTTTCACCGACCCCCTTCCGAGAAAAGCTAAAGTTCATTAATACATTTTTTATATTAATTTTTCAATGTTAAACAGAAATGTTTTCAAGTTTGATTTGGATCCAAACGATGATTTTTTATTATTCGTCTTCTGCGTCGTTCTTCCAAATTGGTATTCAAGAATATACTACAATACCAGATTTAGTCAAATTTATACAAATATAACATGTGTACTATATTTTCTGGCTATGGCCTTTGTATTACATAAATGTCTAGCTGTGGAGTTATATCAACATTTAAGGGCTGTTATACAATTTATAATTATGGAGCATATGAAATTCCCCTGCCATCTTTTCCTCCACCCTTGCGAGACATTTTTCTGCTAGATCCTCGGGTCATTTGGCACTGGAAGTCCGTCCAGCCACGAGTTAGAAGACCCTGTCTAAATAGCCAATTAATCTTAAAGAAAAGCAAGCATTACGGAAGACTAGTGTAGTTGATTTTTGTGTGGAGACGCTTAAAGTGTTCTCTGTGTGATATATCCGTGTCTGGTGATCTCCTCGCATACCTGTGTGACCTCAGTCCGATCCCTACCAACCAACGCTACATATGAAAATATAGTGTATAGTGAAATATATTGTCACATTAATAAAGGTGACGTTTGGGTAGAATAAAATATTAATTTATCAGATGACTTTAAATAGTTAAATAGTTTGAGGATAAAAATAAATAGTTGAACGGATAAAAATGATTATAAATTAAGGAAGTAATGTCGGAGACCCAAACAGCTGGTGATCGGCTACACCTCTCAAGATGGCGACTATTGTTTACAAATTTTTCGCCTAGCGCGCCCGCCATCTATCGGAGCTTAGGTACATAACACTTGCCAAGCTGACAGCGCGCGCGCCATCTATCGGGGCTTAGGTACATAACATTCGCCAAGCTGCCGATATATTATTTACAGTTACGCACTATGTACATTTTTGGTTATGACAATATTAATATAGTGTATGCACCGGGTGATGGAAATCAGCTTATGGTGAGTGCAGATGAAAGAATAATGTAATTACAATGGGGTTGATTTGTGTACAAATGGGTTTGAAATGATGGTTATAATAGTAAAATATATGTGTGTGATTGTAAATAGAATAATAGTATGTATATGCCTTGCTAATTTTTAATAATGGGTAATAATAAAAAGGAGAGAGATGTAGACAAATTATAATTGATAATAATAGCAAGCCTAATGTAAAAAGGAAAATATAATTAAAATATAAAAAGGGTTAATATTTAAAGATGAATTTGGGTGATTTAAATACAGTATTGAGTGTTACAATTAATATCAGATAGTGCATTGACTTATGGGATGAGCTAATTGAAGAGTCTAGATGAGTGGATATAGAATTGACTGACAATTGACAATTAAAAATGGTTTATTGACATCTAGTCAATGGTCAAGAGATAGTTTACAGAGTTTAAAATAGTAGAGAAAATATTGTCAAGAAGCTAAGCGGCTCCAATCACGAGAGGCCCCATGGGACGTCTGTCAATCATCGCTGGACACCGGGTGTGAGGGGTTCTGGGGAATCTGGCCGGCGGGGGGAGCTGAGGTCCCTGATTAGGATTAACTCTGTCTTGGGGTAAGTTGTATTGACTCTCTCTCTCTCCCTATCAATACCCCTTATAATAAATTAATTATCCCCAAACTTGCCCTTGCTTTATTTATCTCCGCGACAATATATACACCAGACGAGGCCTTCTCTGAAGGGACGTCTGGATCCTATCAGGAACTATAGAATTGACTGTTTCTGGTACTGCGATGTAATACGATGTTCTTTGATTGTAGGCGTTGGTTCATCTACAGGGGTACCGAGATGAATACCGTTTCTTGATTAATCAAGAAAAGCTAACCACGTACGCGTTTGGGGCTGTTGGCCCTCGTCAGCGTGGTGCAAGCTTATACATATGTATAACGATTACTTATGAATATATAGATATATTAATACCTCTCATTAAACTACATAAATTATATTCAATACGTAGATATCATATTAATATCTAATTCATACCATATACAGACACTATTTAGAAATTCAAAATGTGTGGGTTATAAAAGTATAGGATAAATAAATTATATAACCGCATATATGTATGGATATTAAAAATAAAGAAGGCATCTCCTGACCACGAGCACATGTGCTTTTTTAGATGGCAGAGCGCCATCTAGTGGAGCAAAAATAAACTAAACGTTTATTTAGCTTACTACGTGATATTTGGCCAACCTAATTTCTTGATAAATCAAGAAAAGCCATCCAAGAATGGGTTGGCCAAATATCACGGAGCAAGTTAAATAAACGTTTAGTTTATTTTTGCTCCACTAGATGGCGCTCTGCCATCTAAAAAGCACATGTTCTCGTGGTCAGGAGATGCCTTCTTTATTTTTAATATCAACACCTGACCCACTTATCTTTTATTTTTTTCTATTGTTTTTTCCTTCCATATATGGATATGTTGTCTATATGTGAGTATTAGATGAATGACCCGGCTTCGCCCGAGAATTCCCCGAGTGCAATTTCCTTCATACTGCAACTACATAAATAATAAATAGTAGAAGTGCCATAGAATAGCAATGCAGAAGTAACACATAAACCACAGGCAAGAATTGTGGCATTGGTTCAGTAGTTTTTGAGTTTATCGCGAAACAGACATTAAATTTTATTTTCTACAGGTAAACTCCGTATAATTGGTATAATTGTATAACGAAACTAAAGTTTTACAATTAAATTTTATATATAAGATACAAAATAATAATAATATAAATGAGTTTTTAAAATTGTAAAAAAAAAAATGCATCGGCCGGGAATCGAACCCGGGCTGCCCGCGTGGCAGGCGAACATTCTACCACTGAACCACCGATGGTTATAAGAAATGGCCATATTTGGGTATTTATTCCATTCACAAAAGCAAACGATGACAGAATTGATTGTTGATGACTCTGATACTTGTATATAAGGATAGTTGTAATTCTAACTAAATGTCCATTCTTAGACAATATAGTGTTGGACAGTGAGCTCTCCATTGTTGGATATGCCCCAGGCTAAATGTTGACCAAGACACCATACAACAATGGCCTTCAAACAGTGAATGTGTTCAGTGTCCTGAGGGGACAGCTCAATGGTATCTTGGTGGACAAGATGGTTGACCATATTAGGATTATCTATTAGATACAACATATAAGCTACATACTGCTGCATCAATAATGATACGCCCTACATTTTTTCAAAATATTTTACGATAATTAATATTTAATTAAAACAGATTATTATAAAGTAAATAAAGCTTACAGGGTTAAGTTTCTAGTTCAAATTTTCATTTTCAAGATTTCGGACTTGTCAGTCCTTCAACAGGATTATCACGATAATAAATTGATGATATATACTATTTTTATATACAAATTATTATTTACATATTTTAAATATTAATGATATTGAAAGGGGGAGAAATTATATATTACCTTCTTTGTGTGTTATAAACAATTTTTGAAAACACAGATTATATACAATGGTATAATTTCTTTTTATAGTTTAATTCCTTTTGTAATATTGTTATTGTACATATATTTTGATTGGTTATTTTGGAGAGAGAGAGAGGACTTAGACGAAGAATCAGTATCATGAACTACGAGGAAGACAACGAATAAATAAACACAATAACCTTTAAGTGTAATTTACTTTTATTGCATGGAGAGGCAGCGTGAGTGGAATGGTATGTCAACTTTCGCTAGGGACTTGATAGTATCAAATGGTGGATGACCATCTAGACAGCTTGCGTGGAAATGTATTTTATTGTTTTAGCTAGATTGTGTGATTGAGACATTTTATTATTATTATTTTTTTGCTTATTCCTAGTACACGTGGTACAGGCCATGATAATCATGGTGGCTAGAAGTAGGCGACTGCTTTTACTGTAAGTACACCACATATCTACGCATGTGAAAAGCAGTTGGACTTTGCACTTACAAATGTGCCAGAACCCCGTTTGGTTACTTGCACTCGCTGGTTGGTTTGGGCTTTTGCAAAAATCGGGGACCATTGGAGCATTTCTTTAAACATAAAAAAATGTCCAATGCGGAATCGAACCCGGGTCTTTGCGGTTGAAAACTAACGGTTTAGACCATCTTTCCACCGACCCCCATACATTTTATAATATATGTAGATTATATTGTACGATTTTTGATGTGAATAATTATTTTAAAATATTTTGTCAGATACATTGTTTAGAAAGATGGTTTTAACGAAGAATTCACGTCAAGTAAGGAAACCCGCTTGGGAAACGAGTATAACACCAAGAAGGAGGAAACCAAAGTCGATGACTCTACAAAGCTGCAACTTAATGCAACAATACTATATACCAATATGAAGATAAATTACAATAAATTGTTTTATTAAGTTAAATTTGCAAGTTTTTCAAGTATTAGCTTATCATCAGGCCAATTGTTCCGAAAATGCTTACTACAGTTAAACCTGTCTATAGCGCCCCCTCTTGGGACTCACCAAAATAGGGTGCTATAGAGAGGAGGTGCTATAGACAGGTCACTTATGATGTACACTTATAATGTAAATCGCATCGTACTACGTATTTAAAATCGGGCGTTATAGAGAGGGAGGTGCTTTTTAGGGGGGGCGCTATCGACAGGTTTAACTATATATATATATATAAATTTTCGTGCGCGCATCACGTGGATAATAAGCTAACAAGAAGTTTGTATTTTTCCTAGAAGAAGATAAGGCGAAAAGCCTCGTCGAAATATTGAATTTTAATAAATATATTGATCCAAAATATGCCCTTATTTTAATATATAGATATGTAGAAGGAATTTATATATTAAAGATAGAAAGATCATTACCTGACGCTCACATGAGAATTTTAGACGACAGAGCGATTTATTAGCGGTTTTATAGAATCAATGACAATATACATATACGAGTATTACATAATCTAAAAATGAAAATATTCTTTTTTTTAAGCATATATTTTATTTTAATTCATTGACTGTTCTACATATTTTTTACCATAGTTTTATAATATAACACTTTGAATATATTTTATGAAAAAGGCATCTCCTTATCGTGCAACTGAAATTTGCTGATGGCTTGCGCCATCTATCGGAATAAATATCAACTATTCTCGTTTATTTTCTAATTATTCCAGAATTGGCCAATTATATAATTAGAAATCAACGAGAATAGTTGATATTTATTCCGATAGATGGCGCAAGCCATCAGAAACTTTCAGCTTCACGATAAGGAGATGCCCTTTTTCATAATTTATGCACCTTATCCCAGTACAATATCACATTTGTACTATTTTTCACTTTGAATATTGTTGTAAATATGTATAGTTAAAGTTACCTATTTTTATTTAACCCACTAATATGGGATTAATTTTATAAATTCTATATACCTGTGATAAATATTGAATTTGCTTCAAGCAATTTAAAATAAAAACTACTTGATAATTAAATAAATATCTTTCCTATTTTAACGACTGCATCTTCAATTCTCTAACTTTTCAACAAAACATTATATTCATAATATGTATATATGTAGGATATCTAAGAGATATTGTATAGGATCGTTGAAAGGAAGGAAGGTTTTCACAAACATCCATCAAGTGTTATTGTAGGCCACAGCAGTTCTGTGAGAATGACTGGCAACGCTGCTTTATTGATGGTGAAATAATCGCGCGGCACCACTGCCTTTATTTTTCTTTCTTTTCACCGCAGAAATTTAAACTTCGTGAAAGAAATTCTAACAAGATTATTATTGATTGTTTCCAAATATATTCCTAGAAATGCCGTGTTAAAAAAACACAATTTTTTTTTCAAAAAGAAATAAAAATATTCATAGAGAGAGGCTTCTATAAGAAACAGGGTAACAAGATTTTTTATCTATATTTCTAAGCCTAATATAAAAGGAATTTCAAATTTATAGAGTTTGATATTTGTTATATTTGGCTATTATTAAAATATATCAGAGTTGCATTGTATAGAAATATTAATTTTATTTTCAAAATATATATATTACAAACAAAATTGGCATTTCCTGACCGCTCACATGAACATTTAAGATGGCAAAGCGCCATCTAGTGGAACAAAAATCAACTAAACGTTGATTTAGCTTGTTTTAATGATATTTGGCCAACCCAATTTTGAGGAAATGTCAATTTTGTTTTTGATATCAACACCTAACTATTTATATATATTTTCTCATATATATATGGATGAAAAAACAATTTAAAAAAAAAGATAAGTGGGTCAGGTGTTGATATCAAAAATAAAGAAGGCATCTCCTGACCACGAGCACATAAATCAACAGATAAATCAAGAAATTGGGTTGGCCAAATATCTCGGAGCAAGCTAAATAAACGTTTAGTTTATTTTTGCTCCACTAGATGGCGCTGTGCCATCTAAAAAGCACATGTGCTCGTGGTCAGGAGATGCCTTCTTTATTTTTAATATATATGGATTATACAAATATATGGGATCACCCGGGAAATATTGTGTTTTTTTTTAAATATCGAATTTAAGACAGCATTCTGAGAAAGGTGAAAACTTTTAATGAACAATGTATACGTCATTTTGTTTGATGACATTCTGCCATATACCAGATTATGACTTTTATATTACTCGAGCCTCCTAATAGAAGTCGGTGGCCGGCGATATAAACAGTCGGTTACCGACAGCCATAAACCGGGATCGAATCCCGTATTGGACACTTTTTTTTTCTATATGTGAAGAACCTTTTCATATTATTCATTGTAAATAACATAAGCTAGGTTGCTCTTTTTGAGAGGTATCTAGTGTTGTGTATGTAAATAGATGAAGATTATTTGCATTCTTTAAAGCCTCATTATGTAAAAATATATTCTATATACAGTTACGAGCGTCATGCGTTCTTAATCAATTCTTCAGTTTTCATCTCTGTCACCGTTTGCTTTTTTTTTTTTTGGAATGGCGCTCTCCTATTGGTTGGCTACGATCACGCCACCTTTGCCCCCCCCCCCCCCCCCATCATGCCCCCCCACTCGCTTTTTCGTTTTTGTAACTATTGTGTTGGAGCGGGTCGCTCCTTAAATAAATGCATATATTAGTTAATAACCAAATGGAATCCTCTCTTTCTTTTTTCCAGTAAGAGACGCCTACGGAAGCCAACAGTACATAGACAGATAAAGCACATAGGCTATAGTTATTAACTAACATATGCATTTATTTAAGGCGCCAATTTATAATTGTAACAAATAGTATTTGAATCAAAACATTCAATCGGGTAAAATACGGGCGTTGCCCGGGTCATTCGGCTAGCATGTATATAAATTGGACATTTGTTGTTGGCCAAATGAAAAGAATAAGAGATAAATAAAGAGTCATGGTCAAGTTTAAGTTGTTGTACGTCTAATTACGACACAACACCTAGTAAAGTTATTTTGGAACAGGACAGAAACTTTCACCTACTGAGGTTAGAATTCTGCAACAATCAAGGCCATTGAAGCAATTTTATCTTCAGTTATAAAGTCCCCAATACAGAATTCGGTCTTGAATCGTGGATGTCAGAAATGTTTATGTCACGTGTTATCGACCCCCATTATTCTGTAATGAGACTTTATATCACGTTTAAATATAGTTTTAATAATACATTGTGTAATAACACCTTAATACATCTACTGATCGATTGCCCAGCATTTCAAGATTATAGAATGAAGAATTAACTAGTTGTTTGTGAACTTAACGATTTGATTTCCGGTAAAAAATCATATTTATAGTTCAATTCATTTTGTAAATGCATTCTAAACTTTCTACAAAATCTGGATCTCTAATGTTTTCATGCGTTGAATAATGTAAATAACTTATGTAAATAAACTTTTCTTCTTGTTTGGCGCAAGTATCCCTTGCGGGATATAGCGCTTTGGAAATAAAATAATTGTACTTGTAATTGTGTACAAAAAATAGAAATTAATCAAAATTATTTATTAACTCTATTAGTGCTGCGCCATTTATAGTAACAAAAAACAGAACAGGAAATTGGTTTTCGATTTATTAAAAAATTAAAACATGAATTTTAGTATTTGTGAATAACTTCTATAGTATGTCTTTCTTTAACTATCTTTATGTAAATATTATTGATTTATTCGTGCAGTTTTGGTGAGGGGAAGGTTATTAAATAACGACTCAACATTTCATTGGTATAACAACAACAACAACTTTTATTTAAACCTCTGTAGCTTACAGAGATTGAAGGAAAATAAAAATAAAATTAGATAGGGGGGCCTCCAACACCTGCGGAGGGATGTGCTTGACATTGTCAGCTCGTCCCTGACACCTTCCATCTCCACCCCTACAAAGAAGCCGTATTTTTAACCACTATACCATTATATATTATAACAAGAAGTATAACTTCTAGCTAACAATACACTCCGAAAATCTTAAAAAGAAAGTCTTTTCGGCGTGTATAATTAGCTTGAAGTGATACTTCTAGTTCTCCTTTTGAAAGACTTGTTGGCCTGAAATCTATAGAAATATAAATAGTTAAAGAAACTTAGACCTAGCTTGTTTGTTGATGTAATTTCATATGGCTTGATGGTCGCAAAGCGAATGTAAACCTGACAAAGTATATTTATGATAATGATTGATCTTGTATATTCTATGATATTTAGGTCAATCCAAATGATGTTAACCAGTGCCCAAACAAGCAGACTAGTTGCTCAGACCCTATATAATTTTTACAAGGCAGTAGGTGTAAAGAGGGAGAAAAGAGAACTTGGAAGCTATTGTTCTTACACCTCAGAATGATGACGAAACAACGAGGGGTCGACCTTTCATATTAAATCTTACTTTTCCTTATTACTAATAATTGTTTACACAGAGGTCCGTACGTCTCTTGACCTCACGGACAATACAGCAGCTACATAATACGCTGCTGTATCACCTCATAAGCATAAAAAAAAAATGTATATAGTTGCGGAACTACTGGTTTCCTGTGCTGCTCTTTTCCTGATATTGCACCTTGTACGGAGAATCTGTATAAGACTAATGTTTTAATAAAGGCTTTGTGTGTGTGTATATTCTATGATATATTCTTTTACGGTGTATAATCTGTATAAATATAATACAAATCTCAAGGAGGCAACTCTAGATGTTTTTTTTTTCTGATTCATACAATGTTCTCTGCGACATTATTCAATAAAATAGAATGTTAAATAAATAATTCAAAGATAACTAAATCAAACGGTACTATATATTGATATATTTTAAAATATTCCGTCACCTCTATAAATTCTTTCTAGAAATAAACCTGCTTATGGCGTCACCTTGGACATCTTAACCTACCTTGTAAATAAAACCAAAAATGACTTGGATAAAAGTGTTGACTTTACTTCGAATATATTAAAGATACTGATTACAAGAAGATAAAATCAAACATTATTGATTTACAAGAGAGAGAACAAAATATAACATAGTAAACAAACAGAAACTTTTCTTCTTACAGTTAGCTTCTATTTACATGTAATCTTACACATATACTCTGTGGGGAGAACAATTAATTAATTAAACTTGAAATATATATACAACAGAAAGACCAAAAGTGTTATTAACAACGTCTTTACTACTCCACAAACCTTGAGAATAACCAAATATATAATATACTAGTAATAATATATATTCTGAATATATATTATGGTAGAATGAACTGGCGAAACCGCTGGGAGGGTTCACTACGGATGAGCCAGGCCCTCCCATTAATGTTTTATTAAAGTAAGAAAATTGTTTAAATCTTAAAAAAGAATCATACGCGTCTATAATAGTTTAGAATTCTCATAGAGAAGATGTGTTTACGACAGAAAGGTATTCCACACATGTGCTACAGGAAGGGAGATTCTCTAAGAATGGGCATGTGAAGGAGTGCTTAGCCCTAGGGATCAATTGTTTTGTTGTTCAGACCAGACGTGCCTGGCTTCAGAAACTCCGTTATTGACGATTGCCTTTATTAAATGGCAAGTGTTGGAAGATAGCTATTAGAAATGTTGTGTCCACTCTCTGATGCTGGTATTTCATTCCTTGTCATATTTGGTGGAACATGTGAAATGTATGTCTCCGAGCTGATTGAGGCCTTAGTGAATTAATTACTGAGTAATCTATATTGAGATTTTTTTAAAAGGGATTATTTTCTTATTCAGAAAAACTTGACCATCTCCGAAACCTAACGGCCTCAGGTCAGTAACAAAGCTACACCACCAGCTTTGGTAAACTGAGAAGCGTTTACCTGGAGACCATGGTTTCTGTCTAATTGCCTTCGTCAGCCTAGAGCTGACTTTATTTCACGAGATCCACTAATGCAATCTTCACAATCTGACAAAGAAATCTATTTTAGCGTGTATTTTGCTGGCCACCTTTAATTTTATGGATTAATTTCCTCCTGGAAATATTTCCATCTATATATATTAAAAATGAAAACATCAAAAACGAATGTTTCTTTTCACAAATAAATCAAACTTCTACTGTCCTTACTGCGATGAAAAATATATTGTAATAATCGCAGTAGAAGTTTGATTTATTTGTGAAAAGAAACATTCGTTTTTGGTGTTTTCATTTTTATTATATAGATGGCGCGTTATTGGTATGTATCGTTAAAATTTTACACAAATAAATTTACTGGAAACGCGTTTCTTTTAAATATCATCAAATATTATCTCTACAGACCTTACTGCAATGATATGAGTTATTGAATGAGAGGGCTTGGTTCATCAGTAGTGAACCCTCTCAGCGGTTTCGCCAAATTAATCTCTAGACCGCTCTACTATTGTATTGGATTGGTTTGGAGTATACCCTGTATTTTCTATGGAAGGCAGCTTAGGGGTGTTTAGTGAACTATGGGCATAAGCTTATAGGTCTGTAGAGGTACATACATATAAATATGTATCTATATATATTAAAAACAAAAAAAAAAAAAACATATCCTTACCCCTCATAGGATCATTTTAGATTTGGCAGATCGCCTCTTTCGATTTTTATTCATTGCAGGATAAGGGCCGTTAAAAATAATTATATATTCCAATATATTCCAATAGCATTAAAAATAAGTCATTAATTTTTAGTTGATAACTTTTATTCCGTCGGATGGCGCAAGCTATCAGTAAATTTTAGTGTCACGATCAAGAGAGGCCTTTTTTATAACCTAATTTATCTTCCTGATATGAGTATAATTTCAATATTTTAAACAATTTTACATAAAACGACATTTGGAAATTATCCCGCATGTGTTTCTTTTGTGAACGAAAAATCAAATTTTATTTTAAGGAGAAATAACGATTATTTCTAACCTTAGGGATGAGGTATGAAAGGATGAATTGTAAAGAATAATGATAAACGGAAAAATAAAAGTGTCCAGGGATGGGAATTTTATTTTTCCGTTTATCATTACTCTTCACAATTCATCCTTTCAAACCTCATCCTTAAGGTTCGAAATAATCGTTATTTCTTCTTAAAATAAATTTTGATTTTTCGTTCAAAAGAAACACATGCGGTATAATTTTCAAATGTCGTTCTACAATTATAAGCCACATTATATTATATTGTATTATAAATTTTACATAAAGTGAACCAAAGAAAGCTATAAAAGACTAAGTGAGGACATGAGCAATGTAAAATATGATTGAATGATATATACATACGCGACAATAGAAACAAATACTAAAGAAAGTGGTAAGAAAGCAAAGTTTGAAGTTAAGATTAGCCGAGGGATAAATGTAAACCTAGGAAGATCTAATCCTTTACATCTTGACAGATACTAATCCCTGTAAATATTGGCTTGGATTCTTACCTCCTCAACGTCCCAGTGTTAGTGCTTACACTTATATCACAGCTTCGTATAATTTATATATTTTCATGGGGGTCGGTGGAAGGATAATCAAAACCCTTTGTTTTCGACCGCTACGACTCGGGTTCGATTCCCGCATTGGGAACTCTTTTCTGATTAAAATAAATGCTCCAATGGCCCCCGATTCTTGTAAAAAGTCCAACCCTACCAGCGAGTGCAAGTAACTAAACGGGGCTATGGCACATTTGTAAGTGCAAAGTCGAACTACTTTTCACATGTGTAAACATGTGGTGTACTTACAGTAAAAGCAGTTGCTAACTTCTACCCACCATGATTATCATGGCCTGTACCACGTGTACTAGGGATAAGCAAAATAAATGCAGTTAAACCTGTCTATAGCGTACCCTCTTGGTACTCACCAAATTACGGTGCTATAGAGAGGGGGTGCTATAGACAGGTCACTTTTAATGTAAAATGTTTACATTCTATTGTTTAAAATCGGGCGCTATAGAGAGGAAGGCGCTATAGACAGGTTTAACAACAACAACAATAGCCTTTATTAGGCACACGTGACATACAGGATTCTTCCGGTAGGACAAAATAAATAACAGATTAGCATCATAGTTATATACAAATATTGGGTATTGACCTCGACCAAAATAACCAGTTGGATCCGGTGTCTGTGCTAAACATTTTGACTGAGCTGATTTCCAGTATTTATAAAAAGATAATGCAAAGGGTCTGGATTTTACGACTTTTGCCATTAAAACATAAGGCGAATTGCTATTATAGCCGGTCTCTTGACGAAGAATTTCTCTTTCTTCTTCAATTACCGTACAGTAGAACATGTAGTGTGGAAAATCGAGACTAAATTCACCGTTGCATAAGGTGCATTTTATGGTCCTAGTTTTCAATAGTGAAACATGATTAATTCTCTGTACTACTAAAAGGCTTCTTACTTGTGCAATGATTCTCTTCAAGGTTAGGGGGATATTGTCATTCAGATAGCATTCCATTGTAGGTGATGAGTGAAAGTATTTATAGTGAGAGTAGAGTACTGATTTTCTTATTCTTACATAATCCATCTGCAAAGACTGATCGGTTGCCGTTCTAATAATTAGGGGGATGTATCTTTGTAGAATATTGAAGTCTGTACATCCAACAAGCCATGAGAAACCGGTGGTATTGAGTAGCGCTGTTATACTTTTTACCAGTCCGATATTCTGTTTTGAAGAAATTGAAATGTCCCACAAATGTGCCAAACAAATTGAAGGTAGCCTGCTGCCATCCATTTTCAGAATTCTAGTCCAGAATATTAAAGTTAGTTTTTTCACTGTGATATCAAGAGAGTTTCTTCCCGTTTCGGCCCTCAAATTATAGCCCGGAGTATAGCTTGGAAGGCACAGAAAACGTCTGAGAAAGGTATCCTGGATTCTATCTAAGATTAAGGCTTGATCATGTGCCCAGAGACAGGTTTAACTGTAACTATCGCTGTATAGAGGAGAATGCTTGCACTCACTGTAAGAATCGAGGGCCATTGAGGAAATTGTTTTTCTTCACAAAAAAAAAAAAAGAGTCCAATGTGGTATTCGATCCAGGGTCATTGCTGTTGAATATCAACGGTTTATTCCACTAGGCTACCAATCCACTGTAAAATTTGCATGCTACTAGAAACATATAAAGAGAGTAAACGAATAAAATTTTTGTAACAGTGCAGACTGCGTCAAATTTTAAAATATTAAAATCATCAAATAGAAAAAGAAACAACTAATTAATTTCTTTAAAATTTACAATATTTCGTTTAAATTAACGCGGTTTATATTTAAATGATTTTTCTACATTTGTTTTCAATGAATTTTTTTTTTCAGTGAAAATTTCTTTGAAAAAAAATATATACCACTCTTAATTGTTCTTCCGAACAATTAGCAAAAATCTGCATCCATAAAAAGATGATATACAATTAAAAATCACAAAATTAATTAAATATTTTAATTAGGAATTATATATTTGACTAAAATCTCATATCCAACCTTGAGCGCTCCTTTTTTATGGGGTTAACCGAGAAAGAATTTAATTTAATTATTGTCGAGGCCTAAAATTTCTAAACTTTAATCTTTCCTATTCTTTTTTTTTCTTCTTCTTCTTCTTCTCTCCGCGGTGTGATTTTTTTCAAATTAAAACAAAAAAGTTTGGCGGAAGAATTAATGGAGAAACTGGTAGAAAGATCTGGAAAATTTAATTGGATTTTGACAAAAATTAGGAATTGGGTTTCGTATTGAGATAAAAATTCCCATTGAGATAAGTTTAGGCTTAGAGTCTAACATTTCCACACCATATGTTTTATCTGAATGTATCATCTAAATTTTGAATGGGGTTGAAAGAGGATTGTTTATATAGTCTGTAATTTTGACACTTTTTTAAATTAAATTTTTAATTCGTGCATGTGTATAATATATATTATATAATATAAAAACTCAAATATTTCTATATTTTAAAAATATATATATTTAATGTTTATTCATTGATATTTCTACTTTTTTGTTATCGTCGTTTTTAGAATAACTTTCAGTTTTGTTGTAAATATGCGTAGTTAACATATCTATTTTTGAATCACTAATATAGGATTAACTTTATAAATTCTATATATTGTGAAAATAACTAATGTGTAATATTTCATCAAGTAATTGAAAATAAAAGCTACTTGATGGTAAATAATTATCTTTTTTTTATCACGACTGTACCTTCAACCCTTTATCTTATCGATCCTTTGTCTTATCAACCCTTTATCTAACAACAAAAAAATTATTCATAACATATATATATATATATTGTTTCGAAAATAGAGACATCCATAAATAAATTTTTATTTAAAAAGTCATATATTTGATCAAAATATCATTTATTTTACCAATATTTCAGTTGGCTGAACGCCAACCGTTATCAAGGTATTATAACATTTTAATGTGTGTCAACAACAAACTCAGCGCCACATAACGTCAACAGAATTAATTTTTAAAAATATTTTGTTTAATTCAATGAGGAGGAAAAAATATAATAAATAATGTAATATATAGTACGAGTATATATGAACTTTCTTTTTCACTCATATTAAAAAAAAAAGTATTTTTATTTATATAAGTGGGATTCTTTAGAAGTTAAATCACTTTTATAATCGTAAAAGATGATGGTTCGTAAACTTTCTCTAGTCAACTCCATTGTGTCTGATGCAATGTTTAGGAATCACCGCTGCCGCTGTAAACAAAGTCGCGCACTCTATGAGTCATTGTTGTTACTATTTTATAAAAATCTTTATTAGTAAATTAAATTTAATTGCCATCTATCGTTAAAATTTTACACAAATAAATTTACTGGCAATGCGTTTCTTTTAAATATCATCAAATATTATCTCTACAGACCTTACTACAATGATATGAGTTATTGAATGAGAGGGCTTGGCTCATCAGTAGTGAACCCTCTCAGCGGTTATTACTTACCCTCTCTATTAGAGATTATTTTGGCGAAACCGCTGAGAGTGTTCACTACTGATGAGCCAAGCCCTCTCATTCAATAATTCATATCATTGCAGTAAGGTCTGTAGAGATAATATTTGATGATATTTAAAAGAAACGCATTGCCAGTAAATTTATTTGTGTAAAATTTTAAAAATGTTTATGTTTGGTAAAAATGTATGTAGAATTTAATGGTATAATTTATTTTTCTATTATTTTAATCGTTTATTATTGATTGAAAAAACTTTTGGAGTGATCCTTGTATTTTGCGCGATGCATTATCGCTCCATCTGTCATAATATATTTAATCTATTTTCGATGGGTATGATTCTTTTTAAAATAAATCAAATTTCTACTGTCCTTACTGCAATGATAAAATAATGGGAGGGCCTGGGTCATCAGTTGTGAACCCTTCCTAAACTGGCAGAAACCGCTGGAAGGGTTCACCACTGATGAGACAGGCCCTTCCATTATTTTTTATCATTGCAGTAAGGGCAGTAGAAAATTAATTTATTAAAAAAAAAAAACATACGTGTCTGCTATATGTATATCGGTATTCAGACAATAACTCTGAAAGATACACTCATGGACAAAACTTAAGGAAGTTGTACCTTTTAGCATGTATATCGGGATTCAGACAATAACTCTGAAAGATACACTCATGGACAAAACTTAATGAAGTTGTACCTTTTTTCATGTATATCGGGATTCAGCCAATAACTCTGAAAGATACACTCATGGACAAAACTAAAGGAAGTTGTACCTTTTTTCATGTATATCGGGATTCAGCCAATAACTCTGAAAGATACACTCATGGACAAAACTTAATGAAGTTGTACCTTTTTTCATGTATATTGGGATTCAGCCAATAACTCTGAAAGATACACTCATGGACAAAACTTAATGAAGTTGTACCTTTTTTCATGTATATTGGGATTCAGCCAATAACTCCGAAAGATACACTAATGGACAAAACTTAATGAAGTTGTACCTTTTTTCGTGTATATTGGGATTCAGATAATAACTCTGAAAGATACACTCATGGACAAAACTTAAGGAAGTTGTACCTTTTAGCATTATATATCGGGATTCAGATAATAACTCTAAAAGATACACTCATGGACAAAACTTAAGGAAGTTGTACCTTCTAGCATGTATATTGGGATTCAGACAATAACTCTGAAAGATACACTCATGGACAAAACTTAAGGAAGTTGTACCTTCTAGCATGTATATTGGGATTCAGACAATAACCCTGAAAGATACACTCATGGACAAAACTTAAGGAAGTTGTACCTTCTAGCATATATATTGGGATTCAGACAATAACTCTGAAAGATACACTCATGGACAAAACTTAAGGAAGTTGTACCTTTTAGCATGTATATCGGGATTCTGACAATAACTCTGAAAGATACACTCATGGACAAAACTTAAGGAAGTTGTACCTTTTAGCATGTATATCGGGATTCTGACAATAACTCTGAAAGATACACTCATGGACAAAACTTAAGGAAGTTGTACCTTTTAGCATGTATATCGGGATTCAGACAATAACTCTGAAAGATATACTGGTGGTGGTGCTTATCTCCATGGTTAAACCAATTCCTGAAGTACTTTTATTGAAGACACAAGAGATAACCAAATGTGAATAAAATTGCCTTTGTCTCCTTCAAAAAAGCAGATGACCGGTGGATATCAAAGACTTTTTCCACTTCCCCAAATTTTGTCGATGAGTGTAGATTATAGGTATTTCCTTGTTCTACTTTTTATATACATATTCCTGTAAGTGACGACGCTTTATTAATGAATTCCAATAATTTCTCTACCATTAATAAACAATGGGGGTCGAAGGAAGGATGGTCTAAACCAGGGGTGGCGAACGTGCGGCCTTAAGGCCGCATGTGGCCTTTTCTTGCCCAAGTTGTGGCCTTTTCATAAATTCAAAATTATAATTTTTGTTTCGGAGTTTTCAATTACTTTCATTATTTTATTGAAAATATCTAATACGATCCAATGTGTCATATATAATATAATATATATAATATAGTAAATGTAAGTATTTAAATTTCTAAAAGTAATTCAAGGGTCGTGCTAAAAATGAAGTACATAACTATACCACTATAAACTATTTAATTGCAAAGAAAATTATGTATTTTAATTTTGTATATAAATCCCTTCAATTAAATCATACATATTTATATATATATATATATATATATATGGATGCGGCCTTCTCAAAAATGGTAAAATGAAAATTGGCCTTCTAATATAAAAAGGTTCGCCACCCCTGGTCTAAACCCTTGGTTGTCGGCCGCTAAGATCCGGGTTCGATTCCCGCATTGGGCACTTTTTTCTGATTAAAAAAAATGCTCCAATGGACCCCGATTCTTGCAAAAGTCCAACTCCACCAGTGAGTGAAAGTAATCAAACGGGACTCTGGCACATTAGTTAAGTGCAAAGTCGAACTGCCTTTCACATGTGTAGATATGTGGTGCGCTTACAGTAAAAGCAGTTGCCTTCTTCTACCCACCATAATTATCATGGTCTCTACCACGTGTATTTGGGATAAGCAAGAATAAATAAATAAATAAACAATAATTACATTATGATGCATTAGCGCGCCATCTGTTATGAAAATTTGAAACTATTATAGACGCAATGAAAAAATTAATGGGAGGGCCTGGCTCATCAGTGGTGAACCCTCCCAGCGGTTTCGCCAGTTTAATCTACCATTTTTAAGTGGGAGGGTTCACCACTGATGAGCCAGGCTCTCGCTTAATTTTCCATTAATAATCCATTGCAGTAAAGGCAGTAGAAATTGTTTTATTTTGAAAAGAATCATATGCATCTATAATAGTTTCGAATTTTATTAATTACATAATCGTAATAATTAATATTTGTTAAAACAATATTTGTTGGAAAAACATTTACTTGGAAGAAACCGGTCTTGGCTATTCTATATATATATAAAGGAATGTATGTGTGTGTCTGTCCTTTATGCCTGACAAAACCACTCATTGGAGCGCCATGAAACTTTGGAAGTTATTTAGTATAGTACTGGGATGGTTTCTAGCAAATAACATTTTTGAAATAACTTTTCGCCTAAAAATAATCAAGATAAATATTCTAATTTATCTGTTATAATTCAACAATCTGCTCTAAATATTATCATGATGATAAGATGAATTTGTAATGTAGAAAATTAGGAAAGACAAAATTCAGGATGACACGGCAATTTATTTGAGACAAGAATAATGATACAATTCCAAGGCAAAGATACTATTCCTTCAACTTCCAATTACCGAGGGAACCAATTAATATTGATTTTATTCAACCTATCGAGTATTTTTCAAGGGACCGGGAAAAAATGTTCACTTTATCGAGAGATTCGTTAGACAAACCTTTACTCGGGTAAAACCCGGGCGAAGCCGGGTACGTCCATACAAGAATAATGATACAATTCCAAGGCAAGATACTATTCCTTTAACTTCCAATTACCGAGGGAACCAATTAATATTGATTTTATTCAACTTATCGAGTATTTTTCAAGGGACCGGGAAAAAATGTTCACTTTATCGAGAGATTCGTTAGACAAACCTTTACTCGGGTAAAACCCGGGCGAAGCCGGGTACGTCCATACAAGAATAATGATACAATTCCAAGGCAAGATACTATTCCTTTAACTTCCAATTACCGAGGGAACCAATTAATATTGATTTTATTCAACTTATCGAGTATTTTTCAAGGGACCGGGAAAAAATGTTCACTTTATCGAGAGATTCGTTAGACAAACCTTTACTCGGGTAAAACCCGGGCGAAGCCGGGTACGTCCGCTAGTTGTAAACACAAGTGTGTGTTTGAAGACAATATAATACTCCCAGTAAAGTTTGATTCTCTATGGCGTGACACGTAAAGGGAAGGACAAACGTTAGGATGACAAAGCAATTTATTTTAATCAAAATAAATAAATCTCAAATAAATGAAACGCAATGAGAGAAATTTGCTGAGAAACAAAATATTAATATTATATTGACAAAATATTTTGTTAATATACAATTGAATAAATATATTAATAATTTCAGATTAATTTTAATTGTATATTTATTCATAATGTAAAATATTCTTAATATTTTACAAATTTGAAAAAGATAGTATAAATGTGATATTGTAATAGTATAAGGTGGGTTAGGTTTTTATTTATATTATTGTATTTTATTAATTAATTATAATTCATATTCATAGAATTTTATTGTTACTTATCATCATTCTTTTTATTGTTTTTTTTCTTCTTCTGTTTTCTTTTGTGTTATAAATACAACTAAATCGAATTAAATCGTAGTGTAATTCTCTTTTGTTGTTTGAAATAAATCAATTGAATCGAATTGAGTCAGCTCGTTCTTTCTAGAAGAAACTTCAAAGAAAACGTGCTAACAAGGGGAATAAATTAAGAAAAAAAAAAGCATTTCTAATCGTGAAACTAAAAGTTGCTGATGGTTTGTACTATCTATCAGAATAAAATTCAACAATTTGTTGACTAAATATTTAATAAATCAAGAAATCAAGAATGAGTATTTAGCGATTTCTGGAATAATTAAAATAAAACGAATTGTTGATATTTATTCCGATAGATGACGCAAGCTATCAGCAACTTTCAGTTTCCCGATAAAGAGATGCTCTTTTTTTTTTCTTTTTTAAAATATAAGATAATTTTTTTAAAATTGAAAAAGGTCAGGTGTTGATATTAAAAACAAAGAAGGCATATCCTGACTACGTTCACATGAACCTTTTTAGTTTGCAAAGAGCGCCATCTAGTATAATAGAAATCAACTAAACGTTGAATCAGCCTATTTCCTGATATTTGGCCATCCCCTTTTCTTGATAGATCAAGAAAGGACAAACATATAAACGCGTTTCGGGCTTTTGGCCTTCGTCAGCGTTGGCAATCAGGTAACAGGTTATATCAACGTGGTGAACCCTCTCAGCGGTTTCGCCAAATTAAACTCCAGACCGCACTACTATTGTATTGGATTGGTTTTCTTATGTGTCATGTATTTACTATGGTAGACAGCTTAGAGTTGTTTATAGGAGACTTATGGATATAGGCTTATAGGTCTGTAGAGGTGTATACATTTAATTAAAAGAAATTGCATCGAGCAAAGTTCTTCCGCGAATATGGTTTCATATCAAAGCTATCTTAGCAAATTACATTAATAAATTAAATTGCCATATATACTAAAATTTGTAACTAATTTTGGCAATGTGTTTCCTTTTCAATAATAGCATCAAATATTATCTCTACAGACCTTACTACAATGATAGAATCTATTTAATGAGATGACTTTATAGTCAAGTTGTTTTGTTTAAAATAACGTTAGTTACCATTAAATTGTGCTTTAGTTTCTAGATTTATTAATGCTTTATTGAAATATATTTCGGATATTGATTCAATATAGGTCTTCTTCTTCTATCTCATCTCCACTCAATTATTAGGGTATCAAGCTTGTAGAGCTTGGGACTTGACAACCATCATGACTGGGTGAAGTAGAAAGCGTCTGCCTTTGTCATTAAAACTGGGAGCACTACTCAGTGGCAGGCCGACTTAGCTCCAAAAGAAATGGCCGCCTCTGACATGAGGAACAGACGCCATGTGAAGCTGCTCCTAACTTGGAGTACAAACGCTGCTCATCCTGTATCCCTAGATTAGGACCCTTACAGGGTACTATCAGCGGGGCCAGCTGAGCCCAGGTTTTTTTAGGGAGCTTGTTACTGCTCCCCCTCCTCCTTTTTCATCCGGGCTTGGGACCGGCAAAGGCGGAGTTAATATAGGTATTTTTCATTGAAGCTATATGATATATCACACACACAATATACCAACTATTTACTTTACAAAGATTTCTCTAATACACTAAAGGTAATTAGTTCCCATGTTTACTTTTGATCAAAGCAGAATTTACCTTATGTAGTATATATTTCAATAAGGTATGTTCTCTATAGAAAAGTAAAATATTTGATCAGAGATAAAATATAGTAATCTAATAAATACGACCCTCCTATTTTATATTTGAATATAATTATTTTGATGGAAATATTTCAATTTATTGGAATTTGTTTCTGTTGTTTTTTTACATCTGTAGGTTTAAATTATTTTTGTGTGTGAAAAAAAGAAACACCAAAAAAAGTAAGGGTTTGTTAATATTAATTGTTAATACCTTCATTTCTATATATAGATGGCACGTGATCGTTTATAATATACACCTATCCCCCGATTTACACGGTAGATACGTTCCTGAGAAAAACGTGTAAATCGGGGGATAGGTGTACACAGAAATAAAAATAAAATGCATTGACAGGTTAAAATATGTAGCCAGCACATAAGCTTGGGATTCCTCGTGAGATGTGTACATAGCGCATGTGTTCAATCACAGTAGCATTTAGTATAGTGCGATAAAAACAAAAAAAAAAAAACTTATTTGGAAAACCGTGTAAAAGCGAAACCGTGTAAAAGCGAAACCGTGTAAAACAAGTACCGTGTAAATCGGGGGATAGGTCTACAGTATATAGCTCATGAAGAGTTTATATAAGACCGATAGGTCTTAAATAAGATATAAAAGATATTCATTGAAAAAAAAGAGAAATAGTTTAAATAGGTAATAATTGAGATTTAAACAGAGGTAGAATTAAACGTAGTATTTATTAACCCAATATATCTTATTTTCTAAATTTAAACCCCAAAAAAGATATTTCGGGTAATGTGTTTGCCCATTAAAGTAACATACCAAAAAGTAAATTATATTTTTGGTTAAAAAAAAAAAGGCAAGCGTGGGATTTATTTCTTAACTAATTCAACTTTAAAACGGTTGCAAACATTGTAGATTAATTAAGCTGAAAGCTATTTTCTCGTAACTATTATTTTTTGTTTGTTTAGTATGGTTATATTTAGATGGGTAGGGTATAAAATTAGAACAAGAATAAGGTCACTGACAACTTAGTTAAAAAATTTTGTCGTGACTCTTGGTCAAAATTTATTTTTTATTTTTCTTTGATTCTCTTCTAATATTTTAAATATAGAAAAATAAGTTTTGAAAATAGAGCAATCCATAAATAAATCTTTAATTAAAAAGGCATATATATTGGATCAAAATATCATTTATTTTACCAATATTTCAGTTTGCTGAACGCCTTTACACAACACACTTTAAAATGTTATAATACCTTGATAAAGGTTGGCGTTCAGTCAACTGAAATATTGGTAAAATAAATGATATTTTGATCCAATATATGTCTTTTTAATTAAAGATTTATTTATGGATTGCTCTATTTTCAAAACTTATTTTTCTATATTCAAAATATTAGAAGAAAATCAAAGAAAAAAAAATTAAAATTTGACCAAGAGTGCATTTTTAATTAAGTAAAAATAAGTATAATTTTCTAATATATTAAAATTTTATATTGATTTCTGTATATTCGTTTGATATTTTAATAATAATAAACAACACCTTTTTTAAAATATATAAATTTTTCTATAGTTTTTTGTGTTTTCTTTTGATATTTAAAAAATAATAAATAATGTTTTTAAAAGTATATCTAAAAATATTTTATATTTTTCTACATTTGTCTGATTTTTTCAAATTATAATAAATAATGATCTTTTATAAAGAGTATGTTTAGATTTTCTCTAAGAGTTTATTATCAATTTAAGTTATTCCAGTTACTAAAGACAATTATAAAACATTACGGGCTATAGAAAATCTGAAAATATGCAATATAGTTATTTTTAATTCTAAAATAGCAAGCTTTCGTATATATTTAGTTAGTATATAACGGCGTTTAAATTTATTCGTTTTATGTACTTCTGCAGATATGTCCGAAAGCTTGGGATTATATTAATAAAAATTTAAAAAAATCCCTATATATAGTCACGACCGTCATGGGCCGGTTCTGTTACGGATGCGCGCGCATCATCATTATGATCATTATCATTATCTAATGATAATAATAATAATAATAATAATAATAATTATTATTATTATTATTATTATATTATTATTATTATCAACATATATAGTCACGACCGTCATGGGCCGGCCGGCCGGTTCTGTCACGGATGCGCGCGCATTCATCATTATGATCATTATCATTATCTAATGATAATAATAATAATAATAATTATTATTATTATATTATTATTATTATTATCCATCCATTATATATATAGTCGCGACCGTCATGGGCCGGCCGGTTCTGTCACGGATGCGTGCGCACAGGGAGGTCACGTGCTCGCCGGCAGCCAACGGGCGCGCGCCGCCGGCATTACGTCATAGATTATAAACACAAGGTAATAAGGCCAAATAAAAAAATAGTGTGTGATAAGGCACAATTTGGATTATCTACTTATATAATTGCCTTATTCTCTCTGTGTGAAGTTCACGGATAGATTTTGGTCAGAATGGATAAAATAAAAAAAAGTGTCAAGGGATGGGAATCGAACCCACGACCTTCCGCTTACCGGGCAGATGCCATGACCACTAGGCTACCCTGGACATATTTTTCCGTTCACATTTTTATTTTTATATTTTCAAGACACACACAGTTTGGGGCGGGACGTTTCACAAGAGAGACATCCACGGCGCCAATTTATAATTGTAACGAATAGTATTTTAATTAAAACATTTTTAAAATATATACGCACTCGGGTAAAACCCGGGCGTTGCCCGGGCCATTCGTCTAGTATATATATATCTTATATTAAAAAAAGAGATATTTTCTGCTTGATATTTGATCATGTTGAGGATTATGGTAATGGTGGTGCAGTCGTGGTTAAAATCTTGTAAGTAAAACAATAAAAATAGTCTTGATCAGATATTGTTTTAATTGTGAACCCATGGAATATATATAAAACAATTTGATAAAAGTAATGCCCGTCTTAAGGCGTATAAATAAATAAAACAAAAGATTATTTACATAATTACAAAACTTTGGGTCGGCCAGCGGGGAAGAACAACAATCAGTTTATATAGTAGAAGCGTGACCTCTGGCGGTCGATTAAAACAGAGTATTTATATCTATGAAATTATAACTTTAAATAAAATAACATTTTAACATATAACATTTTTAAATAAAATATTTCAATATAACATATATATATGAGAAAACAATGGAAAATATTTTTTTTTCAATTGTTTTCTCATGTGTTAAGCGTATTTACGCAAGTTTGGCCTTAAATACCCATTTCTTGGTTTTTCAAGAAGCCTCTGGGATCAAAATTATTTTTGGTCGCAGTGGTACAGCCTACTCCACGCTGAAGAGCGCGAAACGCGTTCGTGGATGGCTTTTCTTGATTTATCAATGTTTAGTTGATTTCTGTTCCACCAGATGGCGCTCTGCTTTCTGAAAAGCACATGTGCTCCTGGTCAGGATATGCCTTTTTTATTTTTAATATATATATGTTATGAAATAAGATGATTTTCTTATGATTTTTGATTATCTTGAAATATATAGAAATATTAGCTGTTGCTTGATTTTGGTATCCATGAGTATGTTACGATATTGTTTTTCAGTCGTGTTAACAGAATAATATTAATCAAAATAGTCATCAAAAATAGCTTTAATTGAGCTAAGGGAATATATAAAAAACTTAATTTGATAAAATTAATGCCTGGCTTGAGGCGTATGAATAAAAAAATCTAAACTTATTTACATCATGTACAAACGGTTTGAGCCGGTCATCGGGAAAGAGAAAATATCTTTATTTACGGGCTACTAACCAAAAGTTATGATTTTTGAGCCCAAAATCGATGTCAAGTGGCAAGGGACCCTAGGATGTGGAAGCAGGAGATGTCTCGCAGGGGTGGTGGAAACGTTGGGCGAGCAGGGGAATAGCGCCAGGGTGCAGTGAGGCGGGTGCGTTGAATAGGCCAGGAATCCAGGAGAAGTGGCAGATGGAAATGGAGGCAGAAGGTCCTTGAAGCCTAGAACTTGAGGGCCCTAGACTTCAGGATGGGGCAGCTTGAGGCTCTCGCCTCGTGCTTGTCAGGAAGGCCCTGGGAGCAGCAGTTGGCACATTTGGAAGTGCGCTGGTCAGCAATGGATGGGCAGGTTCGGCCTTCATGGCCGTCTTCACCGCAGTGGAAGCACTTAGGAGCTCTGGTGCATTGGGCAGAGTTGTGGCCGAAGCCACAACAGCGGAAGCAGACGCGGGCGCGGATGGACTCCTCGAAGTTGAGGATTACTCCATCCACCACGATCCTCCCGCGAACGCCCAGGGCTCTAAAGGTCTTGAGGTCCACCTCGATGAAGGCGGTGCAGGTCCCGTTTCTGGGTGCAGAACGGTGCGCCACGCGCACCACCTTGTCCCCAGGAAGTTTTCTAACAGCAGCGGTTTCCAGGAAGGTCTCCTCAATTGTGGAGTTGGATGTCTCCTCATCCACTTTGAAGAGGCAGATCCGTGGCAGGATCTCCTTCTGCTGGCGGACCTTCATTCCATTCAACTTGCTGGCCAGGGAGGTTGTAACCTCAGGGATGGTGTCAGGATTGCTGGAATGGAGGACCAGCTTCCCCTTGGTGCGCAGGGAGGCCCAAACGCCTTGGGGGAGAGTGTGAGCAGCGCGGACTGTTTTCAGCATCTCCCTTGGGTCAGCCTGTGGGTCATCTGAGATGACCACTGTGTGGGCCGCCGATTTTTCTCCATGAAGGATCACTTGGGCGGCCGCAGGCTTGGAGACGTGGGAAGGCACAGGTTTTGAAGGACCATTCAGGTTTGTCCTCTTTGCAGGCGGGTTGGGAGCTTCAGACTGCTTCCTTTTGGTTGGAGCAGGAGCAGGCAGGGAGGAGGCAGGCTTCTTGGCAGGGAGAGCAGCAGGAGCAGGAGTGGCGGGCTTGATTGGGTCAGTCTGGGAGCTGGTTTCATTGCAGGAAGGAGCAGGGCAGGTTTGAGTGCCGCGGCAAGCAGTCTTGGGCTTGTTGGCCTCCTCAATTTCGTCCAACTCTGCGAAGGACTCGAGGGTGTCAGTGAGGTTCTCTACATTGGTAGCGAGGGCCTTGATCATTTCAGTCCGCGAGGCGATGTAGCGGATCAGGTCCTCATGCAGGGATTTCAGGGCAGGATGGCCAATGGAGCTCAGGATGCTGCAGTTGCGTGAGATCACCATCTCATCTTCCCTCTCCAGGTCGGCGACGTTCACGATGCGGGTTGTAGGCTTGTAGGCCTTCTTTTTCTTCTTGGCAGGATTCATGTCAAGAGCGATGTAATCGTGGATGAACCTCTGTCATCGGGAAACAACAACAATGAGTTTTTATAGGGGAAGCGTGATCTCTGACGGTCAATTTAACAGAGTATTTGTATCTATGAAATATATATATTTTTTAAATAAAATAATACTTTAATATAACATATATATATATAGAGAGAGAGAAAATTGACAATTAACATATTTTTATTGACATCTTGTCAATAAAGGTAAAGTACACAGTCTGCACTAATTATGAGAAATTAACAATAATGAAAAAGATGATAAAATGAAAAATAGATGTATACATTTATATATAGAGAGAGATAGAGATGATAAATAGTAAACAAAAAACTAGTGCACACACAATTGGATGTTTTAAACCTTGCTGGGTAGAAAGTAGTTATCCTAATGTGGTTAGCAGTGGACGCGGCATCTGTCCAGATGACCCAACTCCTGATCAAGTAAATTGAAGAAGAAAAAAGCCATTTCATAGAACGACACCCCAGAGACTTGGTCCGCAAACCTTATATTTTTTACTTAAAAGATCCAGAAGGGATTCCAAAATAAATTTTATATGACAAGGTTCAAGGGAGCCAATCGGCTTAAAGCTTCGACATCTTGAAGGATCAACGGACGGTTTTGACCTAAACTTGTCCGTTCTTGTTGGATGTTGTTAGGCCGTGGTTTGTTGGCAGCTTTATACAACATGGCGTGTAGATGGTTTAGCAATAACTCATCATCTATATATAGTAAATAAATCATTAAAACACGAATGTTTCTTTTCTACACAAAACAACAACAACAACAACAAAAAGCCTTTATTCAGGGTCACTGACCCTATACAGGATTCACCAAAGGTATGCATAAGAACAAAACAGTGAGACAAAGGAAATAACGATATATACAGAAGAAAAAGAAAAAAAACAAGAAAGAGAAAGAGGGAAGCAAGAAAAACAACACAAAAAGAGTAGCAGTAAGAAAGTGAGGAGTGAGTGTCACTTGGCCTTCTTCTGAGATACGGACTTGTGGAAACCATAAAACGCCGTAGCAATATACTTATTCTGGGTCATATTGTCAATTATTGATGGAAGTGAAGCACAGAGTTGCCCAGTTTTGAGCATAAGGGTTTTTCTACACAAAACAAATTTTACTGTTCTCACTGCGATGAAAATAGTGGGAGGGCTTGGCTTATCAATAGTAAACCCTCACAGTGGCTTCATCAATTTAATCTACCAGACCGCTTATTATAGCGCTAGACCGCTACAATATAAATGGTAATTTTTACTATATTTTCAATTTATATTAGTGTGCTTTCTCTCTCTCTCTTTTTCAATCAAGAAAAGGTATTTGGCCAATTCTGTAACAATTAAAAAATAACGATTAGTTAATATTACAATAGATGGCGCAAGCCATCAGCAAACTTTTGTTGCACGGTCAGGAGATGTCTTTTTTTTTTAAATTTATATATATATATGAAAAAACAATAAAAAAAATAATATATATAAGTGGGTCGGGTGTTGATATTAAAAATAAAGAAGGCATATCCTGACCACGAGCACATGTGCTTTTTTGGCCTTTAATACCCATTTCTTGATTTCTCAGGAAGCCTCTGGGACCAAAAATATTTTTGGTCGCAATGGCTACAGCCTACTCAACGCTGACGAGCGCCAACAGCGTGAAACGCGTTCGTGGATGGCTTTTCTTGATTTATCAAGAAATTGGGTTGGCCAAATATCACGGAGAAAGCTAAATAAACGTTTAGTTTATTTTTCCTCCACTAGATGGCGCTGTGCCATCTAAAAAGCACATGTGCTCGTGGTCAGGAGATGTCTTCTTTATTTTTAATATATATATATAGATGGAAAATTTGCCGGGAGGAAATTGATCCATAGAAGCATAGGGCGCCTCTCCCGTCAAAAAAAAAATATATATATATATAAACATACTACTTATCTGATAATTAATCATATTGACACACGGTATCCATATTTTACTATAAAAAAAAAACAAAAGAAAATTTAATTATTTAAATAATGGTTATCAAACAAATTCCTTCCGTCATCTTAGTCTACTTTAATCGAGGCACTCTATCAAATTAAAATCTAAATTTAATTAAAGTACCAAAAATCTTAAAATAAAACTAATATATATTATTTTTTATCAAAAAAATTAAGGCATTAATTTAATAATAAAAATCTTTCTGAAAAGATTAATGTTATAACATTATTTGTCAAAAATAATTTTTGTTCTAATTTTTTTTTCAGACGATTAAAAATAATAAATAGATATTCGTTGAGTGGCAAAGTCAATAAAAATCGTTTAAGAATCCAATTGTTTTGCCGTTCACCAAACAATGTAACACAATCCAAAGAAGAGCTAGGTTATTTATTTACTTTCCAGCGTGTAATTGGGAAAGAATTGTCTTTGAATGCACATTGTTGAAATTCTTGAGCCTTAAAGATGGATCCCTATTGTTTACTTTACTCTGGTTAGTCGATATCACTTTCGTTTGGTTCAACTGATTCGTTAATCATACCAAATGATTTTTATTGATTTTTCGCATCTTCTATGATTTTATTAAAATTTTATTACAATTTTAATAAAATTTTCTTTTTAATAATTTATCATATATGTATAGAAGAATAATTATTTTTCACTTTTAGAAATATTTTTCTATAATTTACATATGTGGGTATTCTGGGGATGAAAATTTATTAATTAAGATAAATTATCATTATATAAGTACTTAACGTGAAGGCCTACTTAATTAAACAAAAATGAAAGGTTGTTTTTGTAGGAATGGGAATTCGTGAAAATCAACGGCATTTTCTTAAACAAGCGATGTCCCAATAGAATGAAAAACAGTCCCAAGCCCGGATGAAAAAGGAGGAGGGGGAGCAGTAACAAGCTCGCTAAAAAACCTGGACTCAGCTGGCCCGGCTGATAGTACCCTGTAAGAGCTAATCCAGGGATACAGGATGAGTTTGTACTCCATGTTAGGAGCGGCTGCACATGGCATCTGTTCCTCATGTCAGAGGCTGCCATTTCATATTGGATCTAAGTCGGCCTGCTACTGAGTAGTGCTCCCAGTCTTAATGACAAAGGTTAAAGCATTCTACTTCACCCAATCCATCAACAAGCTCTACAAGCTTGATAGCCTGATATGATTGAATGGAGATAAGAAAGAAGAAGAATATATCCTACAAATTATCTAATGTCTATAACTACCTGGGTATGCGGTGTTGTATGGCGCTATACAATCAAACCTTCTAAATTCTATTAAACGGCGACTTAATAAACCGACACGGAGCTGCTATAAAAGTAAAAGAAGTTCCTTTATTGTTCGCCACACCTCGTAAACTGGAACCTCCGTAAATTGGGGCAGCTAAAATAGGTTTTGGTTTCTCTTCACTTCACAAATGGTAGGTGTGAGACAACTTTTAAACGAATGGTATAAATTAAATTAAAGAATACTAAAACAGGAATAGGTTCAGTTTGTTTATTGTTGTTGTTGTTTCTTATCCCCTTGTGTAAAGATTACACGAACTCCATGAGTTCATGCTCCTCAAGCTGTTTTTGTTTGTTTTTTTAACCTGTATATGTTTATTTACCACCGTCCCAAAGAGCGTCGCGCGCGGTAAAAAAGAACAGATAGCCCTCAAAATGTGGACAGACCTCTACATCCAAGATTACTCCACCAGAAATCTACGAAGATTTGCTGCTACCCGAAACTACTCCTCCGAATGCTTCGAAACATCAAGCATGGATCTACCTCCACAACAATCTTGACCGGACATGGCTACATTCAGGCAGACCTTGCAACGGTATCGAAAGAAGACCCAACTTGCCCCCACTGCCAAGATGAAGACCAAACCGTAGACCACCTCCTCTTCACTTGCCCAACCTTCCAATACCAAAGATTCCAGACAGCCACTCTCCTAGGTATCACCAACATATGTCCAGCATCCCTAGAAAATCTCCCAAGAAAGAAATCTGCCTGGCGACACCTCATTAATTGGACTTCCACTGGCATTGTATATAAATCCAAGAAGACTTGGGTCAAAAGGACATCCCGGGTAGTTGGCGACTTCTATACGCTCCAGGAACCTGGGTTACTTAAATAAATAATAATAATATAGGTTAAGGAAATGCTAATCTGTTTTAATCTTATACCAAAGGTAACACAAGTGGATGGGTCACTCTCCAATAGACTGCTTTTCTACCTCCTTGGGCAAACCCAGACAAGTTGGATGGTTTTCTATATAAAAAATAAATAGACGCACTCTAACTACTCAAATGAACATTTGTTCATGACACCATCTATCACAATAAATAGCAACTGATCATTGATATTTCCTATTTTATAATAGTGTCTTCTCAAATAACCGTTTCTTGATTCATCACCATGTTTTGTCGTTAAAGGTATAGCTTGCACTACGCTTACGTGGACCAATAGCCTGGAACGGTGTTGACTTTAATGGATATATCAGAAAGGGGTTTTGGTCATTAATATGGAATAATATATTTATCAATATAGCAAAAAAGGCACCTCTCCCTTTAAATATACATTAGAAAATAATGCATTATTTTTATCACCCTAGTGAATAATAATGATAAAGAAAAAGTCACAACAACAATTTTGGCAAATATAGACAAAAAGATAATCTGTATACCATTGGTTCGGTATTTGGCATTCATCAGTACAAGGTCGGCTTCGATTTCTTAACATCCTACAAGAAGCGTTATGAATTCGGTCTAATTTGCTATTGTTTTGGTTGGTAAAGTGGCAAGGGCCGATTTTCTGGCTAAAGATTTTTGAGATTGAAACATACTTTATTGACATCCAGTCAACATCAAAACAAAGTTACAATATTACAGCTATCAGCATTATAAAAAAATATATGCACCCATGCCTCGCTTTGCGTCGGGGTTACGTTTCAAAAAAACACGACGCAAATTGAAACGACGCAAAGTGAAAATATGTGAAGGCGCAATCAAAAACAAAGGTGTTGCCATATTTTAGGAAATAAAAAAAAAATTAAAGACTCGAATCCAAAACAACGCAACTTCGAAATTCTAACGACGCACAGTGAAAATCAGTAAAAATTAAGCAGCGACGCAACTTCGAAAAAAACGCAAAACGAAACGACGCAAAGCGAGGTATTGGTGTATATGACATCAGACTCGAGACCTTCCCCGAGGGACGTCTAAATTACATCAAGGGCTACAAGCCGCCCTGAGTCCGGATAGGACCTTGGACATAATGGAGTTGTTGTCCCCGACATGCTCAATTGTCATTTCCAAGCTAGAATACAACATAAAGTTGAGAGAGAATGGTATTAATGTTACAAAAGAGGTACCTCTCCCTTTAAATATACATTGTTCTGATACATGTTTAAGGCAGATATGCTTCTTCTGGTACATGACTACCATCCACCTGCAACTCTATGTTGTATACATATCCATGATGAGGTGAGATATTTATTCCGAATGAAGGAGTAGGTCATTAGCAATGTTTAGTGACACATTCATTCGAGAGGTATTTTTGTTTATTTCACAACCTTACGCGTTATGATGGCGCGTTATTGCTTTGTGTTAATTTATTCCTAATGACCTTGTCTTTATAGTTTGCTGAAGAGCATTGCTCGAAGCAAATATTTGAATATAATTCTACTGTCCTATAAGCTTATGTCCATAGTTTACTTGAAAACCATTTCTAAGATTCTATCCCTCAGTGTAGCATATAAAAGCAGAATGATCCAATACAATATTAGAGCTCTGAGAAGCGGTCTGGTGGATTAAATTGGCGAAACCGCTGGGAGGGTTCACCACTGATGAGCCAAGCCCTCCCAATATATATTTTCATCGCAGTAAGGACAGTAGAAGTTCGTTTTATGTATAAAAGAAACATTCGCGCTTTTAAATCCTTTTATTTTATACTTACATTTCCTACTTTAACACAAAGCAATAAGACGCCATCTATATATATAAAATGAAAGGATTTAAAAGCACGAATGTTTCTTTATACATAATACAAACTTCTACTGCCCTTATTGCGATGAAATAAATATATTGGGAGCCAAGTCCTCCCAATATATTCTTTCATCGCAGTAAGGGCAGTAGAAGTTTGTATTATGTATAAAAAAACATTCGTGCTTTTAAATCCTTTCATTTTCTACTTTGTCTTATTTATTTGCATATAATACTGTATGAAATGATAGCATTAAATCATTAATGTTTCTTTTCCACTTAAATCAAACTTCTACTGTCCTTACTGCAATGAAAATAATATTGAGAGGGCTTGGCTCATCAGAGGTAAACTATCTCCTTTCTCATTACAGTAAGGAGAGTAAACGTTTGTTTTATGTGGTAGAAAGAAACATTCATGCTTTGATGATTTCACTTCTTATATTTAGATGTCGCGTTTTTGCCTTATGTAATACTGTATAATTTGCATATAGGGATTCAGGTTAGCTAGTAGAGAATGGGATGTCTGTAGAGGAATGACAATTTTGAAGAAAGATACCTTCAGTGAGTCTTTTCACATAAAGCAGACTTCTACTGTCCTCACTGCAATGAAAAATATATTGGGAGGGCTTGGCTCATCAGTTGTAAACTATCTTCTTTCTCTTTGCAGTAAGGACAGTAATGTCGCGTTTTGTCTTATGTTATACTGTATAATTTGCATATAGGGATTCAGGTTAGCTTGTAGAGAATGGGGATGTCTGTAGAGGAATGTACGTTTTGAAGAAAGAGACCTTAAGTAAGAGAAGATGTTTACTGTTCCAATTCTAGAGTGGAGGAGGTCATGTGACATTTGAATTCAATTGGGACTCTGAAGAATGGGACGGGGCAGCAATTTCAAGGTAGGCTGATTCCTGTCTGAATGACGTCATATTTTATAATGTGTATCGTATGACGTCATATGTTAGGGTGACGTGTCTCTTCCTGGTTCTGATGTCGTGACTGGTTATCTCTATGTCATGTTTACTGTACTATCTTGCTTTTACCTTTTTGGACTGGCATTGTACTACTTCAAATTATGATTTCCATTGGATTTGTGAACTAGATTACTTCTTGTATTGTATTGGATATGTACTGGTTTAATTCATGCATTACACTCCTGGGGAAAATTTAAGGAAGTGGAAATTCTTTGATCTTCTTCTTTCTTACCTCCCCTCAATCATATTAAGGTATCAGGCTTGTAGAGCTTGCTGATGGTGTCTGCTGGGGATGAGTAGAGCTCATCAATGGATGAGTCAATACAGTCGGCAATGTGTTTAATCAAAGTCTTTGATTTTGGTCAGTCTGTCTTCTCAGGGAGACGAAGACAATTTTGTCCACACTTGGTTATCTAGTATGTCTTCAATAAAGGTCACTGTAATATCTTTCAGAGTTATTGTCTGAATCCCGATATACATGCTGAAAGGTACAACTTCCTTAAGTTTTGTCCATGAGTGTTTCTTTCAGAGTTATTGTCTGAATCCCGATATACTTGCTAAAGGTACAACTTCCTTAAGTTTTTTCCATGAGTGTATCTTTCAGAGTTATTGTCTGAATCCCGATATACATGCTAAAAGAAGCAACTTCCTTAAGTTTTGTCCATGAGTGTATATATAAATATCATCCAAATAATAGGTATATCATTCGATATTTAGTTATGGTATAGGATAAAGAGACTTTCCGAAAGCTCATTTCTCACTCTTTCCTTATCTTTTACGTTTTTAAAGACATTTTTTTTCTTGTCCCAGGTCTGGACTTCAAGTCTAGACCAGATCCTGAAGGCCTTTTTATCGCCTCAATGACCACAGCTGGGTCGGTGTAGATGTCTGTTCGGCAATGCCCGATGTGATGTGTTCTGGGCTCGCTGGAGAATCCTGCCATTTGGTGGAATTCGGAAAGGTTTTGGATCCACTTGTGAAATCATTGGACGTAGATGGCCTGTTCTAAGACAGGAAAGCATGGTGAAGTCTGATCTGTTAAGTTGTGAGTTGGTTTTCAGGAGGGGAGTTTTCCCATCAAACCAGCGGTGTTTGATGTTATTTTGCCAATTTTGATTAAATTTGATTTTCAGTCTGTTAAGAAATAAAATAATTTGACGCAATCGAAACTTAATATATTTGAGTTTAAATGTTGAAATATTGGCTAAAGTGAACATTATATATGTTTTTACTGAATTATTTCCTTCCATTATACATAGTATCCACAGAATATGAAGAATTTGTCAACCATCAGTACAGATCTTAGCGACGCACCAAAGGGGCTGACCTTGCCCCATAACTGTAATTTAAAAGTTATAAAAACGCTTCGATTTCAGGATATCGGAAAAGATCGAAGATATATAATCGATTGTGATTCCATTTAAGATTGATATCTATCAATTTTATCAGGAAATATCATGTTGAGCCGATAGATCTATTGTAGCGGTAGGTGTTTATCCATATAGATAGTATACTAACAGAGTTTTCAGTTGTAAAGTTTTAAGCAATCTCCTCCATAGATACTGAACTAACATAGCGGTCCTTATGCCAACATTTCCATTTTTTTTACCTTCATGTGTATTATACTTAATCTTATTCTCAAAATATCAGTAGTTATATTTATTTTTAAAATTTATTCAATTTTCCAATCATAGATTGATTTGTGAAAAATAGTACAAAAGTGAATTTGTACTTCGATCAGGTAGAAGCAACAAGACGTATATAAATGATTTGTTTTATGGGAATCATTGTTAAAATAGCATCTCAATAATTGTAGATGGAAGTAGTCCCCGATGTGTATGGTAAACTTGCAGCCGTTGAAACCCTACCAGAAACATGATCGTTAAAAAAATCCCAGGACTATAATACAAAAGCTGAGACAATAAGACCTAATGGAGATCGTTTAAAAGACTTGAGGAATAAGTAACAACACGAATAGAAATAGTTTTTTCTATGGGAATCATTGTTAAAATAGCATCTCAATAATTGTAGAAGGGGGTAGCCACCGATATATATGGTAAATTTGCAGCCGTTGAGATTCTACCAGAAACATAATCGTTAAAAATCCCACCAGTTTATTATGAGGTAATAGATCCCTCCATATTGAACTTATTATTTAATCACTTTGAAGTAAAAAAACAAACAATTGCCGAGAGCTGGGGTATCAGCTAAGCAATTAGCGCCCATGAATAATGATCCATCCATATTAGGCCCATAAAACCGCCATCAAATGGAGATGGATTGACTCTCTGATCAGCTCCATAAAACAGGCTGAATATCTCTCAACTCTAACCGCCACCACACCGTTCTCCCTCTCCTTTCTCCTCCTCTAGGGATATATGGATCTAGTAGGAGCTTCTTTAAATAAGGTTAAGATGCATTAGCGCGCCATCTGTTATCAAAATACCAAACTATTATAGACGGGTATGTTTCTTTTCAAAATAAAACAATTTCTACTGCCCTTACTGCGATGGAAAAAATTAATGGGAGTGACTGGCTCATCAGTAGTGAAACCCTCCCAGCGGTTTCGCCAGTTTAATCTACCATACCGCTGTTATATTGCATTTTTTGGAACTTCCTTTTATAGTGATACTGATGCTAGACTCTTTGAATGGGTATTTTAGATGAACTATAGGACATAAGCTTTGAGGACAGCAGAATTACATATAATTATATATATATAATATGCTTCGAGCAATCGCTCTTCCGCAAATATCAATTTGTGTCTTTTATTGGAATACTCTTTAAATAATATTTGATGGAAAACTCTTGGAATATTTCTTCATCCCCAACAATGACATATTTCATATATTAAGCCAAACATGGTCAGGATATTCAGTAAGATGAAAAGAGAGGCAATAAAATCTTTTTTGTTGTTGTTCAATATTCTTTCGGCAGAATTGCATCTATTTTTTTTCTTATCCTAGTACACGTGGTACAGGCCATATAACTGGATACAGGTATATAACTGGATAATGGCAGAAAACTCAACAATAAGAACCGAGCTCCACATTTCAAATATAACAACAATAAAAAAACAATAATAATAGTGATAATAATATAGTGAGATTAGATATAAACCAGACAAATAATTAGTTTGGAAACTCAACCCCTTGTGAGATTCTCGTCAATAATTGGATTCAATTAAAACAGAATTTCTTTCCTTTCAAAGGAATAATTTCTTTTTTCAAAGCATATTTGGACAAATAACACTCTGCTATGTATTGTCTATATTGTTTTTTTTTTCTTATCCCTAATACACGTGATATAGGCCATTATATTCATGGTGGGTAGAAGTTGGCGACTGCTTTTACTGTAAGTGCACCACATGTCTACACATGTGAAAAACAGATCGACTTTGCACTTATAAATGTGCCAGAGCACCGTTTGGTTACTTTCACTCGCTGGTGGAATTGGACTTTGCAAGAATAGAGGGCCATTGGAGCATTTTTTTTTAATTAGAAAAAGTGCCCAATGCGGGAATCGAACCCGGGTCGTAGCGCGGTCGAAAGTATCTATTATAAAAGAGATGAATCTTTTTCAACAATAGGTTTCTTTATCTAATTGAACCGTCATCTTTCGGGCTATAGATCTTAATGGGAAGATGATTCTATTATGAGTAAACGTGGGAAGGGAGTTTTCTATGTCTGAACGATTATACATATACACTCTTAGGAGCTTAAGGGTGTTTAAGGAACCTATGGACATAAGCATATAGGTCTGTAGAGGTGCACAAATCTTAATGTAGTTTATCATCAATTTATTAACGTGATACTCCTGTTGAAGGACTGACAAGTCCGAAAGCTTGAAAATAAAAAGTTGAACACTAAACTTAGCCCTGGAAGCTTTATTTATTTAATAATAGTATAAATCAGGAAAAAACGTTTCTTCAGGAGGATTGATTCCTAACATCTTACATTAATGTATTATGAATGAATTCTCCTGTTGAAAAGCATAAAGGCCCGATTGCCCGAGAAAAGCTATTAATGTTATTAGACCATATACTCTAGAGTATAATCAGATTCTTTTTAAGTGCCAAAATCTATTAATTATTTATCAAAACAAATGAAGCATATCAACGCTTATCCCAAAGTAAATAGACCAAACCCAAATAAATAAATAGTGGGTTATTACCTAATGTTCATAATCTAAATTGTACCTTATCAAAGCTTTTTTTTTTGTTTAGAATTCCATAAATTTTCCGTTCTAATTTTTACAATACGCAGTTTATAACAAACCACGGATATTTTTGAGGATTTTTGGCAACAATAGGAGCTGTTGAAGACCTAGCTGTTACTATGGCAAGGAAACCCAGGACTCGAGACACCTACTGTTGGAATGCCCATTTTGCTAAAGCGCTTGTCAAAAGGCAGTTACTTATGTTGAAGATCTGTATACATTTGTAAATAGCAGAGAGAATTGTCAGAGATTTATATTTTTTGTAAATATATTTATGACTATCTTTCTGATTTGAAAGAATCAGGTTCCTAATCTATCTAATTGTTTTTTTTTTATTGCATAATTGTTGAAATTGACAATTCCATATATTTCTACGGTACAATACTCTTGTGATTTGCATAGTATTTTAGTATTGTCTAAGCTAATTGACATCTCTACCAATCTCTAAGTAGCTCCTTTATGACGGAGGACTACTTACTATCAAACCTCCCTTTGAAAATTAAACGACTTATAGCCCGTCAAAGGATTCTATGGCTATTTTTCCCCGAGGATATCACGGGATTTTGGAACAGCGACCCTTTAAATTTCTACTTCTGCAATGCTGTCATCCAAGACAATTTGGTCCATTATCTATTCCATTGCCCATTTCTACAGGAAAGAGACTGGAAATTCGCGAAATTTCGGGGCTAACTCACTATAATGACAACAGGTATATAAAATTTTACTACTCAACAACAACAACAACAAAAAGGCTTTTATTAGGTCCCATTGCCCTGTATGGATTCGCCATACAACAACAAAATAATACAGTAATTTTTCTCCTTTTCCCCATGTGCATGTGAGCCTTTGTTTGAAAAGGGATTTATTCACACATCTGTTTTAAAACTTTCCTCACTGCCTCTTTTGCGTATGAATCTATTTACAATTGATCTGTAGAAATTATGGGGTTCTATTGCTATATTTTTCTTTTCTGAAATAGTTCTCAGCGTCTTCAGTGGGTTGCTAAATCTCCAGAAGGTGTTTTTAAGAGTTAATTTTTACTACTTTCCTGCTGGATAAAACATTTGTTTATAAATATTTAAAAATTTTCAAGGCGATTGATAAAATGAGGGAAGAAGTGCTCAACTCCACAGACAACGGCTGATTGCTCCCCCTTCCCTCTCAATTGTTTTTCCTCCTCACTCATGTACATATATAACTTTCTAGGGGAATCTTCTTGTAAGACAATAGTGTCTTAATAAAGGTTTTAGTATTGTCTATGTTAATTGACCATCTGCCCATATAGAGCGGCCCTGTTGGATGGTGGTTATTGGATAGGGAAGGTTGAGGTGAGCTACTGATGTACATATAGTTTGATCTCTTGTCTTCTTTTATTGTGCTATACCTTTAGGTAATAAAGGTTCTTCCTCTACGAATCTCTATAATTTTTTCCCAACACACCAATTATATTAAGATGCCAAAATTCGAAACTATTATAGACGCGTATGATTCTTTTTTAAAATAAAACAATTTCTACTGCCCTTACTGCAATGGAAAAATTAATGGGAGGACCTGGCTCATCAGTGGTGAACCCTCCCAGCGGTTTCGCCAGTTTAATCTACCATACCGCTGTTATATTGCATTTTTGGAACTTCCTTTTATAGTGATACTGTTGCTAGACTCTTGGAACGGGTATTTTAGATGAACTATGTACATAAGCCAATTATAAATTGGCGCAATTATCCCTAGCGGGTATATCGCGTTTTTTGTGTTGAAATAAATAAATTCTGTTAAAATTCTTACAAGAAAAACGTCCATATATGATTCATATTCCCAATTGATCTTATGGTACAAAGATTTATCAAATTTGAGCTGATTCTGATCGTTTTTATGGGTTTTTCCTATGGCATAAGATTACTCAGGGATATAAAATTCAAATCCATTCACCAAGGCCAAGTATAAAGAACTCAGACTTTCAAGGTAAAATGAAAAACTTGAGATTTTTCCGTCAACATTTCCATTTAATTTCTCGGTTCCAACATTTTCTCCCCGAAATTTCAATAAAAATGTATGAGTCTTGGGGTTAGACCAATTTCCATTAACAATAATATTTAGGAAGTCTCACCATTACCTTCATTTGAATTTAAACTTTCAAAATTGAACTTTTTTTTTTATCTCTCAATTTTCTTAAATTAATGTTTTTTTTAAATTATTTGTGATTATTTTTATATATAAAAATAAAATGTTAAGTTTTTTAAAAAGCGTTTTTTTTTTCCAAAATTTAAATTGGAACGTTTGCTGCTTTATAATACCAAAGATGGTAGATAGCAAAAATGTATTTTTTTCTTTCTAATTATATGGAAGAAAAATATATTAAAATTAGTTTTTCTAAAAGCAATCTGAATGATTGCCTTTTTTTAGATAAATATTTGCATTTAATCTGAAATTAAACTGAGTTGAAACCCTTTTGAACACTCTCTTATATAAACGCCTATTTACTAAAATATGCAACTTAATCACGATAGATATGTAAATAGGATAGCCAGTTTATTCGCTCTCTGATTGGTTCTTCACGGTCATATGACTTTAACCAACCAATCAACGTTGAGGTTAATAAATCAGCATGTTATCTTTTTTAGTTCAGTATATATTAATTTATCGGGATTTTAATCATACATATGACTTTCAGAAATTTGAATATTTTACCCTTGTTTTGAGCTGTATAAGTGAAAGGTTTTTTAAAATAATTTTATTTATATTAAAAACAAATGAAATTGCAAAGTTGTATTTATAAATCATGACGAAATATATATATATCTATTTTGAAAATAGAGCAACCCATAAATAAATCTTTAAATAGAAAGGCATATATTGAATTAAAATATCATTTATTTTACCAATATTTCAGTTGGCTGAACGCCAACCTTTATCAAGGTATTATAATATTTTAATGTGTGTCAACAACAAACTCAGCGCCACATAAACAAATATTTTTTAAGCTTAATTCTATTGACGTTATATGACGCTGAGTTTGTTGTTGACATACATTAATATGTTATAACACCTTGATAAAGGTTGGCGTTCAGCCAACTGAAGTATTGGCAAAATAAATGATATTTTGATCCAATATATGCCTTTTTGTTTAAAATATATATCTGTGAGAGCTGTTAAAGGTCTTCCAAGGTGCAGAGAGGTACTGGAAAACTCTCCACATCTTGACTGTCCCTCTCGGTTACTACAGGTTTAATCCTCTCGGTTACTACAGGTTTCATCCTCTCGGTTACCACACCACAGCGAGAGACCCTCAGGATATCACAGTATAGCGAGAGTCGACAGGATCTCACACAAATGCTTAGGTCGACAGTATCTCACATCATAGCTTAAGTTGACAGGAACTCACACCATAGCTTAAGTCGACAGGATCTCACACCATAGCTTAAGTCGACAGGAACTCACACCCTAGCTTAAGTCGACAGGATCTCACACAAATGCTTAGGTCGACAGTATCTCACACCATATCTTAAGTCGACAGGATCTCACACCATAGCTTAAGTCGACAGGATCTCACACCATAGCTTAAGTCGACAGGAACTCACACCCTAGCTTGAGTCGACAGAAACTCACACCCTAGCTTAAGTCGACAGGAACTCACACCCTAGCTTAAGTCGACAGGAACTCACACCCTAGCTTAAGTCGACAGGAACTCACACCCTAGCTTAAGTCGACAGGAACTAACACCCTAGCTTAAGTCGACAGGAACTCACACAATAGCTTAAGTCGACAGGATCTCACACAAATGCTTAGGTCGACAGTATCTCACACCATATCTTAAGTCGACAGGATCTCACACCATAGCTTAAGTCGACAGGAACTCACACCATAGCTTAAGTCGACAGGAGCTCACACCATAGCTTAAGTCGACAGGAACTCACACCATAGATTAAGTCGACAGGAACTCACACCATAGCTTAAGTTGACAGGATCTCACACCATAGCTTAAGTCGACTGGATCGCACACCATAGCTTAAGTCGACAGAATCTCACACCATAGCTTAAGTCGACAGGAACTCACACCATAGCTTAAGTCGACAGGAACTCACACCATAGCTTAAGTCGACTGGATCTCACACCATAGCTTAAGTCGACAGAATCTCACACCATATCTTAAGTCGACAGGAACTCACACCATAGCTTAAGTCGACAGGATCTCACACCATAGCTTAAGTCGACAGGATCTCACACCATAGCTTAAGTCGACAGGATCTCACACCATATCTTAAGTCGACAGGATCTCACACCATAGTTTAAGTCGACAGGATCTCATACCATAGCTTAAGTCGACAGGAACTCACACCATAGCTTAAGTTGACAGGATCTCACACCATAGCTTAAGTCGACTGGATCTCACACCATAGCTTAAGTCGACAGAATCTCAGACCATAGCTTAAGTCGACAGAATCTCACACCATAGCTTAAGTCGACAGGATCTCACACCATAGCTTAAGTCGACAGAATCTCACACCATAGCTTAAGTCGACAGGATCTCACACCATAGCTTAAGTCGACAGAATCTCACACCATAGCTTAAGTCGACAGGATCTCACACCATAGCTTAAGTCGACAGGATCTCACACCATAGCTTAAGTCGACAGAATCTCACACCATAGCTTAAGTCGACAGAATCTCACACCATAGCTTAAGTTGACAGGAACTCACACCATAGCTTAAGTCGACAGGATCTCACACCATAGCTTAAGTCGACAGGATCTCACACCATAGCTTAAGTCGACAGAATCTCACACCATAGCTTAAGTCGACAGGATCTCACACCATAGCTTAAGTCGACAGGATCTCACACCATAGCTTAAGTCGACAGGATCTCACACCATAGCTTAAGTCGACAGGATCTCACACTGGATACCTCTCCATATATCTATAAATAAAAGATACTTTCGCTATTGCCGCTAGGAGGCTGATCCGACCGGCTGCGTGTCGCCTTAGCTCCGGTAAATATTTGTTTTGAAAATTGTTTATATCATAGATATTATATATTATATATTCAGTTAATTAATAGTTATTGTAATACTACATTATTCTTTGCTGAATCTATTGGATTTTTAAAAATAAACACAATTAAATTCACTACTGCAAACTTTATGCAAAAATTTAATTTTATAAAAATATGCAAATTTACTGCTCTTTATTTTAGATTCTTATACGAAACTAAATAAATGGAATCAGCGGTAGATTCAATTAAATTAAAACTTGATGAAGTTCTTGAATACTTCACAAATAAATTTAAAAGTACTCAAAAAAATTTAACCAAAAATGATCTGACATTTCTTGGCACAAATATAAACCAAATAAAAGATGGTATTTCCTCCATAACAGAAATAAAAAAGGAATTTGAACTAGAAACAATAACCGAAGCCATCAAAGAGGTAATGGACAGCAGGATTGATAAAATAGAAAAGGATATTTCAGTTTATAGACCTTCTTATGCACAAATTGCAAAAAGAGAAAATGTATCAGATTTGATCGTAAAACATCAGCAAATTCAAAATAGAGAATTCACGCTTATGGCAACACCAGCCAACAATGAACCTACTTCAACCATTATACAGGCTATTTCTAAGGATATAAAGAAAATTAGAGACAGGGGCACAAAGATAAAAATCAACAAAATGTTTAACACAAGAAGCGCAGTAATTATAAAATTGCCTAATATGACAGAGATGAATTCACTTCAAGAGGAATTGAACAAATCTGAGGAATTAAAAACAATAAGCAAAATTTTTGTTCCAAAGCAAAGAGATCCAACAGTGGTGGTGAAAAACGTTTCCAAACTAACTGATACAGCCACATTTGTAATTACTTTTATTCTATAATAATTATCTTTTATAAGTGTTTGTTATAGTTTTTCATTTGAATTTAGCACAATTTTTGTATCTGGTTATCTTTTTTGGCATCTTTTCATCTCTCTTTGGCATCTTTTTTTTTCTCATTAATAAGACCTAATCCAAATAATTTAATAGTGTGTGACGTTTCAGCAACAGCATCAGACAGAAGAATAAATGAATTAAAGAATAAAATCTCATTTTTTCTTTTGTCTGATGATGGTGGCATTTGGATTAGGTCTTATTTTTTTTTATTAATTTGTTATAGTTTTTCATTTGAATTTAGCTCCATTTTTTGTGTCTTATTTCTTCTTTATATTAAAACTTAGAATTAAGCTTTGCTTTTTATATACGTGTTTATTACACATTTAGCAATACTTTTTCTTTATATTTGCTCTTATTTACTCATTTTTTTACTCTTTCACAATCAGATTTTGAAAATGGCTAAATGGCTTCACTTCTCCCTATTTGCTTTTGTAGCTTTTCTTATAAAAAAAATATTAGAACTTAGAATTAAGCTTTGCTTTTTTATATACATGTTTGTTACACATTTGGCAATATATATACCAAAATATATTTTTGAATACTCACCTCTTTTAGTGAATTTTTGTCAGGGGGGGCTGCAAAAGTGCCGTACTTATGCAGTATTTTGATGCTTTTCCTGTGAAAAGGATAATGAAATTTAAAATTAAGCTTTGCTTTTTTATATACATGTTATTTACACATTTAGCAATATATACACAGAAATATTTTAGGAATATTTAACTTTTTTGGTGAATTTTTGTCAGGGAAGCTATGGACTGCCGTAATCATGCATTATGTTGATGTTCTTCTCATAAAAAAAATATTTGGGTTTGGAATTGGGCTTTGCTCTTTGTATACATGTTTTTTACATATTTAGCAATTTACACACAGAAAAATTTTGGAATATTTAACTTTCTTGGTGAATTTTTGTCAGGGAAGCTATGGACTGCCGTAATCATGCGGCTGCAAAAGTGCCGTACTTATGCAGTATTTTGATGCTTTTCCTGTGAAAAGGATAATGAAATTTAAAATTAAGCTTTCTTTTTTTATATACATGTTATTTACACATTTAGCAATATATACACAGAAATATTTTTGGAATATTTAACTTATTTGGTGAATTTTTGTCAGGGAAGCTATGGACTGCCGTAATCATGCATTATGTTGATGTTCTTCTCATAAAAAAAATATTTGGGTTTGGAATTGGGCTTTGCTTTTTTGTATACATGTTTTTTACATATTTAGCAATTTACACACAGAAAAATTTTGGAATATTTAACTTTCTTGGTGAATTTTTGTCAGGGAAGCTATGGACTGCCGTAATCATGCGGCTGCAAAAGTGCCGTACTTATGCAGTATTTTGATGCTTTTCCTGTGAAAAGGATAATGAAATTTAAAATTAAGCTTTGCTTTTTTATATACATGTTATTTACACATTTAGCAATATATACACAGAAATATTTTTGGAATATTTAACTTTTTTGGTGAATTTTTGTCAGGGAAGCTATGGACTGCCGTAATCATGCATTATGTTGATGTTCTTCTCATAAAAAAAATATTTGGGTTTGGAATTGGGCTTTGCTTTTTTGTATACATGTTTTTTACATATTTAGCAATTTACACACAGAAAAATTTTGGAATATTTTACTTTCTTGGTGAATTTTTGTCAGGGAAGCTATGGACTGCCGTAATCATGCAATATGTTGATGTTCTTCTCATAAAAAAAATACTTGGGTTTAGAATTGGGCTTTGCTTTTTTATATACATACTAGCCGAGTGACCCGGGCAACGCCCCGGGTTTACCCGAAGGACCCGCAGGTGAGAAACTATAGAAGAAAAATTTTAACAAATCAGAAAATGAAATTGCAAACAACAGAACTACACTACTTTAAGGACATGAGAGCACATGCACTGTATCACCATACGTGTACCATTTTCAAAGACCCTGCTTAGGATTAAAACTTCTCAGAAGCATAACAATAGTACCAACCTAGAGGTTAACTGGTGTGGATGCATTCCTCTGGGAGTGAGACTATTGAGAAATTCAGTAGGGAGTTATTTTGCTTCTCCGCATTCTAACACTCCAACTGTTAACACTGTGGAAACACTGACTCATGTTTGGTAAGCAATTTCAGGGAAGAAACTATAGACATTGGATTAAATAAATTATTAATTATATTGCATTAAATAAAAATTATTAGATTTAAATAAATATTATTAGAGTGAAAAAAAAGAAAGAAATTAACAAATTAGAAAATAAAATTTCGACAAATACAACTATATTGCAGATAAGATAAGAGGACCTTATTAAAAAATACATAAACAAACTGTAATTCGACACTCGATAATTCGACACTTTCGATAATTCGACACTTTCGATAATTCGACCATTTTAAAAATCAAATTTACAAGGTTGATTGTTGTTTAAATACAACTTTGCTTTTGCATGCATAAACACAGGCTCTTGTAGCAAGAACCCAAATATTATTTATAGTCATAGCAAAAGCCAACTTTAGTGAAAACTGATGCCTCTTCAGAATGAATGGAAGACTGAAATCTGAAGTAGCAGAAGATATGGGTCATTTATACTTTCACCAATGCCTTTAGGATCTTTGCGATGGAACGCGTATGGTGTTTCAGCGCATGTGCTCTCATGTCCTTGAAGCACATATACTGACAGTGTCCAAAGTTGAACACACTGTATAGTGTCTGAAATATCTTTGGCCCCTTCGGATACCAACCTTCGCTTCATTCTAGAGAGGCGTTAGTTTTCATGTCATATCTGTAATATAGTTTTGTTGTTTGCAATTTTCTTTTTTTTTTTCCTTTCAAATATGTATCCACTCTGAAATATAGTTTGTAAATTTTTATTCCAATTTATTTTCTTATATATATATGTATTTTTTTTATTTCCAAAATATTTATTTATACTTTCACCAATGCCTTTAGGATCTTTGCGATGGAACACGTATGGTGTTTCAGCGCATGTGCTCTCATGTCCTTGAAGCACATATACTGACAGTGCCCAAAGTTGAACACACTGTATAGTGTCTGAAATATCTTTGGCCCCTTCGGATACCAACCTTCGCTTCATTCTAGAGAGGCGTTAGTTTTCACTAAGGTTGGCTTTTGCTATGACTATAAATAAGGCTCAAGGCCAAACCTTGGCTACAAGAGCCTGTGTTTACGCACGGACAACTTTATATGTGGCTTTTTCAAGTGTGCGAACATTGGATAGCATACATGTAAAGATGACCCATATCTTCTGCTCCTTCAGATTTCAGTCTTCCATTCATTCTGAAGAGGCATCAGTTTTCACTAAAGTTGGCTTTTGCTATGACTATAAATAATATTTGGGTTCTTGCTACAAGAGCCTGTGTTTATGCATGCAAAATCAAAGTTGTATTTAAACAACAATCAACCTTGTAAATTTGATTTTTAAAATGGTCGAATTATCGAAAGTGTCGAATTATCGAAAGTGTCGAATTATCGATAGTGTCGAATTACAGTTTGTTTATTTATTTTTTAATAAGGTCCTCTTATCTTATCTGCAATATAGTTGTATTTTCGAAATTTTATTTTATAATTTGTTAATTTTTTCTTTTTTTTTTCACTCTAATAATATTTATTTAAATCTAATAATTTTTATTTAATGCAATTTAATTAATAATTTATTTAATCCAATGTCTATAGTTTCTTCCCTGAAATTGCTTACCAAACATGAGTCAGTGTTTCCACAGTGTTAACAGTTGGAGTGTTAGAATGCGGAGAAGCAAAATAACTCCCTACTGAATTTCTCAATAGTCTTACTCCCAGAGGAATGCATCCACACCAGTTAACCTCTAGGTTGGTACTATTGTTATGCTTCTGAGAAGTTTTAATCCTAAGCAGGGTCTTTGAAAATGGTACACGTATGGTGATACAGTGCATGTGCTCTCATGTCCTTAAAGAAGTGCAGTTCTGTTGTTTGCAATTTCATTTTCTGATTTGTTAAAATTTTCTTCTATAATTTCTCACCTGCGGGTCCTTCGGGTAAACCCGGGGCGTTGCCCGGGTCACTCGGCTAGTTTTCTTATATATATATGTATTTTTTTTATTTCCAAAATATTTATTTATACTTTCACCAATGCCTTTAGGATCTTTGCGATGGAACACGTATGGTGTTTCAGCGCATGTGCTCTCATGTCCTTGAAGCACATATACTGACAGTGCCCAAAGTTGAACACACTGTATAGTGTCTGAAATATCTTTGGCCCCTTCGGATACCAACCTTCGCTTCATTCTAGAGAGGCGTTAGTTTTCACTAAGGTTGGCTTTTGCTATGACTATAAATAAGGCTCAAGGCCAAACCTTGGCTACAAGAGCCTGTGTTTACGCACGGACAACTTTATATGTGGCTTTTTCAAGTGTGCGAACATTGGATAGCATACATGTAAAGATGACCCATATCTTCTGCTCCTTCAGATTTCAGTCTTCCATTCATTCTGAAGAGGCATCAGTTTTCACTAAAGTTGGCTTTTGCTATGACTATAAATAATATTTGGGTTCTTGCTACAAGAGCCTGTGTTTATGCATGCAAAATCAAAGTTGTATTTAAACAACAATCAACCTTGTAAATTTGATTTTTAAAATGGTCGAATTATTGAAAGTGTCGAATTATCGAAAGTGTCGAATTATCGATAGTGTCGAATTACAGTTTGTTTATTTATTTTTTAATAAGGTCCTCTTATCTTATCTGCAATATAGTTGTATTTTTCGAAATTTTATTTTCTAATTTGTTAATTTTTTCTTTTTTTTTTCACTCTAATAATATTTATTTAAATCTAATAATTTTTATTTAATGCAATTTAATTAATAATTTATTTAATCCAATGTCTATAGTTTCTTCCCTGAAATTGCTTACCAAACATGAGTCAGTGTTTCCACAGTGTTAACAGTTGGAGTGTTAGAATGCGGAGAAGCAAAATAACTCCCTACTGAATTTCTCAATAGTCTTACTCCCAGAGGAATGCATCCACACCAGTTAACCTCTAGGTTGGTACTATTGTTATGCTTCTGAGAAGTTTTAATCCTAAGCAGGGTCTTTGAAAATGGTACACGTATGGTGATACAGTGCATGTGCTCTCATGTCCTTAAAGAAGTGCAGTTCTGTTGTTTGCAATTTCATTTTCTGATTTGTTAAAATTTTCTTCTATAATTTCTCACCTGCGGGTCCTTCGGGTAAACCCGGGGCGTTGCCCGGGTCACTCGGCTAGTTTTCTTATATATATATGTATTTTTTTATTTCCAAAATATTTATTTATACTTTCACCAATGCCTTTAGGATCTTTGCGATGGAACACGTATGGTGTTTCAGCGCATGTGCTCTCATGTCCTTGAAGCACATATACTGACAGTGCCCAAAGTTGAACACACTGTATAGTGTCTGAAATATCTTTGGCCCCTTCGGATACCAACCTTCGCTTCATTCTAGAGAGGCGTTAGTTTTCACTAAGGTTGGCTTTTGCTATGACTATAAATAAGGCTCAAGGCCAAACCTTGGCTACAAGAGCCTGTGTTTACGCACGGACAACTTTATATGTGGCTTTTTCAAGTGTGCGAACATTGGATAGCATACATGTAAAGATGACCCATATCTTCTGCTCCTTCAGATTTCAGTCTTCCATTCATTCTGAAGAGGCATCAGTTTTCACTAAAGTTGGCTTTTGCTATGACTATAAATAATATTTGGGTTCTTGCTACAAGAGCCTGTGTTTATGCATGCAAAATCAAAGTTGTATTTAAACAACAATCAACCTTGTAAATTTGATTTTTAAAATGGTCGAATTATCGAAAGTGTCGAATTATCGAAAGTGTCGAATTATCGATAGTGTCGAATTACAGTTTGTTTATTTATTTTTTAATAAGGTCCTCTTATCTTATCTGCAATATAGTTGTATTTTTCGAAATTTTATTTTCTAATTTGTTAATTTTTTCTTTTTTTTTCACTCTAATAATATTTATTTAAATCTAATAATTTTTATTTAATGCAATTTAATTAATAATTTATTTAATCCAATGTCTATAGTTTCTTCCCTGAAATTGCTTACCAAACATGAGTCAGTGTTTCCACAGTGTTAACAGTTGGAGTGTTAGAATGCGGAGAAGCAAAATAACTCCCTACTGAATTTCTCAATAGTCTTACTCCCAGAGGAATGCATCCACACCAGTTAACCTCTAGGTTGGTACTATTGTTATGCTTCTGAGAAGTTTTAATCCTAAGCAGGGTCTTTGAAAATGGTACACGTATGGTGATACAGTGCATGTGCTCTCATGTCCTTAAAGAAGTGCAGTTCTGTTGTTTGCAATTTCATTTTCTGATTTGTTAAAATTTTTCTTCTATAGTTTCTCACCTGCGGGTCCTTCGGGTAAACCCGGGGCGTTGCCCGGGTCACTCGGCTAGTATGTATAATATTTATAATCAATTGTTACCAAACGACACCTGTATTGCCACCATGAATGAATACTAAGTGGTATATAACTGGGAATAATGGGAGAAACATAACAATACGCACCGAGCCCCACCTTTCAAATATAACGACAATAAAAACAATAATAATAAATTTAATTTTCAAAAAGGTTACAAGTTTTTCTCTAAAAATGGTAACGAATGTTCAGTCTAATTCCAATTTTTTATTTACAACTTCAATAAATAACAACAGTAAAAGTAAACAAAGATATTTACATTTGCTGACTTGACTCCTGGTCAGTGCTGTGGCCCTTGCCGTTATGGTCTCCTGATATCCTGCAGCTCTCCAGCAATCTTTCTATGGCCTCTCCTGGTGGCTCCTCGATAAAATGGTCCTCTGGCCTTGATCCATTCTTGTCTGTCAGGTCTCCAGTCATCTGCTCTAGGTCGTTCTCCTGGATCTCTTGTATGCTCGTTGTATCCCTGTGCTCCATGTCCGGTGTTCCACCTTCCACGTCTTCACTCGCCAGCTCCCTACATCGTTCCAGCAATCGATCCATGACTTCTATTTCTTTATTTTTCTATAATAATAATAATAATAATATAGTTAGATATTAGATATCAACCAGATAAATAATTAGTTTGGAAACTCAACCCCTTGTGAGATTCTCGTCCATAATTGGATTCAATTAAAATATAATTTCTTTCCTGTTTTTCCGTCTCTTATTTCAAAGCATATTTGGAAAAATAACACTCTGCTATGTATTGTCTATATTGTTTTATTTTTTGCTTCCCTAGTACACGTGGTACAGGCCATGATATTCATGGTGGGTAGAAGTAGGCGACTGCTTTTACTCTAAGTGCATCACATGTCTACATACGTGAAAAGCAGTTCAACTTTGCACTTACAAATATGCCAGAACCCCATTTGGTTACTTGTACTCGCTGGTGGGGTTGGAATTTTGCAAGAATCGGGGGCCATTGGAGCATTATTTTATCAGAAAAAAAGTGTCCAATGCGGGAATCGAACCCTAATCGTAACGGTCGAAAACCAACGGTTTAGACCATCCTTCCACCGACCCCCATAATGTGGTTACTCTTTTAAAATATATCAACATAGCCCTCTTCTCATATATTATATGGTGTTTACTATATTGAGTATTTTTACGTTTGTGTGTTTCTTAAAACATATTGTTGCACCAGACTGTGGTTTAGCAGATTCTTCAGTCTTGATTCTCTCCTCAGACACCTCTTGCATCTTTCCAGAACGTGTCTCAACCATCCTACAAGGTTAAACCAGTCAATAATAAGACAACTATAATTTTAGGTAGCACCCAGAATATCTCTTTATTTATCACATCAAAGTTTAAAACAGGTGTATTGAGTGTATCAAAATACATTTTATAGTACATAATATTTCATAATAATATTCTGTTTCATAAAAATAAATAATTATACAAGTTAAATTTGAAATATATGAAAAATAATATTATAATTTTAAAATACGCGCATTAATCATGATGCAACACTTCCCCTTCTTCAGAGGTCGTTACGTCTTCGTGAATCACCTCATCAATTTTTTCAAAATAGGGTTTAAGTCTTGAGACATGGACAATCGACGGGTCTATTAGCGCATTAATCATGATGCAACCATATATAGACTCATAGACAAAAGAAAGCTGTACCATTCTTGGAGATGTCTTTTCCTTAATTTATTCACCTAGTTCTAGTCAATTTCACTCTTGTACTATTTTTAACAGAGTGCATGGCTATATTAAAATGAAGGACTTTCTAGACCTGGATGTGGTTGTTCGTTCCAAGGTTGTATGAATGTATAAACTTTGGATCCTATACACTTCATATTAGGCAGTGCATCATTTATCTGTGTATAAGATATATAGGGTATCACTGTAACACCTGATTTGGTAGGGTTCAATAGCTGTTTAGATGCGATTTACAACAAACAATAACAAAAACAACTTTATTAGAATCAACGCCCCTCCACAAATTTGATATTCCGGATTAAATATACCGCTTTTTTTGGATGGCTTTTCTTGATTCATCAAGAAATTGGGTTGGCCAAATATCAGGGAACAGGCTTAAAATCAATGTTTAGTTGATTTCTTTTCCACCAGATGGCGCTCTGGCTTCTGAAAAGCACATGTGCTCCTGGTCAGGATAGGCCTTTTTATTTTTAAATATACCTCTATATTTACAATTATATATTATATATATGGCCCTCCCATTAATTTTTACATTTCAGTAAGGGCAGTAGAAATTGTTTAATTTCAAAAAGAATCTTACGCGTCTAAAATAGTTTCTAATATTCATATATTATATCTACACTACAATCTTTTAGTGGTGAGCAGTTTCTACCTTCTTCTAACAGATTTGAAGAATTTATATAGAAGTATCTTTAATTAAAAAGGCATATATTGGATCAAAATATAATTTATTTTACCAATATTTCAGTTGGTTGAACGCCAACCTTTATCAAGGTGTTATAACATTTTAAAGTGTGTCAACAACAAACTCAGCGCCACATAACGTCAACAGCATTAAGTTTTAAAAATATTTTGTTATATTCAATGGGGAGAAAAAATTTGATATATATATTTATATTATGGACAATATAAATTTTGTAAAATATAGGTGTGAATATTTTGAAAATTAACAATAACGCCTATTTATATATTTTAAAATTTTTGTACCATGTTTAAAAAGATTTTTCGTATAAAAATAAATGAAAATAACAAAATATATAAAAGGAAAGTTGAACTAAAATTTTTACTGAAAACACAAAGCGTCAATATAGAAGTATGTTCTTAGTTAATTTAGCTATCACAGAATAAATTGACGTTGAAGAATTAGTGCTGATTCTTGAGTAAAAAATCTTCTCTATCTTTCTGTATTATTCTACATGTGGTCATATAGTGTTCTACTTCATTCTTAACTTTACAGAAAGAACATGTCAAGTTGTCTTAAATTAAGACGATTTGCTTCTGAAATATCGGTCGAATTGAAATTTTAAAAATTCAATATATATTAATAAGCTAAAGTTAAGGAGAATAAAATGATTTTTATTGAACTGAAAACAGAATATTGAAACATTTTTAACCAAAGGTTGTTCAATTTATTGTCATACGAGATTGTCCTTGCTACAAAACCCTCATCGTAAACGTTTTAAAATATAGCAAAGAATTTGAATGTTATTTTGTATTTACATATCGTTTGTTAAATATGTAATATATATGCAAATTTCCTTTTTATAATCTATCGATACATTTGGAGAAATAATATTTTATTGGTTTTCAGTAAATATTACCCACTATATAGTATTTATTTGTTATATAAAACTTTATATATTAATTTTAAATTATATTGTTTTAGAAAAACAATATTCTGTAAAATCGACCGCCAGAAGTCGCTGCTTTCTTTTTATAAACACTAGTTGTTGTTTTCCTTTGGCCGTGTCAAATCTTTCTGTAGATATGTAAGTATGTAATCTTTTATTTATTCTTCACGTCTCTTGATTCAGGTAGTACACCCATACCTCGCTTTGCGTCGGGGTTACGTTCCAAAAAAGCACGACGCAAATTGAAACGACGCAAAGTGAAAATATGTGAAGGCGCAATCAAAAACAAAGGTGTTGCTATATTTTAGGAAAAAAAATTCAAAAAAGAAATTAAAGACTCGAATCCAAAACAACGCAACTTCGAAAAATCTAACGACGCACAGTGAAAATCAGTAAAAATTAAGCAGCGACGCAACTTCGAAAAAAACGCAAAACGAAACGACGCAAAGCGAGGTATTGGTGTACTTTTCTCAAGTGTATTTCTTATTTATTCCATAAGCTCAATTAACGCAAATAATGATTTTAAACTCTTTTTATTATTCGTTACACGATTGTAATAACAATACCACATTACTCATGTATCCTCAAAACACGAAAATATCATTCTCTAATCTCAAATTTTAATATAACAGTAAGCCGACAAAATATTTTATTATAACATTTATCTATATTCATTTTTATAGAAAGCTATATCAATGATTATTCAATAGGAAAAAATATGAAATTATAATACATGTTTTCTCTAGAGGCTACTTGTATAAAATGTTTTTCACTTTTTAAAAAAAACATTTTCTTTCAACTTTAAACAGACATGCAGTAGACAGTAAAAAAATTCTAAAAACTCAGTTGAAAGTTCAACGCTGTAAAAAAATTGAATCGAAACTAGCAAAAGTTTTCTAAAAAAAAATGATTTTTGGTAAACTTTGAAAAATGCCTTCTTCTTTCCTCGAGCCAATTTAAAATTTGGGAAGAATTCATTGATGGCAAGTCAATTTTATTATCCCTTAGTTTCTCTATCTTCTGGATAACATTGTCGTCTGGAGCACAGAGTGGACATTTGAGAAATTGACAAATTCTCTTGGCTAGGAGATCAACTTGTCTGTTACTAGATATCGAACTTGTTTCTATCTCAACTGTATTTACTTGTTTTTTAAAGATATTTGATAATTAACACTTATTTACATATAAGTTTTACATTACACATAATAAATAACACTAATTTACATATTCTTCTTTCATCTTTGTAATAGAACGGTACGTTCTTTCAGAAAAATTATTCCTTAAAAATTATAATAAAATAAGGAATAGAGATAAAATTGTTCAAATAAATGTCATAGATTTGGCTTTTCAGTGGGTATTTTATGCATGAATCGAACTTTATTCTATCTCAACTGTACTTGTTTTTTTTTAATATATTAAACAAAGTACACTTATTTACATGCTAGAAATACACCTATCCCCCGATTTACACGGTAGATACGTTCCTGAGAAAAACGTGTAAATCGAAAATTAAAAATTTCGCGAAATTTTTATGCGAAGAAATACAGACACAGTGTGCGTGTGCAGCAAGTCAGCATATAAGCTCGGGATTCCTCGTGAGATGTGTACACGGCGCATGTGTTCAATCACAGTAGAATTTAGTATAGTGCGATAAAAAAAAAAACTTATTTGGAAAACCGTGTAAAAGCGAAAACGTGTAAAACAAGTACCGTGTAAATCGGGGGATAGGTGTAGTACAAAAATGAATTTGAACTTGAATCAGGTGGATAAATTAAGAAAAAATGGCATTTCTTGATCATGCAATTGAAAACAAGCCATCAGCAACTTTTCAGTTTGCACAATCGGAAATTATTTTTTTTTCTTAACTTATTTACATATTCTTCTTTCATCTTTGCAATAGTAAACTACGTTCTTTCAGAAAATTACTCTTTGAAAAATGATTTTATTAAATGATAAATATAATGAATAGAGAAGAATTTGTTCGAATGCATGTCATATATTTGGCTTTTCAGTGGATATTTTTATGAATGAATCAAACTGGCTTCTATCTAAACTGTACTTGTTTTTTTGGAATATATTAAACAAAGTACACTTATTTACATGTGAGAAATAGTAAAAAACTGAATTTGTACTGCGATCAGGTAGATAAATTAAGAAAAAATGGCATTTCCTGATCATGCTATTGAAAACAAGCCACCAGCAACTTTTCAGTTTGCATAATCAGAAGAATTCTTAACTTATTTACATATTATACTTTCATCTTTGCAATAGTATGATACCTTTTTTCGTAAATTTATTCTTTAAAAAATGATATTAATGATGATGAAAATATCATGAATAGAAAAGGAATTGTACCAATACGTCATATTTTTGGCTTTTTAATTGGTATTTTTATGCAGGAATCAAACTTCTATTTTAACTTGATATTAAATGAATAACATTTATTTACATATTCTTCATTTAGTAAAAGCAGTCGCTAACTATCCACCATGAATATCATGACCTGTACCACGTGTACTAGGGATATGCAAAAATAAAAATGAATAGATAAGGAATTGTTCAAATACATGTCATATATTTGCCTCTTTAGTGGGTATTTTTATGTATGAATTGATCTTCTATTTTAACTGTACTTGCTTGATTTTAAAGATATTAAATAAAGAATATTTATTTGCATATTCTTCTTTTATCTTTGCAATAGAACGATGGGGTTTCAAAAAAAAATGATATTTTGAATTATAAAAATAATGAATAGAGAAGGAATTGTTCAAATACATGTCATATATTTGGCTTTTTAGTGGGTTTTATATGTATGAATTGAACTTCTATCTCAACTGTACTTGCTTGGTTTTTAAACGATGCGGTGTGTCATAAGAATATTCTTAAAAATTATTATATTAAATGATAAAAATAATCATTTTTAAGAATAATTTTATGACACAATGTATTGTTCTATTGTAAAGCTAAAAGAAGAATATGAAAATACATGTTATTCTTTTAATATCTTTAAAAAACAAGCAAGTACATTTAAGATAGAAGTTCAATTCATGCAAAAAATATACCCACTGAAAAGCCAAAAATATGACGTATTTGTACAACAATTTCTCTATTCATTTTTTTTTGCTTATCCCTAGTACACGTGGTACAGGCCATGATAATCATGGTAGGTAGTTAGCGACTGATTTTACTGTAAGCGCACCACATGCCTACACATGTGAAAAGCAGTTCGAATGTGCAATGTACAAATGTGTTGGTTACTTGCACTCGCTGGTGGGGTTGGACTTTTGCAAGAATCGGGGGCCATTGGAACATTTTTTTTAACAGAAAAAAATGTCCAATGCAGGAATCGTACTCGGGTCCTAGTGGTCAAAAACCAAACGGTTTAACCAGCCTTCCACCGACCCCCTTCCCTATTTATTATTTCTATCATTAAAAAAATCATTTTTTAAGAATAATTTTCAAAAATAACGTATCGTACTATTTCAAAAATATGAGGTTTGTACAATTTCTTCTCTATTATAATTAATAGAGAAAAAATTGTACAAACCTCATATTTTTGGCTTTTCAGTGAGTATTTTAATACATTATTCTCATCAAAATCATTATTTTTATGTTATGTTCCGTAACTTTGCCTACAGGAGAGATCGTGTATAATCGCCAATGAGTAGTTTGCCATGATGTTTGACTGAGTAGATGGTAATATATTCAGATATGGTTACTTGTTCTGCTAATATAAAAAAATATATTGGTATTTATATATATTGTGAAAAAAAATAGTACAAATGTGATATTGTACTGGGATAAGGTGGGAAAATTAAGAAAAAGGCATCTCCTGATCGTGCAAATGAAAGTTGTTGATGGATTGCGCCATCTATCGGAATAAATTCCAACTAGTTTCGTTGATTTTTTAAGTATTCCAGAATTGACAAAATACCAATTCTTGATTAAATCAAGAAAAGCTAACCATGTACGTGTTTTGGGCTGTTTGTCCATTTATATATGGGTTTTTAGTTCTTCAACATCTAAAAACTCTAAGATATCTGGTGTGTTATTCAATTTCTTATGTCTGTAATAAATACCACGATAATCCTATTAGAACACAAATATTTGAGCTGCTCTGAAACTTATATCCTTGATTCAGATAAATGTTTTATTGGTCAATATCCTGGTACAAATATATATCTTACTTTAGTTGATATAAATATGAAGGCATATCCTTCTGACAACTCACAAGAGAATTTTAGATGCCATCGATTTATTTATATTTTCTACAATATTCAGCAAATGTCAAAAGTGGTTAGCTTTTCTTGAATAATCAAGAATGGGTATTCGGCAAATATTGCGATATTTATTCCGATAGATGGCATAACCATCAGCAACTTTCAGTTTGCACGATAAGAAGATGCCCTTTTTTTTTCTTTCTCAAATATCCTAAGTACATTAAAAATCGGCGACCCTTTAAAAAGTGATTCACAGCAAAAGGTATCCAGCTTTAAAATCAGTTTTATATTGTTGGTGGACTGCTGGAGTCCTTTATTTACACGTCACATTTTAACTTACTGTCTACATCTTATGGATTTAATTGTAGCTTTTTTATACCCCTAAAAATTAAAATAGACATTCCCTATAAAATAGTTAAATTACAAACCAATTAAAAATTTTCAGTTAGAAATATCCACGCTGCGCGCGTTTGTTTTTGTAAATATTTCTGTTAGGATAAAGTCGATATTATAGTAAGCCCGTTGAAGAGCAATTAACGCTTGAAAGCTAGCGTTTTTTAAAATAAAAAAGATACTCATTATGAGAATATATTTATAATTTTAATTATTTTGCATACTTTTCTTTCGTTGAATTTGCATACTTTTATTTTTTTATATTATTTAAGACAATAATCTTTAGTTAGAAAGTTCCTTGCCTCCAAACCTTTAGTTTGTAAATAAACGTTAAAAAGGCTTTTCGGATGTTTTCTCCTAGTACATCAGGTCACTAGCGCAACAATATTGAAAACACATTATAATTAGGACATTAGAACTATATTCTTAATCATTTTTACTACACCGTGGAACAAAAATCTCCAATCTGAGAGGAAAGACTACATGGTGAAAGTCCAGTTATATCTATAAGGAACGAGAAAACTACCAAGTCCCATGTAGTCCATCGTAAATCCACCAACAATCTCGGATATGGTCCTGAAGTTCTAAATCCAATAAGGTAACCTTTATTTCCCATTTCACCGCCACTAAATCAAGAAGCACTATATTGTCAATATAAATTATAAGATAAAACTCACCGTCTATTTATGGTCATATTTCTCCTCTTTCTTTATCCTTTCACCTTTAGATAATAAAAGGTAAAATGTTTATTTCCTTTAGGATTTAGTCCATATGAATGTAAACTATAGTTTTATTATCCCATTGTATAATTACTTTGTACATAATTTGTACGAATTTTGTATTATGCATAAAAGAAACATTCGTGCTTTTAAATCCTTTCGTTTTATATATATAGATGGCGCGTTATTGCTTTGTGTTAATTTATGCCTAACTGGCCTTGTCTTTATTGTTTGTGGAAGAGCATTGCTCGATGCAAATATTTGAATGTAATTCTACTATCCTATAAGCTTATGTCCATAGTTCTCTTTAAACCTATTTCTGAGATTCCACCCTTCAGTGCTGCGTATATAAGCAGAATCGTCCAATACAGTATTAGAGCTCTGAGAAGCGGTCTGGTGGATTAAATTGGTGAAACCGCTGGGAGGGTTCACCACTGATGAGCCAAGCTTTCCCAATATATTTTTTCATCGCAGTAAGGGCAGTAGAAGTTTGTATTATGTATATAAAAAAACATTCTTTCTTTTAAATCCTTTCGTTTTATATGTATAGATGGCGCGTTATTGCTTTGTGTTAATATTGTACTTGTATAATTATATAAGTTCATGTTTGTATATGTCTGTTCATATACATTCACAATCTTATTTGACCATATCTGGATGAAATGTAAAAGAATATAGAGTAATGTATGGAAACGGTTAATTGTTGAAACCCCAGGAAATATGCTAATTAGGTAAATATCTGACTAAATTGCATATTTTCGGGGTCTGAAATGAGGATGATGATAAGGATAATATGATAGTTAACTCTTATTGTAATTATAATTACTATTAAGAGTGTAATAGGGATATATAATCATAACATATAACTAATACAACAGCCAAAGTTTATTAAGGCATTCCGCTTTGTAATAAATCCTCATACAAAGGGGAAAAGTAAAACCAAATATTTACATAATTAGGGTATAAGAAGAGAATTGTTTTACAGATATATTACATCAATTAATATATACATCAATACAAGTGTGGCGACCACACTTTACTTCAGCGAGCGCGAACTGGGACAAAGCTCCACTACACACACGGGCAGTGGACGGCCTCGGCAACCGCGAGCGTCAACCTGACTACGCATGCGCGAACATCCAGATTCTGGCCACTCACGCGGTAAACAAGAAGACTTGATCCCAACGGCCGTTACTTCTTTTCTCTTTATATATTTCTAGCTTTAAATAAATTAATTTTAATTATAATTTTATCAGCGGCCTTTCCACAAGCCACACCAACACATCACACAACCATTCCACACATATATACATAATTAATAAATAAATTAATATAAACATTAAAAAAGGCATATCCTATCGACGTTCACATGAACCTTTTAGACAACGTTGTATATCAGTTGATTTCTGTTCCACTAGATGGCGCTTTACCATCCAAATATTTCATGTGGACGTGGTCAGGATATGACTTTTTCGATATTAATACTAACACCTGACCTTCATTTATTTATTTATTTCTTCATTATTTGTTCATATATATAAATACACCTATCCCCCGATTTACACGGTAGATACGTTCCTGAGAAAAACGTGTAAATCGGGGGATAGGTGTACACAGAAATAAAAATAAAATGCATTGACAGGTTAAAATATGTAGTCAGCACATAAGCTCGGGATTCCTCGTGAGATGTGTACACAGCGCATGTGTTCAATCATAGTAGCATTTAGTATAGTGCGATAAAAACAAAAACCTTATTTGGAAAACCGTGTAAAAGCGAAAACGTGTAAAACAAGTACCATGTAAATCGGGGGATAGGTGTACATGTTTTGGATTTTATTTTGTGAAGCTATTTTCCCAAAATATTTTCATATTCTGCACCTAGTTGTAGTACAAGTTTTTTTTTTAACAAAATCAATAAGGTACCTAAGGCCTGGTTTCTTTTTACTAATTTTTATTTCTCGAGATTTTGGGCTTAACAAGTCTTTCAACAGGGAAACCTAGAAATACGGAAGTAATATATCTAGGTTCCCGTGTTGAAGGGTATTTTAGTCTGAAATCTTGAGAAATAGAAATTTGTAAAAAGAAACCTAGCTTTAGATTCCTTATTGATTTTGTCAAAGGAAAGCAGGGAAGAGAATCTTTATCATTGTAATATAAGTTATGAAAAAAAGGCATCTCCTTATCGTGCAACTTAAAGTTACTGATGGCTTGCGCCATCTATCGGAATAAATATCAACTATTCTCGTTGATTTTTAAATATTCCAGAATTGGCTAAAAACCCATTCTTGATTAATCAAGAAAAGCTAACCATACGTTTTGGGCTGTTTGTCCATTTATATATGGGTTTTTTAGTTCTTCAACATCTAAAACTCTAAGATATCTGGTGTCTTATTCACTTTCTTGTGTCTGTAATAAATACCACGATAATCCTATTGGAACACAAATATTTGAGCTGCTCTGAATTACCAGGTCTATTAGTATGAAACGCGAAAATGGCTGCCAGAGAACGCTGTGCAACTTTATTTGAGCCGACGGTGGCGCTGTTGAAGGCATTTTGTTTTTTGACTCACGTGGCATCAGCATGCGTGGAGTTTTAGAAAAATTCAAATCGTGGAAAATTTCTGGAGCCCGTGGAAAATGGTGATTTTCGAGCCAAAAAGTGCCCATTTGCGGGAAGTTTTGTTGTTCGCCTTCAACTGGAAGAAAAGTGCCACTGAAGCCCACCGAATGCTCGAGGAAGTTCATGGCGACCACGCTCTGAACAAATCACAGTGTTATAGGTGGTTTAAAAAATTCCAAAGTGGCGATTTCGAACTTGATAATGAACCACGTGGAAAACCGCCCCCAAAAGTTCGAGGACGCTGAACTGCAAGCTTTGTTGGATGACGACAGTACCCAAAAGCAGGAGAAACTCGCGAAACAGCTCCAGGTGTCTCAATGGTTCTGTTTCCCTACGTTTAAACAGCCTCAGAATGCCCAAAAGCTTTCCAGATAGGTCCCCCACGAGTTGAGCGAAAGGCAGCAAGAACGGCGTCTGGTAACCTGCGAAGGGCTGCTCGCCAGGCATGAAAAGAAGTAATTTTTGCACCGAATCGTAACTTCTGATGATAAATCGATCCACTTCAGCAATCCTATGCGCCAAAAGTCGTGGGGCCTGCTCGGCCAATTTCCAAAACGGAAGCCTAGGCCCAATCGCTTAGGAAAAAAGGCAATGCTTTGCGTATGGTGGGACCAGACCGGCGTAGTATATTTCAAGCTCCTGAAACCTGGCGAAAACGGTCAATACTAGTCGCTACGAACATCAAATGCACAGTTTGAGAGAGGCATTGAATGAAAAAAGACCGGAATTGTGTGAAAAGCACAACAAGCTGATACTGCAGCATAACAACGCTCCAGCCCACAACGCTACAGTGGTCAAAAACACCATAAAAGACTTGGGCTGGGAACTCTTACACCACCCGCCGTACTCACCAGACTTAGCGCCGTCGGACCACCACCTTTTCACATCTTTAGGACACGCCCTAAAAAGCCAGGAATTTTCGATCTCAGACATACTCCGAAAATGGCTTGTTGACTGGTTCGACTCAAAAGGAATAGAATTTTTCAGACAAGGAATTCGAAATTGCCTGAAAGGTGGTCCGAGTGTATAGCTAATCAGGGCAATTACTTTGAATAAAAAATCTTTTGTTGTATGGAATTGGTGAACTTTTGAATTCACTGAAAATTTTCGCGTTTCATACTAATAGACCTGGTATATCCTTGATTCAGATAAATGTCTTATTGGCCAATATCCTTGGTACAAATATAAATCTTACTTTGGACGATTTGGAGATGCCTTCTTCATAATTTATGAACCTTATCCCAGTACAATATCACATTTGTACTATTTTTTCACATTGTAATATAGGTGTTGAGAATATATACACCCTTGAAGACATATATTAATGTCACATCATGTTGTGTCTCTATGTCTGCTAACGTTCTTGCGGGATGTCCAGGGCCTGGCGATGAAGCTGGCCTACCTTCTACTGATGGCTAGTAGCCTGCAAGGTGTAAGAAGCCTGCTACTGGAAGGCTCTCCCACCAGCTACGCCCAGTTCAAGCCCTGGAACCCTGGTATCAGCTCGGCCATGCTAGCTTTCGAGTTCCAGACCACTTCCCCACACGGTCTGCTACTGTACGCTGACGACGGTGGAGTCCAAAGGCAGTTCCTCGAGCTCAAGTTGGTTGAAGGATCAGCCAGGTTGAGAATCAATCTTGCAAGAACTCCAAGCAGTCCTGTGTTCTTCCTCGGTTCTGGTTTAAACGACGGATCGTGGCACAAAGCTGTCCTAACCATCAGTCCAGATGTCCTATCCTTTTGTCTAGACCGTGACAATAGGACGCAGCCATTCCAGGCCGGTGCTACGCGAGCCAATCTCAGCAGCGCTCTGTACGTCGGTGGGCTGCCCAGCTGGTACGGCTCTAAGTTGACCAGTCTTGCCTTCCCTCTCATATACTTCGAACCCCACTTCCAAGGTGCCGTTAGGAACGTCGCCTATTCCTTTGACGGAGAGCCGCCTAGGACTCAAGATCTTGTGGAATTCAAAGGAATACGGACTTCAAACACGGGAGAACCTTGCAAGGACAACGGGCCTTGCTTGAACCAAGGGATTTGCATTGCTACAGATACGGGGCCAATTTGTGACTGCCGCTTTGTGGATTTCGCTGGAGCTTCTTGCGAGAAAGGTAAGTTCCTCTTTGTCGACCTTTGCCCTGATTACACACCGGCGAACACATTCACACACATGTTCATTTTCTATTTAAAATATACAAAGTACACGCAATATAGAAAGGAGAAAGAATTTACCGCATTTTGAAAATAGTTCCCTACTGTCCATTACTGCAATGGCAAATATTTAGAAGGCTTTGGCTCATCTGTATTAAACCTTTGAGAGGGTTCATCTCGGATGAGCCAGGCCCTTCCAATATTCTCACATTTCAGTAAAGAACGGTAGGAAGTTGTTTCAGTAACGTTTTAAGATTGTCGCACAAATACACAATTTTCCATACTTAAATATCAAAGTTTTCCTAATACACAATAATTGTTTTTAATGCTATTAAGATTTGCCTAACGTGTTTTTATATGGTAATTGAAATTGATAAAATTTATGAAAAGTGAAAAAGAAGTTGTTTTAGTAACGTTTTAAGATTGTCGCACAAACACAATTTTCCATACTTAAATATCAAAGATTCGCTATTACACAATAATTGTTTTTAATGCTATTAAGATTTGCCTATCGTGTTTTTATATGGTAATTGAAATTTATAAAATTTATGAAAATTGAAAAAGAAGTTGTTTTAGTAACGTTTTAAGATTGTCGCACAAATACACAATTTTCCATACTTAAATACCAAAGTTTCGCTAATACACAACTATTTTTAATTCTATTGAGATTTACTTAAAAAAACGTGTTTATATGGTAATAGAACTTGATAAAATTTATGAAAAGTGAAAAAGAAACGTCATTGAGGTGGTTGGTGTTATTAAAATTGAGTTACTCATTGATTATAAATGTTAACAATTCTCTAAATAAAGCTTGAATCACTAAAATGAATTTGGAATTAAAAAATACTTCATTACCAAATGGTACTTTTCTTTTATTAAGCCATAAAGTAAGGCAAGCTTTCGAAAAAAAAAGTTTTTACATATTTACAAAACTATTTACATATTTACAGCTTATATTCGATTTTATGCAAATAAAATATTTTTGGTCGAAAGCTTGCCTTACTTCATTTCTTTTAAAAATATAGCCCACCGTTTATGTTACTATGGTGGTGGTGTCTTGTCTATTTTTCGCTCCATGGAAAGGGAGGTGCCATTGCCCTGTTAGTCAGTCACATTTCAGAGTTCCCTGTTCACGGTTACCATAGCGGCTCACGACACCGTACTACAGGGCAGTCCCTTACTTGTGCTGCTTCTCCCGACCAGTTAGTTCTTCATTGCCCCGTTAGTCAGCCACATTTCAGAGTTCACGGTTACCGTAGCGGCTCACGACACCGTACTACAGGGCAGTCCCTTACTTGTGCTGCTTCTTCCGCCTGCCACGTAGAGGAGGGGTTGGACTTCTGTACATGTTACTATGACACTGTGATATTTTATTCACAGAACGACAGAATAACATACGTGTGTCAAGATTATTATTGAATTTAATAAAAAATAATTACATTGCTAAAAAATAATTCAACTTTTAAAATTGGTAAAAAGAAAGCACGATTAGAATTCAAACCTATATGCTATTATGAGGCTATGCAAATTTCTATAAAATTATGTAAATAGACATGTTTCAAAGCTATTATTAATATAGAATATCACGAACACAATATCTAAATCAATAATTACAATAAGGAATCGATGAATATCATTGTGAGGAAGAGACAAAAGCTAACATGGCGTCAAGTTTCTTCATTAAAGATATATAAGCTTAGGGAAAGCGTACGTAGTTAGCTTTTCTTGATTAATCAAGAATGAGTATTTAGCCAATTCTGGAATAATTAAATATCAACGAATAGTTGTTATTTATTCCGATAGATGGTGCAAGCCATCATCAACTTTCAGTTGCACGATAAGGAGACGCCTCTTTTTCTTTTCTTAATAAACTTAGCGAGCTTTCAGACAATAACTTCCTTCAAAAGGCTGTAATACAAATACAAGCTTGTATTCGTGTTAGGAGCTAAGATTTTCCTATTCTATCATCGAGCAGAGTAAACACCAATACCTCTAAGTAATTAACACTTTTAATTTCCTTTCATAACTAACTAATTTACATCATTTAAAACCAAATATATACATGTAAAGTAGTCCGGTCATCTAGTCAAAAATATTAATATATAAATCTATGAAAAACAACTTATAAAAATGCTAACAAATCGTTATTATAGAGCCTGTTGAAGGAGGTATTTGTCCGAAGGTTTGACAAGCTTATCTCTTTAATAAAAAAAAAAACTCGTCGCTTTTACTTTTAGTTTCTTCTTAGTAAATCAATAATTCAAACTATCTTACAATTTTCTATATATCTAATGTGGCCAGCATACAATCCTAGTTAGGAATTTTGACATATTTATACATATTATTAAGGACTCATGTTTTATATTTAGAAAATTCTGTAAATATATCTATGATTTTCTCTCTTGGTTAAAAAAAAACGTAATTGCCAAACTAGGTATATTTGTGGGATGGTTGCGTGATGTGTTGGTGTGGCTTGTGGAAAGGCCACTGATAAAATTATAATTAAAATTAATTTATTTAAAGCCAGAAATATATAAAGAGAAAAGAAGTAACGGCCGTTGGGATCAAGCCTTCTTGTTTACCGCGCGAGTGGCCAGAGTCTCGGATGCTCGCGCATGCGTAGTCAGGTTGACGCTCGCGGTTGCCGAGGCCGTCACACTGCCCGTGTGTGTAGTGGAGCTTTGTCCCAGTTCGCGCTCGCTGAAGCAAAGTGTGGTCGCCACATATTTATTTGTATTTATTTCATTAGTTAGTTGTAAATTCAAGTATGATTTTAGTGTCCTTTCCTTTCTTCTTTAAACTCTACTCAAAACTTGTAATTATTCAATTGTTTATGTAATATAGTATCTTAGTGTTGTTTCTTGACGCAAGCATCGCGTGTTATTTGATAATAAATAAATAGACATATATATCTAAAGAGACAAAGTTCCATCTAGACATATATATATACCTCAAAAAGACACATTCTGAACTCTCCCATGAGTTTTTTAGATAGCAGAGCGTCATCTAGTGGAACAAAATCAATTAAACGTTTATCTTTTGATTTCTCAGAAAGCTTCTTGGACGAATTTTGGCCGTTGAGGTACAGTCTACACCAAGCTAACGAAGGCTAACAGCCTGAAAAAATGGGTTGGTCAAATATTATCGAAAAATTCTGTATCAATGTTTAGTTGAATTTTGTTTCACTAGATGACTCTCTGACATCTTACATACTCATGTGAGTGGTAAGGACATGTCCTTTTTATTTTAATATATACTAATTTATTTTATTCACGATCGAACGTTGTGGCCCACTGTATGTATTACATCCCAAACACGATGCGACGTCAACTATCTCTGTCTTGAGCTCGATTTACCATCTGGGCGACCATTAAGCCAGTGAGTTTCTTTAATTGGTCCACGAAGCGTGTCGGTAGGGTCCAGGTATGTGTCGCCCAGATGTCTTTCCAGTCAGTATGGTGTACTCCCTGTGTCGTGCGATGTGACCGAAGAATCTGCAAACAATTCCGTTGTACAGAAGTCGGTCATCTTCCGAATCCATAGTTGAGATAGTACCGATGTCGCTGTCCAAGGTATACATCGCCAACAATAATCTCGAACGCATCGATTCTCTTCTCTAACGATGATGTTATAATTGAGTTAAATAAATTTAAAATATTTACAGAGTTTCTTTATTAAGGTATCGGGAGTCAAGCTTTCGCGCTTCATCAGGTCACTGGTTCCGTAAAGGCGTGCAACAGATACAATAGAGATTCAGAGAAATACATTTTAAAAAAATCAAAAATAAAAATAGTTTCCAGTTGTTGGGTACAGTTTCAATGGGGGTTGTCATTATATGCGTTGAATATGCTGGAACTGTTGGGGTAGATTTTCTGTTTATACTGTTATTGTCTTTGGAGATTGTAGATTCTAGAATGGGTCTATTGTATTTGGAGAATATGCTATGGAAGTGACATATTGTAGGTTGAACTGATGACCTGTAGAAATTTCGTGCTGGAATATTATATGATGTTATAGTCCAAGACTGAAGCATAAGTAGCCACTGAGAAAACTACTTACGGACTAGTCTCTCCTTGGTTCCCCTTGTTTAGTATATATATGTAAAGCAAACTTTGGCAAATAAGCGTATATTTTAATTCTAACCCTACATCAACACACATCCCTTATAAAAATATTTTTACATAAATTATTAATTTATTTAGAGAATTCGCATTTTAATGAAATTCTGACAGCTTTTTTTTTTCATTTGATAACTCGAAGAAAAAATACCTTTCCATGCAATTAATTTTGAAATGACAAATTTTCTGATTTAAAATTTAATCAGGGCTAGAAAAACACAAGAGATTACTCGAATTTAGAATTCCATTTCTGAAAAGATGTTTTTATTAACAACCGTTTTTATGCAATGTGGTATTAAAATTATTTTTCCACAACCAATATATATTACAAGAATGATTTATAATGTAAATTCATATTTTTATAGTATATATATATATATCTTGCTTTTTTTCCTGAAAGAGTGTATATAAAAGAGAAATAATATTTTTATAATTATAATTTATTTCGAAAAAAATTGTTCATTATTTATCTTTAAAGACATTTATTACGCGGTATGTATATATATATATATGATGGAGATTATCAATATATTCATATATATACTTATATATTTTTTAAATAGAGCAAACCTTTATTGAAAAAAATACCCATCTATATTTTGGCAAAAGAATTGTCCTAGCCATTTAACCAGCTAAACACCTCTTTGGTAAATAGTGAAGATTCCATTTGATCTTTTGTGGACCTCTCTCAACGTCCGCCATGGACTGACGTGAATCTTGATATTTATTCCGATAGATGGCGCTCTGCTATTTAAAATATTCATTAGAGCTGTCAGGATATGTCATATGACCCCTTGATATCCTCTTTTTTAAAGATATTTTCCTTTTCTTTTTAAAATTAGGTATAGTATTCATATTAGGTATGTACCTAGAGGGACACCTCTCCCTTAAATTATGCATCAGAAACTACAATAGTGATAATAAGGAATGAGCCACAAACCAAGTTTTGGAAAATTCAGACAAAAGCCAATAACCTGTATACCATAGTTTCAGACTATGACTCTCATCAGTACAGGGAAAGGCTTTGATTTCATTACATCCTAACGATGAGAGTTTATGATATCGGTCGAATTTACTAGAAGATTGTTTAGGATGTTGATGTAGCAGGAGCCAATTTTCAAGCGATAATACAACATGAAGTCGTGGCGGGAGGATGATGGTAATAAAACAAATAAAGCACCTCTCCCTTTAATTACTTATTTAATTAATTAAATATATATTAAATTAATTATTTAAGTACTAATACAAATATAGAAGTGCCTCTTTAGGTACATAAATATCATCCTCCCGTAACTTTATGTTATGTATATGTCATAATATATGCTCTTACAGGAATAATAAAGTAAATCTGCAGTCGACCAGAGAGAGAGAGAGACGTAGTCGATAGAAGACAACTAACTCACGACCATTTTGACCACATTCCTGAGGGGGGGGGGGGGCCGTCACCACCTGGCGACTATCCTGGTTAGCCCCCCGGTTGTGTACACAAGGAAAACGTTCGTTCAGTGGGTCGGTCGCCCGTCGAGCGGCTCTCTCTCGCTGATTGCCTGGGATGCCTTCAAAACTTGTTGTTTCATTATTTCTCAACTCACCACATCATTACCACTATATTGTCACATATACAGGTTGGCCTTTTGTATGAATTTGCTGAAACTGGTGTAGTGTCTCATTCTAAATCACCACTAGTATGTTTTTCTACTAGGGTGATTAACAAATGCATCGTTTTGATATATAATTAAAGAGAGAGGTTCCTCTTTTGATATATAAATATATTCAAGTATTTTCTAAGAGAATAATGATATATATATGTCATAATATATACTCTTCCAGGAATAATAAAACAAACCTAGAGCCATCCCAGAGAGAGATGGGATGTAAAGTCCGGTCAATTGAGAAAGCAGCGACATTCCAAAGGGGCGGCAAATGGGGGCCGCCCGTCAACACCTGAGGACTATTTTTGGACAGTTTGCGGGGGGCGTGCGACACAAACGGCCGTTCAGCGGTGGCGCTCCCTCTTTCTCGGATGGCTTCCAAATTCCTCTACCAATTTGTGGCGTGATTATTTCCCTTTCCCCACATTATCACTATATTGTCACATATATATATAATATAAATAGTTTCTGCTGTCAAAATTGACGCTGAAATTGAAGTTCATTAAAATTTAAATGTAACCGTTTTCAGAATATTTATTTAATCCTCTGTGGATCTCCTGAAATTGAAGCATGGAAACAGAATACAAGTATATATTGTGGTAACCGAGAGGATCAAACCTGTCGACTCTCCCCCGTTCCTGTGGTAACCGAGAGGGACAGTCAGGGTATGGAGAGTTTTCCAGTACCTCTCTGTACCTTGAAAGACCTTTAACAGTTTTCAAAGAGTACAGGCAATAGTAGTCGAGGCAGAGTGGAAGACTTGGGAATGTCCATACACAAAAACGAAGGGACACAGTTGTACTAGGAAAGTTCCGTGAACAGATAGAGTCAAGCTAGAAGCAAAAGATGGAGAGAATTAAGTATAGATTTCTTACTGGTCTATGGATGCATGATCAAGGGATGAAGTGACGAGGGCTTCCGCTGACTTGGAAGTGGCTGTCCATTTCCGGCTATACGGAGGTTTATATATTCTTCCGATGAGTAAGTACTGGGCCTTCAGCGGTGGAATAAGGGCGTGGATCACGGAAGAGATGTCATTTTATACTCTTAACGACTTCCTGGCAACTTCCTACATCTTTAAACCTCGTTCTTAAACGTTGTTGGACTTCTATATCTCAATCTCTGATATTTAGCTCAACTCATATTCTATTACACAGTTTTTTTATTATCCTCAGTTTGTACAGAGTACATTACATATTGTGATGTGATGACACATGTCAATCATGTGTATAATTATTTACAGGGGTGTTTTTATTATACAACATGAAAATCTTGTTATATTATACACCAATATGGGGTTATTGGTTCAAGTTACCATATAAATATATATACCCCTCAAATACTGATAAAAAAACCTCATTTTTCAAAATTAAGCGCTTTAGAATTGATAATTTAAAAAAATGCCTCGAGAATTTTCTAAGATTTCATTGAAATACAAACTTTAAAGAAGATATAATTATAAATATATATTTTTATTCATATATTAATTTAAAATGATATATTTTTACTTAAAATAACTAGAGTAGAAATCCACTAATTAGAGACTTAAGTAATTAATTAGAAAGATTGGTATAAATAAATTACATTTTTTAATATGAAATTCCTATTTAGAGATATGAATATTTACCCATCAATTTATGTTTTTGTGCCAAGAAATAGTTTGAATGATCAATATTTTAATTAACCAGGTATTTAAGAGATATACATACCATAAGTTATTCTGTATAGAATTGAAACGTTGGGTGGACAAGAAGTTTTTCGTATATTTCAGGCTTCTGATAGCTTTATTTACAATCGTTGAGCGAAACGTCTGTGTAAATAAAAATTTTCTTTCTGATAAAGATATCAATTTTATACTTTATATATCTCTCAATTCCACGACCTGGTGTGTTTAATCTATCTTTAATATAAATTTATTTAGAAGATATTCTATATAGTCAGATACACTCATGGACAAAACTTAAGGAAGTTGTACCTTTTAAGATGTATATCGGGATTCAGACAATAACTCTGAAAGATACACTCATGGACAAAACTTAAGGAAGTTGTACCTTTTAGCATGTATATCGGGATTCAGACAATAACTCTGAAAGATACACTCATGGACAAAACTTAAGGAAGTTGTACCTTTTAACATGTATATCGATATTGAAACAATAACTCTGAATGATACACTCATGGACAAAACTTAAGGAAGTTGTACCTTTTAGCATGTATATCGGGATTCAGACAATAACTCTGAAAGATACACTCATGGACAAAACTTAAGAAAGTTGTACCTTTTAGCATGTACAGTGGAACCTCGACATACGAGTTTAATTCGTTCCGCAACCTTGCTCGTATCTTGAATTACTCGTATCTCGAAGCAAATTTCCCCATACAAAACAATTGAACTACCATTAATCCGTTCCAACCTCCAAAATGTCACCCCAGTTATTTTTGTTACGTGGTTTTAAATAATAAAAACGTATTTATAAATATCAAATATTTATTGCACAAAACAAAAAAGAGAATGTAAAGAAATAAATTAGATATACTCACTGGTCTTTGCCTTTTTCGCTACATTTTTCTCGCTTTCACCTGTAGGCCGTTTAGAAAAAAACATGTCCAAGGAGGTTTGTTTCTTCCTCCCTCTCAGAATGTTTCGGAAATGCGTTAGGCAAGTGTCATTAAAAAGATCAGATGCACGACCTGTTGCAACTTTTTCTGGGTGTTTTTTTTTTCCACGAACTGTGAAACTCTCTCCCACATTCCTAAGATCTCCTTTTAAATTATAAAACTATTTTAGAGGCGTATTATTCTTTTTAAAATAAAACAATTTCTACTGTCCTTACTGCGATGAAAAAATTAAAGGGAGGGCCTGGCTCATCAGTGGTGAACCCTCCCAGCGGTTTCGCCAGTTTAATCTACCACTGTTTAATTTAAACAGGCGAAACCGCTGGGAGGGTTCACCACTGATGAGCCAGGCCCTCCCTTTAATTTTTTCATCGCAGTAAGGACAGTAGAAATTGTTTTATTTTAAAAAGAATAATACGCCTCTAAAATAGTTTTATAATTTGATAACAGATGGCGCTCTAGTACATCGTAAGATCTCCTTTATCTCACTTGTAGAAATTTCACGTTTTAATTCAATACTCATAATCTTTTTCTTAGCACTTGACTTTTTACAAACTTTCTTCCGATCCATGGTTACAAAAATAAATGAACTAAAACTGTAAATGTAAACCCAACACAAAACGCGAACACAAAACACAACTTATCACAGCGGAAGCACGCTGCTAACTGATCGTGATGGCGCGACTGCGTGTTACTACCGAACCGAACTCGTATCTCGAATTTCGCTCGTAACTAAAAGCAAAAAATCACTTGCTCGTCGGCTCGTATCTCGAAAAACTCGTATGTTGGGGCGCTCGTATGTCGAGGTACCACTGTATATCTCGATTCAGACAATAACTCTGAAATATACATTCATTGACAAAACTTAAGGAAGTTGTACGTTCTGAAGTGGAGAGAATATCATCAACATTAAGAACACTCGTCCCATACAGGATTCTTCTAGATAGGTAAACAGAAGTAACATAGCAGTTATCTACAGAAAATGGAGAATAACATCAACATTAAGAACACTCGTCCCATACAGGATTCTTCTAGATAGGTAAACAGAAGTAACATAGCAGTTATCTACAGAAAATGGAGAATATCATCAACATTAAGAACACTCGTCCCATACAGGATTCTTCTAGATAGGTAAACAGAAGTAACATAGCAGTTATCTACAGAAAATGGAGAATAACATCAACATTAAGAACACTCGTCCCATACAGGATTCTTCTAGATAGGTAAACAGAAGTAAACATAACAGTTATCTACAGAAAGTGGAGATTAACATCAACATTAAGAACACTCGTCCCATACAGGATTCTTCTAGATGGGTAAACAGAAGTAAACATAACAGTTATCTACAGAAAATGGAGAATAACATCAACATTAAGGACAGACGTCCCATACAGGATTCTTCTAGATAGGTAAACAGAAGTAAACATAACAGTTATCTACAGAAAGTGGAGATTAACATCAACATTAAGAACAGACGTCCCATACAGGATTCTTCTAGATGGGTAAACAGAAGTAAACATAACAGTTATCTACAGAAAATGGAGAATAACATCAACATTAAGGACAGACGTCCCATACAGGATTCTTCTAGATGGGTAAACAGAAGTAAACATAGCAGTTATCTACATAAAATGGAGAATAACATCAACATTAAGGACAGACGTCCCATACAGGATTCTTCTAGATGGGTAAACAGAAGTAAACATAGCAGTTATCTACAGAAAATGGAGAATAACATCAACATTAAGGACAGACGTCCCATACAGGATTCTTCTAGATGGGTAAACAGAAGTAAACATAGCAGTTATCTACAGAAAATGGAGAATAACATCAACATTAAGGACAGACGTCCCATACAGGATTCTTCTAGATGGGTAAACAGAAGTAAACATAGCAGTTATCTACAGAAAATGGAGAATAACATCAATATTAAGGACAGACGTCCCATACAGGATTCTTCTAGATGGGTAAACAGAAGTAAACATAGCAGTTATCTACAGAAAATGGAGAATAACATCAACATTAAGGACAGACGTCCCATACAGGATTCTTCTAGATGGGTAAACAGAAGTAAACATAGCAGTTATCTACAGAAAATGGAGAATAACATCAATATTAAGGACACTCGTCCCATACAGGATTCTCCTAGATAGGTAAACAGAAGTAAACATAGCAGTTATCTACAGAAAATGGAGAATAACATCAACATTAAGGACAGACGTCCCATACAGGATTCTCCAAGATAGGTAAACAGAAGTAAACATAGCAGTTATCTACAGAAAATGGAGAATAACATCAACATTAAGGACACTCGTCCCATACAGGATTCTCCTAGATAGGTAAACAGAAGTAAACATAGCAGTTATCTACAGAAAATGGAGAATAACATCAATATTAAGGACAGACGTCCCATACAGGATTCTTCTAGATGGGTAAACAGAAGTAAACATAGCAGTTATCTACAGAAAATGGAGAATAACATCAACATTAAGGACAGACGTCCCATACAGGATTCTCCAAGATAGGTAAACAGAAGTAAACATAGCAGTTATCTAGAGAAAATGGAGATTAACATCAACATTAAGGACAGACGTCCCATACAGGATTCTCCAAGATAGGTAAACAGAAGTAAACATAGCAGTTATCTAGAGAAAATGGAGAATAACATCAACATTAAGGACAGACGTCCCATACAGGATTCTCCAAGATAGGTAAACAGAAGTAAACATAGCAGTTATCTACAGAAAATGGAGAATAACATCAACATTAAGGACAGACGTCCCATACAGGATTCTCCAAGATAGGTAAACAGAAGTAAACATAGCAGTTATCTAGAGAAAATGGAGATTAACATCAACATTAAGGACAGACGTCCCATACAGGATTCTTCTAGATGGGTAAACAGAAGTAAACATTGCAGTTATCTACAGAAAATGGAGAATACCATCAATCTTTCTTCAAGTTGGGTCCATCTTCTGTGTTACGTCTTTTGACTGTGCTGTTTCTCCAGAATTTGAACAAAGCCAATATATTGGTCTTGCTTTTCACTACTTTTGTCAATAAAACATGGCGAATTGTCTTCATAAGCAATCTTCTGGCAGAGAATTACTTTCTCATCTTCCGCATCCAGACAGTAAAACGTGTAGTGTGGGAAGTCCTTTAAAATCCTAATTGCAATTAATCCTAATGTATATATCATAGATTTTTGATGCTCATTTATGGATATTCTTTTAGAAATTTATCAATGCATCAGCCTTTTCATTTTCCGGATTGACTATGTCAGATATTATCCATTGGAAAATAATTCTGCTTTCTTTGTTAAATTTCATTGGTAATTTTTGACTATTTGTTTCAAATTTATCCTAAAGATAAAGTTTGCCTGGCCGCCATTCATATTACTTTATAAATAGACACTTCGGATAGATAAATCTTTATTTTCTCAACCTTTCAATTAATATCTTTTGTTATGATGCATTAGCGGGCCATCTGTTATCAAAATTCGAAACTATTATAGACGCGTACGATTCTTTGTTAAAAATAAACGATTTCTACTGTCCTTACTGCAAAAAAAAAAAAAAACTTCCATTAATATTTTCATTGCAGTAAGGGCAGTAGAAATTGTTTTATTTTTAAAAAGAATCATACGCGTCTATAATAGTTTCGAAATTTAATATATTTTGTCTTCGTCAGAAGAAATAAAAAAAGCCGTTTGGTAAGGTGTTAAAAATTGTTCTGAGGTTAAAAAGGCGTTCTCAAATTTTCCCAATGAATAATGTAGGAAATTATATTTATTATTTTATGTTCATATCACTCAACAATTTTGATATTTAGATTTTGCTAATTTCTGTAAACCTTTCCTCATTGTTTATCTTATATTCTATAAATTTAATTCGTTTTGCTGGGGGTCGGTGGAAGGCTGGTTGAACCGTTTGGTTTTCGATCACTACGACCCGGGTTCGATTCCCGCATTGGACAATTTTTTCTGTTTAAAAAAAAATGCTCCAATGGCCCCCGATTCTTGCAAAAATCCAACCCCACCAGCGAGTGCAAGTAACAAAACGGGGCTCTGGCATATTTGTAAGTGCAAAGTCGAACTGTTTTTCACATGTGTAGACATGTGGTGCGCTTACAGTAAAAATCAGTCGCTAACTACCCACCATGATTATAATGACCTGTACCACTTGTACTAGGGATAAGCAAAAAAAAAAATTCGTTTTGCGTCATAAATATATTGCAGAATCATTCTGAAAAGTTTTTTTTCCTAAATTTCTCTACGAGACAATATATAAACAGTATATTATAAATAGATAATTTACATGATAAAATTAGTAAACAATAAATACTATTTTTTCTATCTTAATAGAATATAAACATAGCATAAAATAATCCGATATATATATGTTATATTAAACTATTATTTTATTTATAAAATTAATTTCATAGATGCAAATACTCTGTTAAATCGACCGCCAGAGATCACGCTTCCCCTATAAAGACTCATTGTTGTTGTTTCCCGATGGCCGGCTCAAACCTTTTGTACATTATGTAAATAAGTTTTACCGTTTTTTTTATTCTTACGCCTAAATCCAGGCAGTACTTTTATCAAACTATGTTTTTTATATATTCCTTTAGTTCAATTAAATCACTGATCAAAACTAATTAATAATTATAGTTTCAAGATTTTAACCATGACTGCATTATCATAGCATAATCCACACGATAATCAAAAATCAACATAGAATCTATTTTTTATTTAAAACATATATATAAGCGATTTATATAATATTATAGCTATATAAACGAAATTAGAGATAAAACTAAAATACACTTATTTTTCTCGTAGTAGTATTTTCTTTAGTAAGTTCTTTTATTTTCTATTGGCAATTGGCTACAGAACATTATCAATGAAAAGACCGTGTTAGCTCAATAAAAACAAATTAATTTTCAAAGCAGACGTCAATGGTATTGTTCCCGCCATTTTTCTTCTTTTTGTTTCTCTTTTGTCAATGTTTTTTTTATCTTTTTTTTTGTTTTTGTTTTGGAGAGTTTATTATTAACTTTTATTGCTGAATTCCCTTTATAGTAAGTTAGTTTTTTATATATCTCACTTTTACTAATAACAAATAAAAAATTTAAAAAAAAGTATATAGATTGTATTTTTTTATATATGAAAACATAGATTAAATGAAGTAATAATACCATATATTTTGAAAATAGAACAATCCATAAATAAATCTTTAATTAAAAGGGCATATATTGGATCAAAATATAATTTATTTTACTAATATTTCAGTTGGCTGAATGCCAACCTTTATCAAGGTGTTATAACATATTAATGTGTGTCAACAACAATTTATAATATACAACAATAAATATATATAATATAAAGATATTTTATTTACACTTATATATCATAGATTAAACTACTCGGTTAAATCGACCGCCAGAGGTGGCGCTTTCCCTTTATATAACCTATTGTTATTTCCCGATGGCCGGTTCAAACCTTTGTAATTATGTAAATAATCTTTTGTTTTCCTTTTTTTTCTACTACGCCTTAAGACAGGCAGTACTTTTATCAAATTATCTTTTTATATATCCCATAAGCTCAATTAAAGCTATTTCTAATCTTCATTATTTTTTTATTATTATACTTTCAAGATTTTAACCACGACTGCATTAACATAGCATAATCCTCAAGATAATCAAAAATCAACAGAAAATCTTTATTTCCTAACAATAAAAGATCTTTATATGTACACACACACACACAAAAGCCTTTATTAAGACGCACTGGTCTTATAGAGTATTCTCCCCGAGATAACAAGAGAGATAGGCCTATGGAAGTGGGGAATATACAGAAGAAGAAAAAGAAAGATTATGCAAGTATGATATATACATACATATATACAACATAACAACAAAAGCCCCCATTAAGACCCAAAGTCTTACAAAAGACTCGACTGCAGGATCCAAGAAGCAAAGTGAGAAAGAGAAGAAGTGAACAACAACATTTTTTAAAAATAATATATATATATATACACATATATACATATTAACTCAATTCAAAGTAACAGTAACGATGCCTTTTTATTCACTGCCTTGTAAAACCCACATAGATCCAGTGAAAAATTTCTATCTGTTATGTAGTTTGTTAAAATATCCTCAACTGAAAATATCTTTATATAACATATATATATGGAAAAGGGCATCTCCTTATCGTGCAACTGAAAGTTAGGAGATGCCTTTTTTCATAATTATGCACCTTATCCCAGTACAATATCACATTTGTACTATTTTTTCATATATATATCTATATGTTCAAATATATTGCAACAAAAAATATTCTACAAAATATAACGAAAAGTAAATTAATTGAGAAATAGTGCAGAATTGAAATTGTAATAGGATCAGATGGATAATCCTTTTCGTTCAACTAAATATTGCTGATGGCTTGCGCCACCTGTCGGAATAAATACCAATTAATTTTTGAATTTTAATTATTACAGAAATATCCAAATGCCATTTTTTTGATTAATCAACAAAATCCTGGGTATATAAGTTAGGACAATAACTAGAATGATTAAAAAATCAACAATTAGTTGATTTTTCTGACAGATGGCAAAAGCCATCAGCAACTTATATCTCTCATTGACGCTTGCTAAATTCGAAAAAAAAATCTATTAATCAAACCCAAATTCAAATTTTTATATATTGATAAGGCACAATTTGGATTATATATTCTTCGACATTATCATCAAACATGTTCCGAACATGAACTCCCCAAATGGCAGGGATCTGTTTAGATTCAAGGCGGCTTTAAGCTCCTGATCCGGACGTGCCCTCGGAAAGGGCTACGTCGATTGTATACATCTCTCTTTATTCCTACCATTATTATTACCTTATAACTCCCTTTGAGTGTAAAGATTGACGAGATGTCAATAAAGTTGTTTAATTGTCAATTATCACTATTTGGATTATAGATTAGAACTACAAGGTAATAAGACCAAATCCAAATAAATAGTGTGTGATGTTTTGTTAAAAACATTGTTACTGAAACTTCACACACTATTTATTTATTTGTATTTGGTCTTATCAGTTTGTGTTTATATTTTGATATGAATATTAATGTGATGATTTCTAAATATTTTTAAAAGTTTTGATATCAAAATGTATCTTTATAACTTTCATTTATAATTTATATTGATAAATATTAAAAATGGCATATCCTGACCAGGAGCACATGTGCTTTTCAGAAGGCAGAGCGCCATCTGGTCGAACAGAAATAACTACATGTGATCCTGGTCAGGATATGCCTTTTTTATTTTTAATATCAACACCTGACCTTTTTATTTTTTATTTTTCTATTGTTTTTCATTGATAAATAGATATATCTAATTTCGTATTTAAACGTAATTAAATATGAATATTATTCATATATTTCCTTTAAAATAAGAATTTTCGAGCAAAAAGAAATCTTCAAAAGTATTCATTTATTTGCTTTATATATTTAGAAAACATATATATTTAGCGCTTATATAATTTAATAAGGACTTTTTAAAAATTTCCACCTCTAAAGATAAAAAGTTTTTAAAAGTTTTAATATTACTGGAGCAGAAGACCCTGCTATGAATGTTCTATCGTGTGGTTTAATTATAAGTCGTCTGGTTTTTTAAACGCCAAAATGAGGTGACAATTTATGCTTTCCTCTTTTCTTTTTAACTGACAAAATTTCCCCTTTCTCTGTGTGACATGAAATATATTAAATTTAATAATAATATCATCATATATTTATATATATATTTTAATAAAAAGCATATATTGGATCAAAATATCATTTATTTTTATCAATATTTCAGTTGGCTGAACGCCAACATTTATCAAGGTATTATAACATTTTAAAGTGTGTCAACAACAAACTTAGAGCCACAATAAATGATATTTTGTTCCAATATATGCCTTTCTATTTATATATTTATTTATGGATTGCTATTTTTTCAAAACGATATTTTTATATATCTCAACAGTAATTTAATAGGAATATATTTTTTTGCTTATCCCTAAGTACACGTGGTACAGGGCATGATAATCATGGTGGGTAGAAGTAGGCGACTGCTTTTACTGTAAGCACACCACATATCTACACATGTGAAAAGCAGTTCGACTTTACACTTACAAATGTCCCGGAGCACCGTTTAGTTACTTGCACTCGCTGGTGGGGTTGGACTTTTGCAAGAATCAAGGACCATTGGAGCATTTTTTTAATCATAAAAAAGTGCCAAATGCAGGAATCGAACCCGGGTCGTAGCGGTCGAAAATCAACGGTTTAGAACATCCTTCCACCGACCCCTTCGAAGTATCTTTAATTCTAAGAACTATGAATGCCGGCCATGCAGCTTCTATCTTCATGAGAATCATAAATGTCAAAATTATTTGAAATTCAAACGATTGATATTGCATCTGAAAAAGAGAAATTTAACATTCTATATTGATGACTCTAGCTGTCACTGTAACAAGGATATCCAGGACTCGAGACACCTACTGTTGGAATGTCTTCTTCACCGCTAGACAACAGACAGTAAGCAATGTTGTAGATCTATATCAATTTGTAAAAAGGAGAGAGAATTATCATAGATTTAACTATCTTTATAAATATATTTATGATTATCTTTCTAACCTGAAAGGTTCAGGTTCCTAATATATATTATTGTTTTTTTTATTTATTTTTAATGATTTTTTTTCTTGTATAATATGTTTATAACTGGAATATATTTCGGGAGGATATTGATCTAAAAAGACAAAGGTCGCCTCTACCGTCAAAATAGACGTCAAAACTAGACGCCATCTATTGACCGTCACCGCAAACTAACGACGCAAACTGTCATCGACCCGAGGCCGCTAGTTTTGCGGTGACAGTCAATAGATGGCGTCTAGTTTTGACGTCTATTTTGACGGGAGAGGCGACCTTTGTCTCTTTAGTTGTTTATAACTGTCTCTGTTTAAATATGTAAATCAACGCAATTATCCCTAGCCGGGATATCGTGTTTTGTGTGTTGAAATAAATAGATAGATAGAATAAATATATGGCATACGACGTCTATATAGCCACGATGTAAATTATAACTCTATTATATGTGAGAAATTTATAATTAGCATAGTAGTTAGAGAATTAATAGTTAATTGTTATACAGTCACCTGAACCAACATTGCCATTTGTATACCAGATTCACTCAACCCTAAACTCGAATTTACAATTCTCTCTTCGATAAAATAGAAACTTTGGTATAATTTCCTTATTATTTTTATATCTAGAACTCTCTTAGCTCTGTTAGAATTTAATTTGACAACTACTAACTCTATTTGCATATATTCTAAATGAATATGGCGAAATTTTCAATATATTTTTGTGATTGGATAATTGATGGTCACGTGATAAGCTTTATCGACCAATTAACTTCAAGAGATTGAGACCAAGAGTAAAAAAGGAAGTTCTTTGATGTAAATTGAAAATTATTTGTAGACACTCAGATGTTGGTATACTTTAACAACAAAACTGTGTACTGCGTATTACCTATATCTATTTATTGATAATATTACCATTGGTAAAGAGACACTGCTATTTACCTTATCTATGACTGTCTAAACTTTACAGAAGTGAGACATCGATTGTTCTCTGATCTAAATGATTTAACTCTCTTACATCAACCACTTTGTCTATATATATTTTATGAATTCTGTTGATGAATACATGTAAATTTGTAATTTTTTTATTTTTAGTTTTAATTTGTTTGTTGTTTTGTTGGTTTTCTCTGTAATAGTCGCTAATATTTCAATATTACGCCTGGGGTTGATTATTATTATTATTTTATTGAATTTAAAGAATAGAGGAGCGTAATTGGAACGTCTGTTAGAGCCCAGCTTGCTTTTAATATCTTAGATGCATATTATAGATTTGATATTATTGACATTAAGTGATCATTACTGAATCAATGTATTTTTTGTATTCTCTGATGTTTTTATCCTGTGTGATTCCATTCGTCTAATGTGGATGGTCCACTGGGGAACAACGGCGGGCGGGCAATAAACGGAATGTCCGGGGGCTGGTACTGTAATCAACCGCAGCGTGGTATTGGAGATCGAAGTCGCTCATTAACGTTTTTGTGGCCGAGTAATTAACTATTAATCTGACTTGACGTAACTATTTCTCTAGCAACTACTGTTCTGGTTACATCTACGTCTCTAGAAACTACTGGTAACATCTATAGCAACTACTGATCTGGTTACCTCTATAGCAACTACTGGTCTGGTAACATCTATAGCAATTTTTGGTCTGGTAACATCTATAACAACTACTGATCTGGTTACCTCTATAGCAACTACTGGTCTGATAACATCTATAGCAACTACTGGTCTGGTAACATCTATAGAAACTACTGGTCTGGTTACATCTATAGCAACTACTGGTCTGGTAACATCTATAGCAACTACTGTTCAGGTTACATCTACGTCTCTAGCAACTACTGGTCTGATAACATCTATAGCAACTACTGGTCTGGTAACATCTATAGAAACTACTGGTCTGGTTACATCTATAGCAACTACTGGTCTGGTAACATCTATTACAACTACTGGTCTGGTTACATCTATAGCAACTACTGGTCTGGTAACCACTATAGCAAATACTGGTCTGGTTACATCTATGGCAAATACTGGTCTGGTAACATTTATAGCAACTACTGGTCTGGTAACCACTATAGCAAATACTGGTCTGGTTACATCTATAGCAACTACTGGTCTGGTAACGACTATAGCAAATACTGGTATGGTAACATCTATAGCAACTACTGGTCTGGTTACATCTATAGCAACTACTGGTCTGGTAACCACTATAGCAAATACTGGTCTGGTTACATCTATAGCAACTACTGGTCTGGTAACGACTATAGCAAATACTGGTCTGGTAACATCTATAACAACTACTGGTCTGGTACATCTATAGCAACTACTGGTCTGGTAACATCTATAGCAACTACTGGTCCGGTAACATCTATAGCAACTACTGGTCTGGTAACATCTATAGCAAATACTGGTCTGGTAACATCTATAGCAACTACTGGTCTGGTAACATCTATAGCAACTACTGGTCTGGTAACATCTATAGCAAATACTGGTCTGGTAACATCTATAGCAACTACTGGTCTGGTAACATCTATAGCAACTACTGGTCTGGTAACATCTATAGCAACTACTGGTCTGGTAACATCTATAGCAACTACTGGTCTGGTAACATCTATAGCAACTACTGGTCTGGTAACATCTATAGCAACTACTGGTCTGGTAACATCTATAGCAAATACTGGTCTGGTAACATCTATAGCAACTACTGGTCTGGTAACATCTATAGCAACTACTGGTCTGGTAACATCTATAGCAACTACTGGTCTGGTAACATCTATAGCAACTACTGGTCTGGTAACATCTATAGCAACTACTGGTCTGGTAACATCTATAGCAACTACTGGTCTGGTAACATCTATAGCAACTACTGGTCTGGTAACATCTATAGCAACTACTGGTCTGGTAACATCTATAGCAACTACTGGTCTGGTAACATCTATAGAAACTACTGGTCTGGTTACATCTATAGCAACTACTGGTCTGGTAACATCTATAGCAACTACTGTTCTGGTTACATCTACGTCTCTAGCAACTACTGGTCTGATAACATCTATAGCAACTACTGGTCTGGTAACATCTATAGAAACTACTGGTCTGGTTACATCTATAGCAACTACTGGTCTGGTAACATCTATTACAACTACTGGTCTGGTTACATCTATAGCAACTACTGGTCTGGTAACCACTATAGCAAATACTGGTCTGGTAACATCTATAGCAACTACTGGTCTGGTAACATCTATAGCAACTACTGGTCTGGTAACATCTATAGGAAAATTCTGTTCTTGTTACATCTATAGCAACTACTGGTCTGGTAACATCTATAGCAACTACTGGTCTGGTAACATCTATAGAAACTTCTGTTCTTGTTACATCTATAGCAACTACTGGTCTGGTAACATCTATAGCAACTACTGGTCTGGTAACATCTATAGTAACTACTGGTCTGGTAACATCTATAGCAACTACTGGTCTGGTAACATCTATAGCAACTTCTGTTCTTGTTACATCTATAGCAACTACTGGTCTGGTAACATCTATAGCAACTACTGGTCTGGTAACATCTATAGTAACTACTGGTCTGGTAACATCTATAGCAACTTCTGTTCTTGTTACATCTATAGCAACTACTGGTCTGGTAACATCTATAGTAAATACTGTTCTGGTAACATCTATAGCAACTACTGGTCTGGTAACATCTATAGCAAATACTGTTCTGGTAACATCTATAGCAACTACTGGTCTGGTAACATCTATAGCAACTACTGGTCTGGTAACATCTATAGCAACTACTGGTCTGGTAACATCTATAACAAATACTGGTCTGGTAACATCTATAGCAACTACTGGTCTGGTAACATCTATAGCAACTACTGGTCTGGTAACATCTATAGCGACTACTGGTCTGGTAACATCTATAGCAACTACTGGTCTGGTAACATCTATAGCAACTTCTGTTCTTGTTACATCTATAGCAACTACTGGTCTGGTAACATCTATAGCAACTACTGGTCTGGTAACATCTATAGTAACTACTGGTCTGGTAACATCTATAGCAACTTCTGTTCTTGTTACATCTATAGCAACTACTGGTCTGGTAACATCTATAGCAAATACTGTTCTGGTAACATCTATAGTAACTACTGGTCTGGTAACATTTATAGCAAATACTGGTCTGGTAACATCTATAGAAACTACTGGTCTGGTAACATCTATAGCAAATACTGGTCTGGTAACATCTATAGCAACTACTGGTCTGGTAACATCTATAGCAACTACTGGTCTGGTAACATCTATAGCAACTACTGGTCTGTTAACATCTATAGCAAATACTGGTCTGGTAACATCTATAGCAACTACTGGTCTGGTAACATCTATAGCAACTACTGGTCTGGTAACATCTATAGCAACTACTGGTCTGGTAACATCTATAGCAACTACTGGTCTGGTAACATCTATAGCAACTACTGGTCTGGTAACATCTATAGCAACTACTGGTCTGGTAACATCTATAGCAACTACTGGTCTGGTAACATCTATAGCAACTACTGGTCTGGTAACATCTATAGCAACTACTGGTCTGGTAACATCTATAGCAACTACTGGTCTGGTAACATCTATAGAAAATTCTGTTCTTGTTACATCTATAGGCAACTACTGGTCTGGTAACATCTATAGCAACTACTGGTCTGGTAACATCTATAGAAACTTCTGTTCTTGTTACATCTATAGCAACTACTGGTCTGGTAACATCTATAGCAACTACTGGTCTGGTAACATCTATAGTAACTACTGGTCTGGTAACATCTATAGCAACTACTGGTCTGGTAACATCTATAGCAACTTCTGTTCTTGTTACATCTATAGCAACTACTGGTCTGGTAACATCTATAGCAACTACTGGTCTGGTAACATCTATAGTAACTACTGGTCTGGTAACATCTATAGCAACTTCTGTTCTTGTTACATCTATAGCAACTACTGGTCTGGTAACATCTATAGTAAATACTGTTCTGGTAACATCTATAGCAACTACTGGTCTGGTAACATCTATAGCAACTACTGTCTGGTAACATCTATAGCAAATACTGTTCTGGTAACATCTATAGCAACTACTGGTCTGGTAACATCTATAGCAACTACTGGTCTGGTAACATCTATAGCTACTACTGGTCTGGTAACATCTATAACAAATACAGGTCTGGTAACATCTATAGCAACTACTGGTCTGGTAACATCTATAGCAACTACTGGTCTGGTAACATCTATAGCGACTACTGGTCTGGTAACATCTATAGCAACTACTGGTCTGGTAACATCTATAGCAACTTCTGTTCTTGTTACATCTATAGCAACTACTGGTCTGGTAACATCTATAGCAACTACTGGTCTGGTAACATCTATAGTAACTACTGGTCTGGTAACATCTATAGCAACTTCTGTTCTTGTTACATCTATAGCAACTACTGGTCTGGTAACATCTATAGCAAATACTGTTCTGGTAACATCTATAGTAACTACTGGTCTGGTAACATTTATAGCAAATACTGGTCTGGTAACATCTATAGAAACTACTGGTCTGGTAACATCTATAGCAAATACTGGTCTGGTAACATCTATAGCAAATACTGGTCTGGTAACATCTATAGCAACTACTGGTCTGGTAACATCTATAGCAACTACTGGTCTGGTAACATCTATAGCAACTACTGGTCTGGTAACATCTATAGCAACTACTGGTCTGGTAACATCTATAGCAAATACTGGTCTGGTAACATCTATAGCAACTACTGGTCTGGTAACATCTATAGCAACTACTGTCTGGTAACATCTATAGCAACTACTGGTCTGGTAACATCTATAGCAACTACTGGTCTGGTAACATCTATAGCAACTACTGGTCTGGTAACATCTATAGCAACTACTGGTCTGGTAACATCTATAGCAACTACTGGTCTGGTAACATCTATAGCAACTACTGGTCTGGTAACATCTATAGCAACTACTGGTCTGGTAACATCTATAGCAACTACTGGTCTGGTAACATTATAGCGACTACTGGTCTGGTAACATTTATAGCGACTACTGGTCTGGTAACATCTATAGCAAATACTGTTCTGGTAACATCTATAGCAACTACTGGTCTGGTAACATCTATAGCAACTACTGGTCTGGTAACATCTATAGCAACTACTGGTCTGGTAACATCTATAACAAATACTGGTCTGGTAACATCTATACAACTACTGGTCTGGTAACATCTATAGCGACTACTGTCTGGTAACATCTATAGCAAATACTGTTCTGGTTACATCTACGTCTCTAGCAACTACTGGTCTGATAACATCTATAGCAACTACTGGTCTGGTAACATCTATAGAAACTACTGGTCTGGTTACATCTATAGCAACTACTGGTCTGGTAACATCTATTACAACTACTGGTCTGGTTACATATATAGCAACTACTGGTCTGGTAACCACTATAGCAAATACTGGTCTGGTTACATCTATGGCAAATACTGGTCTGGTAACATCTATAGCAACTACTGGTCTGGTAACATTTATAGCAACTACTGGTCTGGTAACCACTATAGCAAATACTGGTCTGGTTACATCTATAGCAACTACTGGTCTGGTAACGACTATAGCAAATACTGGTATGGTAACATCTATAGCAACTACTGGTCTGGTTACATCTATAGCAACTACTGGTCTGGTAACCACTATAGCAAATACTGGTCTGGTTACATCTATAGCAACTACTGGTCTGGTAACGACTATAGCAAATACTGGTCTGGTAACATCTATAACAACTACTGGTCTGGTAACATCTATAGCAACTACTGGTCTGGTAACATCTATAGCAACTACTGGTCTGGTAACATCTATAGCAACTACTGGTCTGGTAACATCTATAGCAACTACTGGTCTGGTAACATCTATAGCAAATACTGGTCTGGTAACATCTATAGCAACTACTGGTCTGGTAGCATCTATAGCAACTACTGGTCTGGTAACATCTATAGCAACTACTGGTCTGGTAACATCTATAGCAACTACTGGTCTGGTAACATCTATAGCAACTACTGGTCTGGTAACATCTATAGCAACTACTGGTCTGGTACATCTATAGCAACTACTGGTCTGGTAACATCTATAGCAACTACTGGTCTGGTAACATCTATAGCAACTACTGGTCTGGTAACATCTATAGCAACTACTGGTCTGGTAACATCTATAGAAAATTCTGTTCTTGTTACATCTATAGCAACTACTGGTCTGGTAACATCTATAGCAACTACTGGTCTGGTAACATCTATAGAAACTTCTGTTCTTGTTACATCTATAGCAACTACTGGTCTGGTAACATCTATAGCAACTACTGGTCTGGCAACATCTATAGTAACTACTGGTCTGGTAACATCTATAGCAACTACTGGTCTGGTAACATCTATAGCAACTTCTGTTCTTGTTACATCTATAGCAACTACTGGTCTGGTAACATCTATAGCAACTACTGGTCTGGTAACATCTATAGTAACTACTGGTCTGGTAACATCTATAGCAACTTCTGTTCTTGTTACATCTATAGCAACTACTGGTCTGGTAACATCTATAGTAAATACTGTTCTGGTAACATCTATAGCAACTACTGGTCTGGTAACATCTATAGCAAATACTGTTCTGGTAACATCTATAGCAACTACTGGTCTGGTAACATCTATAGCAACTACTGGTCTGGTAACATCTATAGCAACTACTGGTCTGGTAACATCTATAACAAATACTGGTCTGGTAACATCTATAGCAACTACTGGTCTGGTAACATCTATAGCAACTACTGGTCTGGTAACATCTATAGCGACTACTGGTCTGGTAACATCTATAGCAACTACTGGTCTGGTAACATCTATAGCAACTTCTGTTCTTGTTACATCTATAGCAACTACTGGTCTGGTAACATCTATAGCAACTACTGGTCTGGTAACATCTATAGTAACTACTGGTCTGGTAACATCTATAGCAACTTCTGTTCTTGTTACATCTATAGCAACTACTGGTCTGGTAACATCTATAGCAAATACTGTTCTGGTAACATCTATAGTAACTACTGGTCTGGTAACATTTATAGCAAATACTGGTCTGGTAACATCAATAGAAACTACTGGTCTGGTAACATCTATAGCAAATACTGGTCTGGTAACATCTATAGCAACTACTGGTCTGGTAACATCTATAGCAACTACTGGTCTGGTAACATCTATAGCAAATACTGGTCTGGTAACATCTATAGCAACTACTGGTCTGGTAACATCTATAGCAACTACTGGTCTGGTAACATCTATAGCAACTACTGGTCTGGTAACATCTATAGCAACTACTGGTCTGGTAACATCTATAGCAACTACTGGTCTGGTAACATCTATAGCAACTACTGGTCTGGTAACATCTATAGCAACTACTGGTCTGGTAACATCTATAGCAACTACTGGTCTGGTAACATCTATAGCAACTACTGGTCTGGTAACATCTATAGCAACTACTGGTCTGGTAACATCTATAGAAAATTCTGTTCTTGTTACATCTATAGCAACTACTGGTCTGGTAACATCTATAGCAACTACTGGTCTGGTAACATCTATAGAAACTTCTGTTCTTGTTACATCTATAGCAACTACTGGTCTGGTAACATCTATAGCAACTACTGGTCTGGTAACATCTATAGTAACTACTGGTCTGGTAACATCTATAGCAACTACTGGTCTGGTAACATCTATAGCAACTTCTGTTCTTGTTACATCTATAGCAACTACTGGTCTGGTAACATCTATAGCAACTACTGGTCTGGTAACATCTATAGTAACTACTGGTCTGGTAACATCTATAGCAACTTCTGTTCTTGTTACATCTATAGCAACTACTGGTCTGGTAACATCTATAGTAAATACTGTTCTGGTAACATCTATAGCAACTACTGGTCTGGTAACATCTATAGCAACTACTGGTCTGGTAACATCTATAGCAAATACTGTTCTGGTAACATATTTAGCAACTACTGGTCTGGTAACATCTATAGCAACTACTGGTCTGGTAACATCTATAGCAACTACTGGTCTGGTAACATCTATAACAAATACAGGTCTGGTAACATCTATAGCAACTACTGGTCTGGTAACATCTATAGCAACTACTGGTCTGGTAACATCTATAGCGACTACTGGTCTGGTAACATCTATAGCAACTACTGGTCTGGTAACATCTATAGAAACTACTGGTCTGGTTACATCTATAGCAACTACTGGTCTGGTAACATCTATAGCAACTACTGTTCTGGTTACATCTATAGCAACTACTGGTCTGGTAACATCTATAGCAAATACTGTTCTGGTAACATCTATAGTAACTACTGGTCTGGTAACATTTATAGCAAATACTGGTCTGGTAACATCTATAGAAACTACTGGTCTGGTAACATCTATAGCAAATACTGGTCTGGTAACATCTATAGCAAATACTGGTCTGGTAACATCTATAGCAACTACTGGTCTGGTAACATCTATAGCAACTACTGGTCTGGTAACATCTATAGCAACTACTGGTCTGGTAACATCTATAGCAACTACTGGTCTGGTAACATCTATAGCAAATACTGGTCTGGTAACATCTATAGCAACTACTGGTCTGGTAACATCTATAGCAACTACTGGTCTGGTAACATCTATAGCAACTACTGGTCTGGTAACATCTATAGCAACTACTGGTCTGGTAACATCTATAGCAACTACTGGTCTGGTAACATCTATAGCAACTACTGGTCTGGTAACATCTATAGCAACTACTGGTCTGGTAACATCTATAGCAACTACTGGTCTGGTAACATCTATAGCAACTACTGGTCTGGTAACATCTATAGCAACTACTGGTCTGGTAACATCTATAGCAACTACTGGTCTGGTAACATCTATAGCAACTACTGGTCTGGTAACATCTATAGCAAATACTGGTCTGGTAACATCTATAGCAACTACTGGTCTGGTAACATCTATAGCAACTACTGGTCTGGTAACATCTATAGCAAATACTGGTCTGGTAACATCTATAGCAACTACTGGTCTGGTAACATCTATAGCAACTACTGGTCTGGTAACATCTATAGCAACTACTGGTCTGGTAACATCTATAGCAACTACTGGTCTGGTAACATCTATAGCAAATACTGGTCTGGTAACATCTATAGAAACTACTGGTCTGGTAACATCTATAGCAACTACTGGTCTGGTAACATCTATAGCAACTACTGGTCTGGTAACATCTATAGCAACTACTGGTCTGGTAACATCTATTGCGACTACTGGTCTGGTAACATCTATAGCAAATACTGTTCTGGTAACATCTATAGCAACTACTGGTCTGGTAACATTTATAGCGACTACTGGTCTGGTAACATTTATAGCGACTACTGGTCTGGTAACATCTATAGCAAATACTGTTCTGGTAACATCTATAGCGACTACTGGTCTGGTAACATCTATAGCAACTACTGGTCTGGTAACATCAATAGCAACTACTGGTCTGGTAACATCTATAGCAACTACTGGTCTGGTAACATCTATAGCAAATACTGGTCTGGTAACATATATAGCAACTACTGGTCTGGTAACATCTATAGCAACTACTGGTCTGGTAACATCTATAGCAACTACTGGTCTGGTAACATCTATAGCAACTACTGGTCTGGTAACATCTATAGCAACTACTGGTCTGGTAACATCTATAGAAACTTCTGTTCTTGTTACATCTATAGCAACTACTGGTCTGGTAACATCTATAGCAACTACTGGTCTGGTAACATCTATAGCAACTACTGGTCTGGTAACATCTATAGCAACTTCTGGTCTGGTAACATCTATAGTAACTACTGGTCTGGTAACAACTATAGCAACTACTGGTCTGGTAACATCTATTGCAAATACTGGTCTGGTAACATCTATAGCAACTACTGGTCTGGTAACATCTATAGCAACTACTGGTCTGGTAACATCTACAGCAACTACTGGTCTGGTAACATCTATAGCAACTACTGGTCTGGTAACATCTATAGCAACTACTGGTCTGGTAACATCTATAGCAACTACTGGTCTGGTAACATCTATAGCAACTACTGGTCTGGTAACATCTATAGCAACTACTGGTCTGGTAACATCTATAGCAACTACTGGTCTGGTAACATCTATAGCAACTACTGGTCTGGTAACATCTATAGCAACTACTGGTCTGGTAACATCTATAGCAACTACTGGTCTGGTAACATCTATAGCAAATACTGGTCTGGTAACATCTATAGCAACTACTGGTCTGGTAACATCTATAGCAACTACTGGTCTGGTAACATCTATAGCAACTACTGGTCTGGTAACATCTATAGCAACTACTGGTCTGGTAACATCTATAGCAACTACTGGTCTGGTAACATCTATAGCAACTACTGGTCTGGTAACATCTATAGCAACTACTGGTCTGGTAACATCTATAGCAAATACTGGTCTGGTAACATCTATAGAAACTACTGGTCTGGTAACATCTATAGCAACTACTGGTCTGGTAACATCTATAGCAACTACTGGTCTGGTAACATCTATAGCAACTACTGGTCTGGTAACATCTATTGCGACTACTGGTCTGGTAACATCTATAGCAAATACTGTTCTGGTAACATCTATAGCAAATACTGTTCTGGTAACATCTATAGCAACTACTGGTCTGGTAACATTTATAGCGACTACTGGTCTGGTAACATTTATAGCGACTACTGGTCTGGTAACATCTATAGCAAATACTGTTCTGGTAACATCTATAGCGACTACTGGTCTGGTAACATCTATAGCAACTACTGGTCTGGTAACATCTATAGAAACTACTGGTCTGGTAACATCTATAACAAATACTGGTCTGGTAACATCTATAGCGACTACTGGTCTGGTAACATCTATAGCGACTACTGGTCTGGTAACATCTATAGCAACTACTGGTCTGGTAACATCAATAGCAACTACTGGTCTGGTAACATCTATAGCAACTACTGGTCTGGTAACATCTATAGCAAATACCGGTCTGGTAACATATATAGCAACTACTGGTCTGGTAACATCTATAGCAACTACTGGTCTGGTAACATCTATAGCAACTACTGGTCTGGTAACATCTATAGCAACTACTGGTCTGGTAACATCTATAGCAACTACTGGTCTGGTAACATCTATAGAAACTTCTGTTCTTGTTACATCTATAGCAACTACTGGTCTGGTAACATCTATAGCAACTACTGGTCTGGTAACATCTATAGCAACTACTGGTCTGGTAACATCTATAGCAACTTCTGGTCTGGTAACATCTATAGTAACTACTGGTCTGGTAACAACTATAGCAACTACTGGTCTGGTAACATCTATTGCAAATACTGGTCTGGTAACATCTATAGCAACTACTGGTCTGGTAACATCTATAGCAACTACTGGTCTGGTAACATCTACAGCAACTACTGGTCTGGTAACATCTATAGCAACTACTGGTCTGGTAACATCTATAGCAAATACTGTTCTGGTAACATCTATAGCAACTACTGGTCTGGTAACATCTATAGTAACTACTGGTCTGGTAACATCTATAGAAACTACTGGTCTGGTAACATCTATAGCAAATACTGTTCTGGTAACATCTATAGCAACTACTGGTCTGGTAACATCTATAGCAAATACTGGTCTGGTAACATCTATAGCAACTACTGGTCTGGTAACATCTACAGCAACTACTGGTCTGGTAACATCTATAGCAACTACTGGTCTGGTAACATCTATAGCAAATACTGTTCTGGTAACATCTATAGCAACTACTGGTCTGGTAACATCTATAGTAACTACTGGTCTGGTAACATCTATAGCAACTACTGGTCTGGTAACATCTATAGAAACTACTGGTCTGGTAACATCTATAGCAAATACTGTTCTGGTAACATCTATAGCAACTACTGGTCTGGTAACATCTATAGCAAATACTGGTCTGGTAACATCTATAGCAAATACTGGTCTGGTAACATCTATAGCAAATACTGGTCTGGTAACATCTATAGCAACTACTGGTCTGGTAACATCTATAGCAAATACTGGTCTGGTAACATCTATAGCAACTACTGGTCTGGTAACATCTATTGCGACTACTGGTCTGGTAACATCTATAACAACTTCTGGTCTGGTAACATCTATAGCAACTACTGGTCTGGTTACATCTATAGCAACTACTGGGCTGGTAACATCTATAGCAACTACTGGTCTGGTAACATCTATAGCAAATACTGGTCTGGTAACATCTATAGCAACTACTGGTCTGGTAACATCTATAGCAACTACTGGTCTGGTAACATCTATAGCAACTACTGGTCTGGTAACATCTATAGCAACTACTGGTCTGGTAACATCTATAGCAACTACTGGTCTGGTAACATCTATAGCAACTACTGGTCTGGTAACATCTATAGCAAATACTGGTCTGGTAACATCTATAGAAACTACTGGTCTGGTAACATCTATAGCAACTACTGGTCTGGTAACATCTATAGCAACTACTGGTCTGGTAACATCTATAGCAACTACTGGTCTGGTAACATCTATAGCAACTACTGGTCTGGTAACATCTATTGCGACTACTGGTCTGGTAACATCTATAGCAAATACTGTTCTGGTAACATCTATAGCAACTACTGGTCTGGTAACATTTATAGCGACTACTGGTCTGGTAACATTTATAGCGACTACTGGTCTTGTAACATCTATAGCAAATACTGTTCTGGTAACATCTATAGCAAATACTGTTCTGGTAACATCTATAGCAACTACTGGTCTGGTAACATCTATAGCAACTACTGGTCTGGTAACATCTATAGCAACTACTGGTCTGGTAACATCTATAACAAATACTGGTCTGGTAACATCTATAGTAACTACTGGTCTGGTAACATCTATAGCGACTACTGGTCTGGTAACATCTATAGCGACTACTGGTCTGGTAACATCTATAGCAACTACTGGTCTGGTAACATCAATAGCAACTACTGGTCTGGTAACATCTATAGCAACTACTGGTCTGGTAACATCTATAGCAACTACTGGTCTGGTAACATCTATAGCAACTACTGGTCTGGTAACATCTATAGCAACTACTGGTCTGGTAACATCTATAGCAACTACTGGTCTGGTAACATCTATAGAAACTTCTGTTCTTGTTACATCTATAGCAACTACTGGTCTGGTAACATCTATAGCAACTACTGGTCTGGTAACATCTATAGCAACTACTGGTCTGGTAACATCTATAGCAACTTCTGGTCTGGTAACATCTATAGTAACTACTGGTCTGGTAACAACTATAGCAACTACTGGTCTGGTAACATCTATTGCAAATACTGGTCTGGTAACATCTATAGCAACTACTGGTCTGGTAACATCTATAGAAACTACTGGTCTGGTAACATCTATAGCAAATACTGTTCTGGTAACATCTATAGCAACTACTGGTCTGGTAACATCTATAGCAAATACTGGTCTGGTAACATCTATAGCAAATACTGGTCTGGTAACATCTATAGCAAATACTGTTCTGGTAACATCTATAGCAACTACTGGTCTGGTAACATCTATAGCAAATACTGGTCTGGTAACATCTATAGCAAATACTGGTCTGGTAACATCTATAGCAAATACTGGTCTGGTAACATCTATAGCAACTACTGGTCTGGTAACATCTATAGCAAATACTGGTCTGGTAACATCTATAGCAACTACTGGTCTGGTAACATCTATTGCGACTACTGGTCTGGTAACATCTATAACAACTTCTGGTCTGGTAACATCTATAGCAACTACTGGTCTGGTTACATCTATAGCAACTACTGGGCTGGTAACATCTATAGCAACTACTGGTCTGGTAACATCTATAGCAAATACTGTTCTGGTAACATCTATAGCAACTACTGGTCTGGTAACATCTATAGCAAATACTGGTCTGGTAACATCTATAGCAAATACTGGTCTGGTAACATCTATAGCAAATACTGGTCTGGTAACATCTATAGCAAATACTGGTCTGGTAACATCTATAGCAACTACTGGTCTGGTAACATCTATAGCAAATACTGGTCTGGTAACATCTATAGCAACTACTGGTCTGGTAACATCTATTGCGACTACTGGTCTGGTAACATCTATAACAACTTCTGGTCTGGTAACATCTATAGCAACTACTGGTCTGGTTACATCTATAACAACTACCGGTCTGGTTACATCTAAATAACTACTGGTCTGTTAACATCTATAGCAAATACTGGTCTGGTAACATCTATAGCAACTACTGGTCTGGTAACATCTATTGCGACTACTGGTCTGGTAACATCTATAACAACTTCTGGTCTGGTAACATCTATAGCAACTACTGGTCTGGTTACATCTATAACAACTATTGGTCTGGTAACATCTATAGCAACTACTGGTCTGGTAACATCTATAGCAACTACTGGTCTGGTAACATCTATTGCGACTACTGGTCTGGTAACATCTATAACAACTTCTGGTCTGGTAACATCTATAGCAACTACTGGTCTGGTTACATCTATAACAACTACCGGTCTGGTTACATCTAAATAACTACTGGTCTGATTACATCTATAGCAACTACTGGTCTGGTAACATCTTCGTCTCTAGCGACTTCTGGTCCGGTAACATCTCCGTCTATAGCAAATTCTGGTCTGGTAACATCTATTACAACTACTACGTTTCACAATCATCAGCCGCGTTATATTGTATTTTAAATGTTACTTTAAGTGTTAGTTACGAACGGAAAAATACGTCCAGGGTAGCCGAGTGGACAAGGCACCTGCCCGGTAAGCAGAAGGGTGTGGGTTCGATTCCCGCCCCTGGACACTTTTTATTTTTCCGTTCGCCATTACTCTTCATGTTTCACCTTTCCATACCTCATCCTCAAAGTTAGAAATGTCGCTATTTCTCTTTGAAAATAAATTTCGATTTTTATAAAAAGAAACATTCGCGATATAATTTCAATTTTCGTTTTACAATCATCAGCCGCGTTATATTGTATTTTAAATGTTACCTTTTAGCTTAGGAAATTCTTAGACCTTTTTACTGAACCAATCTGCTGGATATCAGAAGGAATCAGTAAATTATCTTTGTTTTCACTACGCTATTCTAATAGAAGAATACTATTTTAAAGTTTTTTTTTTTGGGGTTCAGGTACAAAAATTAATACTGGGTAATTTTCTAATTATAACGGCTCTTTTCTAAAACTTTTTTATTATTTAAATAAAATTAGTTTTGTTCAATTTAAATAAAAACACGTATATAATATAATATTATATTCGCCATATCATTCCCTGCCATTTCAAGAAAGTGTCGAATGCAGGAAGAAAATTTCGAAATCTTAACAACTCTTTTGCCTAATGAACAATGGTAAAGGCTAAGTTGAAAGACGGGTAAAAACGTTCAAAAAAGACAGAATTAGAATAGTAGATGAAGAATGAAATTATTGTCATAAAATGTAGAAAAAGAAGCAATATTTTTTGACTGTTTTGGAAGATGACGAAAAACAGAAAAATGACCAATGATAAATTCAATGTTTTTGTCATGTTCAAAATGATAACTTCAATCAAGACCATAAGAATCTCAAAAGCCAATAAGTTATAATATATAATATTGTTATATATAGGCCCCCCTTCGAATACAAAGCGCCGCAACAATATTTCATCAACACAATATATCCATATTCTCTTTCTATGATTATAAAATAATAAATTTTGACTACGTACACATCCAAAATAATTAAATTCGTCTTTAATATTAACAAACTAGGAGAGAGAATGAAGTCAAATAATTTAAAAAGATTAAAATGAATAAAAATCCGATAGTTGCATATACGACCGACCTTTATGCAAATATAGAGAGTGGATGAGATAATTGGGGATCTGGCAACATTGGAAACTCTGTGAAATCAGATATTGGTGTCAATTTAAGACAATTCCAGCCACAATCGATACAATTTAATTAGCTAACTTTTCATCGCCCACATTTTAAAAGGCTTCCTAAAACAAATTTTTCATCTCGGTCAAATTTCCAATAAATAATTCACAGAGGTTTGTAATAAATTTAATCAAGTTAGGAATTCTCTCTTCCCCTCTCCCTCTCTTGGAAAATAGAGTTTATCTGGTTATTTTCTTTTGGTGCTTGTTTTTTTTTATTAATTCGTTAAATGGAAAAGCCATCTATAAAATTCTGTTAGAAAAACAAAACCGCAAATATCTATTTCAAATTAAGAGATGTACTGGTGGTATTTGAAATATAGAAGTATCTTCTGCATTAAATATCTAAAAGCGTATACTGAAAACGCGTCTTGTCTGTTTATATTGGCTGGCCAATGAAAAAGGAAACACAAATAGCAGAGTAATAACCGAAAAGTATTATTTCCAATGCCATATAATGTATAGTATAAGATCAATAATAATATTCTTGAAAACTTCCAAACAATAATTTATTTTGAAAATAGAGCAATCCATAAATAAATCTTTAATTAAAAAGGCATATATTGGATTTAATATATAATCCAACATTTTGGTACAATATATCACTCAATTTGTTACAAACCACGGAAATTTCAAAAGTTTTTTAAATAGAATAAAGGCAGTGGAGGATTCAAGTTGCTTTTGTGGTATTGAGGAACAAACCTCAAGACATCTACTGATCGATTGACCAGCATTTCAAGATTATAGAATGAAGAATGAACTATTTGTTTGTGAACTTAACGATTTGATTTCCGATAAAAAAATAATATTTAAAGTTCAATTCACATTTTGTAAATACATTCTAAACTTTCTACAAAATCTGGATCTCTAATGTTTCCAAGCGTTGAATAATATAAATAACTTATGTAAATAAACTTTTCTACTTGTTTGGCGCAAGTATCCCTTGCGGGATATAGCGCTTCGGAAATAAAATAATTGGAATTGTAATATATGCCTTTTAAATTAAAGATTTATTTTTATGGATTACTATATTTTCAAAGCAAATTATTGTTTGGAAGTTTTCAAATGTTTCACGGACACTTATAGTAAACCTATTAAACTTATAGAACGTTGAACGTGTTTTTTTTTTCTTTGGTATGTTATGCCCACATATGTTTCTTCACTATTAGACCTGTATGAATGACATTTTGACATGCTATAGACTTAGTTCTAGGAGGATACATTATCATGGTTTTTCAACGCCGTAATATGTGCAAATTAATTTGAGATAACGGCAAAATAAACATTGAAACATTCAATTTTTGATCCTATATATGCATTTTTAATTAATTTGTCTTTTGTGATTTTTTGTTATTAACTGACTTGTTACTAGCACAGTATACGATTTCCATTGTAATTTTGTGAGTTTGATGAAAAGATATTGCACATACTATTTTTATAAATATATTTAAATTGTTTGTAACCCATTTGCTATTGGTTTTGTCATTTTAAAATGTATATATACACTTGTATGTATTATTGTTAAGATTTCCCAGCCTTATTTACATGTACTGTACATTAACTGTAGTCATTCTATTAAAAATAATATTTAATTTAAAATATGACATATTAATTGGGTGGAGATATCATCCACACTATTATTATGTCTTGCCAATTATAATTCATTAAATCGGTCATACTGTGAAATTTGTCTTAAACGGGCCTTCTGTCTAAAGCGGACACCTATAGTATGCCTATCAACGCTTATAGAACCTTTAAAGTCTTTTTGTTTGTTTGTGTTATATCCACATACGTTTCTTCACTATTTTTCCTGTATGGATGACATTTTGACATCCTATACAGTTAGTTTTAGAAGGATACATTGTCATGGTTTTTAAACGCTGTAGTATGCAAATTAATTTTAGATAACGGGAAAATAGGCAAATAGTATTTATTCTATATTATTGTTATTCAGTCCTATCTCTGGATCAATATTCTATTGGTTCATGCTAGGTTTGGGAGAAGACGCTGTTTTAATATTGTTGCACAAAGTTGCTGCTTTGCTAGGTCGTCGACCTTGGTTTCTTCCTTCTTGGTGTTATACACGTTTCCCGAGCGGGTTTTCATACTTAAATGAAGAAAAATAAATTAAAAAATAACCTTTTAAAGTTATTGTGTTTATTTATTCGTTTTTTCTCGTAGGTCGTGATCCGCAGTCTTCCTCTCCGTCCACTCTCGCTCCAATAACCAATCAAGATATATGTACAATAAAATATTACAAAAGGAATGTAACTATAAAAAGGGATGATGATAATCTAAATAATCTGTTTTAAATAAATATTAAATAGCATAGAATAATTTGAATAAATGTAGGGTGCATTAAAATTTATGCAACAATGCCAATCCTGTAATGGTGCCATAGTCGACTCTATTTGCATATTACACATTCCTTTCTACTCTATTTGACATAATCAGGTGACATGATTAGGTACAATTTGGATTATAGATTATAAACAGAAGGTTATAAGACCTAATCCAAATAAATAATGTGTGTCGTTTCGGTAACAGTGTTGTTACCATCATCAGACAAAAGTACTGAATCATTCATAACACAATGTCATTCAGTACCTTTTTGTCTGATGATGGTAACAACACTGTTATCGAAACGTCACACACTATTTATTTATTTGAATTTGGTCTTATTACCTTGTTTTTCTAATTAAGTTACACTTCATCAACATATAGAATATATAATACAATATAATGCGGCTTATGATTGTAGAACGACATTTGAAAACTACCCCGCATGTGTGTTCTTTTAAATGAAAAATCGAAATTTATTTTAAGGAGAAATAACAATTATTTCTAACCTTAGGGATGAAGTTCCTATATCTGGACACTTTTATTTTCCCGTTCATCATTACCCTTCACAATTAATCCTTTCATACTTCATCCCTAACGTTAGAAATAATCGTTATTTCTCCCTAAAATAAATTTCGATTTTTCGTTTAAAAGAAACACTTGCGGGATAATTTTCAAATGTCGTTATATAGAATATGTGTATCTGTAAAGTATCTAAGCTCTGTATTGCATGCAAATTAAAGCGATAACAGATAATTTACATAGGTTGTTAGTGTTTAGGTTAAGGTTATATTAGGTTAGAATTAAGGATAGGACACAAGATATGTGAACAACAGCAACCAAGGCTAAGGAGGAGGGTCAAATAAAATTTGGGTGAAACTAATTACAAAACACGTTGATAGATGGCGTTGGTAATTATCACATTAATGCTCTCAATTTCTGGAGTGAATGCCTTAAAATTTAATTACAGCCGATAATTAGTCCTGGGGTGTAAAAAATGGTTGGAGACACAGCTTCCCTTCTACACTGCACTGTATACCTAGTTATATGGTGGGCGACTTCCACTACTTGTAGTGTATACTTGTCTTCTGTCATTGGCTAGTTTCTGGATCAAATATAGTCAAAACTGAAACATTCCGTTTGATTTTACCGTGTATATATATACGGACATGGACTCAACTTAAGGAAGTTGTACCTTTTAGCATGTATATCGGGATTCAGACAATAACTCTGAAAGATACACTCATGGAAAAAACTTAAGGAAGTTGTACCATTTAGTATATATATCGGGATTCAGACAATAACTCTGAAAACTATTTGATACACAGTGACCTTTATTAAAGTCACACGAGATAACCAAGTGTTAACAAAATTGCCTCTGTCTCCTTAAAAAAAAAAAAATACGACAGGCGACATCAAAGGCTTAAAAGCCTCTTCAAGTTTTGTCCGTGATATATAAATATTTTGAGAACCTGACTCATCAGTTGTGAACCCTTCCCGCTGTTTCGCCCGTTCACTCTTCCATACCACTTTAATAATGCATTTGGCCGTAATTGTTTATATATCGGTCACGGCTGAGAGATTCTTGATGAAGGTATTTTAAGGAACTGTGAACACAATATTTGAAGGAAGTAGAAATGTATATAAATATAGACATTTCAATACACCCCGAACAATAGCTCTTAGTGAACTCTTTCATAAATAAACCCGAAAAACATTAATGGCACAAACATATTGAACTGAATTAAATTATTTTAAAATATTTGCAGAGTTCCTTTATTTAGATATAAGGAGGCAAGCTTTCGCGTGGTCGCGCTTCATCAGGCCACTGGCTCCGCAAAAGCGTGATGAAGAGCGACACCCCTAAGCTTACCTCCTGTTATCTAAATAAAGATACTCTGCAAATATTTTTAAATCATTTAATTCAATTATAATATTATTTGCATCGATATATCAAGTACATATTTAACTGAGTAAAAAAATAATTTAAATTGCCATGTGGAATCCTGTAGGTAGCTCCTAATATTATGATATTAGCTGGTGATAAGGATTTTTAGCATGTTGTTGTCATATCAGGACAAGGTGTCACTGAAAGTAACTCTATAACTAGTAAAACAAACCTGGAATTATTTTTACTCCTAAAGCCAGAAAGATATAAAGCGAAAAAAAGTAACGGCCGTTGGAAGCAAGCCTTGTTGTTGACGGCGTGGCCAGAGAGTCCCGGATGCCGCCGCGCATGCGTAGTCACGCTCGCGGTTGCCGAGACCGTCACACTACTGCCCGTATGTGTTAGTAAAGCTTTGTCCCAGTTCGCGCTCGCTGAAGCAAAGTGTGGATGCCACACTCATATATAAACGCGTCATCTGGTGCCCCATGCCTATTAATTTGTAATTAGAGTAAATAAAATGATAAATATAGCATTAATTTTCATATCTTTGGTAAAATATACGACAAGTAAGAAAGAATGGCATAAGAAATTCAATTTTACACAAAGAAAAAGCGTTTACCATGTTAAATACTTTCAAACGTACTATATAAATATAAATAAACATGAAGAGGAACCTAGAAAACGGAATAATTTGAGACAAGCCTATTTTTATTCAGAATGTTTGGTTATATTTGAATGGGTATTTTGTATTTTTCCATAAATTTTTCCATTGCAGTAAGGACAATATATTGTTTAATTTTCAAAAGAATCATACGCGTCTATAATAGTTTCAAATTTTCATAATAGATGGCGCGCTAAAGCATCATAATATATTTTGTATTTTATTCCTATCATAGAGAGAAAAACCCAGGTTACATTAATTTAATAGATTTGTAGAGTCACTGTACATAAATTTGTAAGCCTAAAATCTTCATTAAGTTTGTAAATTGGAAAAGCAGCTTAGAGCGGACATCATTTAAATATTTAATTGTGTGATTATTTCCAGCATATAAGAACAACTAAACGGAATTAAACTATTTTTTTTTATATTGACATTATATTATTATTATTTTTCTAAAAATAATTTATAATGAATTTTATTAATTGTGGGCAAAATTGAGCGTGAATTTGTAATTAAACTATCTCTAATGTTATATCCCTTCTCTTATTATATCAGAAGACATTTTAATTTAATGGTCACTGAATATTTATCATCATCACTATGTTTTGTGTTCTTTTGACATTTCAATGTTCTTATTATTATATATTTTTTGTATTTTGACCCAGGTTAACTTGTTGTTTTTTTTTTCTTATCATTCTTATTTTTCCTTGTCTGTTTGGAATTTATTTATTATATTCGTCTGGTAAAAAAATTCCGCCATTTTGAGTGTTCTTTTATAATAAATATTCTTTTATTTTTCTTTATAAAATTGAATTCGTTTGATTAATGTGGATATTTTTCGCCATTTTAAAATTACATTATTTTTTTTTATATCCATTATTCTTTTATTTTTCACGTCAAAAGTTTTTCGGGTTAATTTTATGCGTTCATTGATTCTAAGCCAGGACAACTCGTCGTTCCATTATTCATCGTGGTCGTCTGAATTGACTTCCAATTTTCGTCTTCTGACAAAAAATCACTTATATATCTATTATCATTTTAATTTTTTTTTTAAGTTTATTATTTGGTTATTATATGAAATAAATTAGGCTCTCTCATCTAAAATATAATTATTTTTCTGTGTAATAACATATTTAATTTAAATGTCGCTATTTAATAATAAATTCCAATACTTTAGTACTTAACGAAGTATTCTCTAAGGTTCAAATATTAATATAGGATGTTGTATATACAGTTAAACCTGTCTATAGCGTCCCCTCTTGGGACTCACCAAAATAGTGTGCTATAGAGAGGGGGTGCTATAGACAGGTCACTTTTAATGTAAAAGGTTCATATTTTTATGTTTAAAATCGGGCGCTATAGAGAGGAAGGTGCTATTTAGAGGGGGTGCTATATACAGGTTTACTGTATATATCGTTATTCTTTACATATATAAAAACGTACAGCGTATAATATAAATGAACAGCGTATTTACTTGGCCTTAAATAACCATTTCTTTATTTCTCAAGAAGCCTTTGGGACCGATTATTTGGTCATAAAGATATATTCGTTGGCTTTTCTTGATTTATCAATAAATTGAGTAATTTTTAATTTTTTCAGTTAATCGACCCACTAGAATGCATATATATGCACAGTAAGGACAGTAGAAGTTTGATTGATGTGAAAGTAGCATTCGCGTCTTAATGTTTTCATTTGATGTATATATTTATGTAAGATCAAAGAACTTGCGCATAAAATTAAATCCAAGAGACAAAAAACCTCTCGCAATCAGTATCTTTTATTATTACAAATAACAGACGCTAGCTTTCGAACAATTAGTTCTTCAACGGGCGTTCTTACAAAACGAAATCAAATTCTTGATTTCGACTTCAGACTGTCTGATTTCGTTTTGTAAGAACGCCCGTTGAAGAACTAATTGTTCGAAAGCTAGCGTCCGTTATTTGTAATAATAAAGGATACTGATTGCGAAAGGTTTTTTGTCTTTTGGATATATTTATGTCCAAAAAGAACACTTTTTTACATTTTTAATGCACAAATTAATGCATTTTGTTCATCATCTCTGCCCATAACTTACAACTGATTATAACTTACAACTTCGGATTAACGAATGTCTACAGTACCAGTTCTGAGAAATTTCAGACAATCTGTATACCATGATTTCGAGAACTATATCTCTCCATCAGTACAGAAACGATTTCATAAAATCCGATAAGAGAAGTTTCGTATTTGACAGAATTTGATGAAAAGGGCTTCAAAAGAGAGAAGCATCCTTCTATAGAAGCAAAAAAAAAGCTTTTTCTTTTTTTTTTTATCCTGTAGAAGGGCAGAAATGCTTTGAAAGCTCGGCTGAATAATAAAACCTTGAAAGAAATCTTTTTTTCTCTCATGATTTCGTACTTTATATTATTTGCTTTATAGACAATTATATAACCTACATCCTTTTTAGACTCTTTGGTATCTTTCTTATTCAAATGTATATTTAAATTATGTTTGTTGTGAAATATATATCAATATATATAGGAGATATGTAAAGTAGGATAATATTCTAGAATGACATTTGACAATTATCCCGCATGTGTATCCCTTTGAACGAAAAATCGAAATTTTTTAAAAGGAAAAATAACGATTATTTCTAACTTTAGGGATGAAGTATGAAAGAAAAAATTGTGAAGAGTAATGATAAACGGAAAAATAAAGTGTACAGGGATGGTAATCGAAATCACAATGTTCCGCTTACCGGGCAGATGCCATGTCCACTAGACTAGGTCGTTCAAAAGAAACACATGCGGGATAATTTTCAAATGTCGTTCTACAATAATAAGCTGTATCATATTGTAGTATGATACTAATCTCTTCATATCGATACGATACCTTCAATCGAAATTTCAATATAGAATTATTGATTACAATATCGTTCTCTCTATCTCTCGCCTTTTTATAGAAACCATTTAAACAACTTCTTTTTTGTATTCATTGTTGTTTAACCTCGTGATACATTATTACATTTTGTATGCAAATTAAAATCTATTTTTGCATATTGAATGTGTAGGCAATAGTTATATATTGATTGTCTCTATTGATATGGCTATTTCCTTTTATGGATGTCCAGTATTAACAATGTAGTCAGTATCCAAATGTAATGTAATTTTCAATATTCGTAGCAACTATTTACGTAAAGAATGGAAAATGTTGAAACATCAGTTTTGAAAAATTCAGGAAACAAAATTACGGTAACCTGTATACCATTGGTTAATATTATGGCTATATATATTGTTGCATCAATTTTAATGCCCCCTACATTTATTCAAATTATTCTATGATATTTAATATTTATTTAAAACAGATTATTTAGATTATCATCATTCCCTTTTATAGTTTCCTTCCTTTTGTAATATTGTTATTGTACATATATCTTGATTGGTTATTGGAGCGAGAGAGGACCAAGACTGCGGATCACGACCTACGAGGAAGACAACGAATAAATAAACACAATAACTCAAAAGGTAATTTATTTTTATTTACTTTTATTTATTTGCTTTGAATATAGAACCCTGCTCGGGAAACGTGTATAACACCAAGAAGAAAGAAACCAAGGTCCACGACCCTGCAAAGCTGCAACTTGGTGTAACAATATTTTATGGTAAATAACCATAATCTACGTTTAGTTGATATTTTTCCAATAATATGGTGCGCATTGCAATCTAAAATCCTCATATTTGTCAAATTTATAAACTTCTGACAAATATATTTCCTAAATATATCCAACATTTAAGCCTATTTGATATCAAAAATAGGAATTATATATTTTAAATGATTTAAACTCCCGAACATAATTATAAAGGTTTCTGGAGATGGGTTTCTTTTCCTTTTATTAACGTAGTCTCAAGCTTCCAGGCATCTGCCTTTCTACAGGAGAACCTAAATAAACCAATAAAAACGTCGCCTGATGCCAAACTAGTACAAATATCTACCTATATACATGTTATGAATAATTTGTTTGTTGTTAGATAAAGGGTTGATAAGTCAAAAGATCGATAAGATAAAGGGTTGAGGTGCAGTCGTGATAAAAAAGATAATTATTTACCATCAAGTAGTTTTTATTTTCAATTACTTGAGGAAATTATTACACATTAGTTATTTTTCACATTATATAGAATTTATAAAGTCAATCCTATATTAGTGATTTAAAAGGATAGATATGTTAACTCCGCATATTTACAACAAAACTGAAAGTCTTTCTAAAAACGATGATAACCAAAAGTAAAAATATCAATGAATAAAAATAAAATATATATTTTTTAAATATAGAAATATTTGAGTTTTTAGATTATATAATATACATACACACATACAGCTTTATTAAAACCACCGGTCTTATACAGATTTACCACAGGAAGGAAGCATAGATAGAGCTTCTATATTCAAGGCATCACAGAACCCAACAGCCTCCAGGTCCGACGTATGTCCAGTAGTGTAACATATTACACACATATAGCTTTATTAAGACCACCGGTCTTATATAGATTCACCACAGGAAGTAGACATAGATGGAGCTCCTATACTCCAGGCAACACAGAATCCAACAACAGCCTCCAGGTCCGACGTATGTCCAGTGGTGTAACATATTACACACATACAGCTTTATTAAGACCACCGGTCTTATATAGATTCACTACAGGAAGGAAGCATAGATGGAACTCCTATACTCCAGGCAGCACAGAACCTAACAACAGCCTCCAGGTCCGACAAAAGAAATCTATCTTTGTAATAGTTAACATCAGGCGACGTTTTATTCATTTATTTATGTTCTCCTGTTGAAGAACAGAGATGGCCGAAAGCTTGATACTATGTTAATAAAATAACAATACATTTATCTCCAGAAGCCTTTATAATTACTTAAAATATATATGTTATATTAAAATATTATTTTATTTAAAATTATATATCATAGATTCATATACTGTTAAATCGACCGCCAGAGGTCATGCTTCTCCTATAAAACCTCATTGTTGTTGTTTCCCGATGGCCCCGATGGATTTTTGGGGCTCAAAAATCATTCATTTTGGTTAGCAGCCCCGTAAAATAAAGATATTTACTTCCTCCTTTCCCGATGGCCTGCTCAAATATTTTGTACATTATGTAAATAGGTTCTTCATTTTTTCATTCTTACACCTTAAGTCAGACATACCTTTCTCAAATTATGTTTTTAATATATTCCTTTAGCTCAATTATAAAGCTATATCTAATGTTCACTAATTCTTATAATTATACTTTCAAGATTTTAACCACGACTGCATTACCATAGCATATACATCAAGATATTCATAAATCAACAGAATTTTTTTATAACATATATATCATTTCATATAAGTCGATAATGTGCCATCTAAATATAAGATATGGAAGCATATAAAAGAAACATTAATGCTTGAATACTTCTATTTCTTATTATTTCATATATGTATATTTATTTTAACTTTTTTTGCGTTTTGGCTTCTTTACCTTCTTTGGTCGATGATGAGCTGAAAGTTGTGCAGCGTAATTATGTAAATGGGGGCAGATATTAATGGGGTTTTTTGTTTCCTCATTATGCAACTATGCTAATGTGTATATAAGCACAGAACGCATAGTAAATATTCATTATTCAGGGGAGTGAGTTGACCTCATTTGTAACTCTATGTTCACTGAGTTAGTTGTGGAATTGGTCTATGAAATGTATATTAAAATAAATAAAATAAAGATTTTAGAACGACATTTTAAATTTATCCCGCATGTGTTTCTTTTAAACGAAAAATCGAAATTTATTTTAAGGAGAAATAACGATTATTTCTAACCTTAGGGATGAAGTATGAAAGGATGAATTGTGAAGGGTAATGATAAACGGAAAAATAAAGTGTCCAGGGATGGGATCTTTCACTTTTATTTTTCCGTTTATCATTACTCTTCATAATTCATGCTTTCATACTTTATCCCTAAGGTTAGAAATAATCGTTATTTCTCCTTTAAATAAATTTCGATTTTTCGTTCAAAAGAAACTTTGCGGGATAATTTTCAAAGGTCGTTCTACAATCATAAGCCGCATTATATTGTATTATGAAATAAAGATTTAATTACCTATTTACATATTTACTAAAAGATATGAGCCAGCTGAAGTAAACAATAACAATATATTTATATAGTGCAAATTGGCGCTATATGGTGGCCGACTTCACAGAGTTGATCTAGAACAATTTTAAAATTAAATATAATTTTATTAACATATATTATATAAAAAAATATATTTCATTTTAAAATTATTACTTTTTAGAGTAAAATACTCAGTAGGATCGATCGCCAGATGTCGCGACCTTCCCTATATGAAACCCAGTGTTGTTGTTTCTTGTTGGCCGGCTCAAATATTTTGTAATTATGTAAATAATCTTTTGTTGTCCTTGTTCTACTCGCCTTTAGTCAGGTAGTACTTTTATCAAATTATGTATTTATGTTCCATAAGATCAATTAAAGTTTTAATTCTTATCTTAACTATTTCATTATTATTATCACGACTGAAATATCAAAAAACATATTCATGTATAAATCAAATTATCAATAATTCTATAATTAATATTCAAAAAACAGCAGAAAATATTTTTCATAATATATATATGTTATATAAAAATATTATTTTATTTAAAATTACATTTCATAGATTCAAATACTCTGTTAAATCGACCGCTAGAGGTCATGCTTCCCCTATAAAAACTCATTGTTGCTGTTTCCCGATGGCCGGCTCAAAACTTTTGTACATTATGTAAATAAGTTTTTCTTTTTTTTTTTTATTCTTACGCCTTAAGCCAGGCAGTACTTTTATCAAATTATGTTTTTTATATATATTCCTTTAGTTTATTAAAACTATTTTTGATAACTATTTATTATTAATATTATTCCCAAGACTGCAAAACCGTATCATAAATATCAAACAACCCACTCAACATAACAAAAACAGCAGAAAATATGTTTTATAATATATATATACTATGAAAATTAAGAAGTCATCTCGTTATCGTGAAACTGAAAGTTGCCGATGACTCAGTTTCATGATTGGGAGATTAAATTATAGTATTAATAGAAGACTGGCATCAAATAATTTCCACTTCCTCAAGTTATAGTCATTTTAAGTGTATAATTCCATATTACTACTAAATGATATTTTCTTAATTTATTTAACACACCATATCACAAATTAGCAATCAAATACCTACTATATAAGCAGAATGACAATATAATAGTTATAGCAATCTGTGGTGGATAAAAATTGGTGAATGATAAAAGGAGGTTCACCATTGAAGATCTAAACATATCCAATTCTTTTTCACATTCAAATCGCTACTAGGCAGAAGTTCGTCCTTGATAAAAAAAAAAGAATAAAAAGAATGATCAATAATTCTATCCTGGACAGACCCAGAGAAGGCATTGAAAGGACCAATGGTAGATTAGAGGAAATTACATAGGAAGGTGGGGTTCTAATATCCCAAGATCCTAGGGTTTAGAGGCCATGTAAACATCCCTATGATTACAGACAATTATGGCTTGAAATAGTAATGAGCCATTTTCCAAATGGAGCCAATCACTTTTATCGCCTTCCTTTAGTCTCTTCCATAAAGATTTCTTCTTTTTTTTTTAAATGGACCATGGACCTTTTTGTTTCAATGGGCTTCCGTGACTTGTTCTTCCACGTGATTGGTATCTACCTGGGACATACTACTTACTGTGTAGTAATACTTGTATTTCTTTATTTTATTCTCTCTCTTTATTTATATTACTATCTCTCCCCTTGCTCAACTTTGTTCGTACTATTTGAAGAGAGAGAGATTGAAATTGAAACATATTTATTAATCTTACATATAAAATATATAGGGTTAATATATAATACCAGAATAATGCGGCTTGTGATTGTAAAACGACATCAGAAAATTATCCCGCATGCGTTTCTTTTCAACGATAAAATCAAAATTTATTTTAAGGAGAAATAACGATTATTTCTAACCTTTGAGATGAAGTATGAAAGAGTGAATTGTGAAGAGTAATGATAAACGGAAAATAAAGTGTCCAGGGATGGGAATATATATATTTTAAAAAATTAAACCTAAATATTATTTTCATCAGACGAATCCCACTGAGGATCGTCTGGTATGATGTCATATTCCTTTCTGAAATCGGACAGCGTTCCGCGTAGATCGGACATGTCCCTGACATGTGCTATTGCCATGCCGAGGAATAGCTTCAGAACAGACCTCTGCTCAGGCGACAGGTACTCGAGGACGTTCTCCCTGTTAGAAGGGGAGATTATCTCCTCCCTTTAATAGTGTCTATACAGGGGTCTAGGATGGTATTGGCATTCAAGCTCTCGAACGGGGGGGTCGGTGGAAGGCTGCTTCAACCGTTTGGTTTTCGACCACTACGACCCGGGTTAATTTCCCGCATTGGACACTTTTTTCTGTTTAAAAAAAATGCTCTAAAGGCTCCCCGATTCTTGCAAAAGTCCAACCCCACCAGCGAGTGAAAGTAACCAAACGGGGCTCTGACACATTTGTAAGTGCAAAGTCGAACTGATTTCACATGTGTAGACATGTGGTGCACTTACAGTAAAAAAGCAGTCGCTAACTACCCACCATGATTATCATGGCCTGTACCACGTATACTAGGGATAAGAAAAAAAAAAAGCTCTCGAACAGAGAGAGAGAGAGAGAGATAATATGATATCATTAATAAAGATATAGATATATAAAAAAACTTGATTCTTTTCATATTTTGGCAAATTTAATATATCTACAAAGTCATCAAAGACGTTTTTTAAAGATTTATATTGAAGAGAGAGATGGGGTTTATTAAAATAATAATAGAATTGCGCTAGAAAATAATATTTGAGAATATTATTACATGGAATAGCATTGTGAATTTTCATTTATAGTCTATTTTTATATAGTCTCTTTTAACCTTATATTCTATTTTTATATAATCTATCTCAACTTTACAGTCTATTTTATATAGTCTATTCTTTATTTATTGTTTATTTATAATATGTACTTATTCTGGAATGATTAGATTTTAATTGAGGAGAGAGATGGGTTTTATTAAAATAATAATAGAATTGCGCTAGAAAATAATATTTGAGAATATTATAACATTGAATAGAGAGAGCATTGTGTATTTTCATTTATAGTTATTTTTTATATAGTCTATTTTTACTTTATAATCTATTTTTATATAATACATCTTAACTTTACAGTCTATTTTATATAGTCTATTCTTTATTTATTGTTTATTTATAATATATTTTAAAGACACTACTTTATCTATAGTCTACTTATTTTTACTCTACTTTATTTATAATAAAGTTTATTTATAATTTATTTTTATGCTATATATAGTTAGTCTTCTAATTATTATATTATCAGATTGTTTTATGATTGTTTTAGTCCTTACAGAATTTTATACAGAAATCTATTTTGGCATAGAGTTGCATTTTTTATATAGTTTTATCGTAAATCTGTTAATATTAATTCCGATGTACTTTGTTTTGGAGTTTAAAAGAAAAAGGATGACGGTCAAAATAGCATGAATGTACACAACTAACCGAGACGCCTACGTTGTGTTTTTTAAAAATGGAACACCCTGGGTACTTAAGGAAAGTCCTCAATCAAAATATGCTTATTTAAGTGGTCAGGTGATGTCTTTATAAATTAGGTTGAAAGGTTTATTCTTCTTCTCCATTTTCCACATAATAACTGTTTATAGATTGGATTAACAAAATCAGGGATAAACGCCTTTATTAATGAGCCGAACATTTTCACATTTATTAATAATTTTTAAAAAATTAAAGAAAGAGTTTGAGATCGCAACTACTTTATTATATTGTTCATATAAGATTATATGAAAAAATAAAAAGGTCAGATGTTGATATTAAAAACAAAGTAGGTATATCCTGACCAGTAGCACATGTGCTTTTTAGATGGCAGAGCGCTATTGATTTCTATTTCACTAGATAGCGGTTTGCCCTCTAAAAGAACACATGTGTTTCTGGTCAGGATATGCATCCTTTGTTTTTTTTAATAAGAATATATGGTTAATCATAAATTGAATAAATAAGGGGATAAATAATATGATGAATATATATAGATAAAATAGAAATAAGAGAGAGAGAGGACTCGGTTTTTTCATTTGAAAGTATCATTAAATCCTTTAAGGTTCTGGGCATTCGTGTATTGTGTATCCATTTTAATATACACTTTTGAATGTTTTAAATGTGATCCCCTTTTATACATGATCCGATTGGTTAATCATTGCCATGTGACCATAATTACCCAATCAGCAGGCTTTTTTTCTTTATCTTCAGTTGAATTCACCATCATTTTTTCAATATTAAGTATAAGGTCGCGGGTTCGATTCTTGAAAATTCTATCTCTTTTTTCTAATATCAATATAATTGCATTTTTCTTTCATTTTCTTTGTATTTAAATAATATTTTTGTATTTTTTATTAATTATATTTTTATAATAAACTTATTTATTCTAGGGATATACTATTCATGATCTCCTTATTCTGTAATTAAAATATTTTGAGGTATTAAAATTTCGGTAATTTGATTTCGACGTTATATTCATAGGTTTAATCATTCTTGAAATGTCAAGATACATTTACTACTGTGGGATAATGCTGTATTTATATATACTAGGTAAATTGGAAGGTAAAAGAGAACTTATATATTTATATGGTGTTGGCCAAACTGGATAGAGGCAATGATAAAGAAAAGCAGATATATATATAACTTGGCATGATAACGGCTCGTGAATATTTACTGACGCAATATCTCTTCTTTAATACTTAATGAAGATCTCTCCAATTAACACAATGTCTTCTTTCCTCTCTAACCTTCCCTTCAGTTGTTTACTTGTCCGGGACACTACAAGTAGTTACGATATATTTATTTGTACAATGTCTTCTTTCCTCTCTAACCTTCCCTTCAGTTGTTTACTTGTCCGGGACACTACAAGTAGTTACGATATGTTATATTGTACAAGGTCTTCTTTCTGGAGGTCCTCTCTAATCTTCCCTTCAGTTGTTTACTTGTCCGGAACACTACAAGTAGTTACGATATGTTATATTGTACAATGTCTTCTTTCCTCTCTAACCTTCCCTTCAGTTGTTTACTTGTCCGGGACACTACAAGTAGTCACGATGTGTTCATTTGTACAATGTCTTCTTTCTGGAGGTCCCCTCTAACCTTCCCTTCAGTTGTTTACTTGTACGGGACACTACAAGTAGTTACGATATGTTCAATTGTACAATGTCTTCTTTCTGGAGGTCCCCTCTAACCTTCCCTTCAGTTGTTTACTTGTACGGGACACTACAAGTAGTTACGATATGTTCAATTGTACAATGTCTTCTTTCTGGAGGTCCCCTCTAACCTTCCCTTCAGTTGTTTACTTGTACGGGACACTACAAGTAGTTACGATATGTTCAATTGTACAATGTCTTCTTTCCTCTCTAACCTTCCCTTCAGTTGTTTACTTGTCCGGGACACTACAAGTAGTTACGATATGTTCAATTGTACAATGTCTTCTTTCTGGAGGTCCTCTCTAACCTTCCCTTCAGTTGTTTACTTGTCCGGGACACTACAAGTAGTTACGATATGTTCAATTGTACAACGTCTTCTTTCTGGAGGTCCTCTTTAACCTTCCCTTCAGTTGTTTACTTGTCCGGGACACTACAAGTAGTTACGATATGTTATATTGTACAATGTCTTCTTTCTGGAGGTCCTCTCTAACCTTCCCTTCAGTTCTTTACTTGTCCTGGACACTACAAATAGTTACGATATGTTATAATGTACAATGTCTTCTTTCTGGAGGTCCTCTCTAACCTTCCCTTCAGTTCTTTACTTGTCCTGGACACTACAAGTAGTTACGATATGTTATATTGTACTATGTCTTCTTTCTGGAGGTCCCCTCTAACATTCCCTTCAGTTGTTTACTTGTCCGGGACACTACAAGTAGTTACGATTTGGTAAATTGTACAATGTCTTCTTTCTGGAGGTCCTCTCTAACCTTCCCTTCAGTTGTTTACTTGTCCGGGACACTACAAGTAGTTACGATATGTTATATTGTACAATGTCTTCTTTCTGGAGGTCCTCTCTAACCTTCCCTTCAGTTCTTTACTTGTCCTGGACACTACAAGTAGTTACGATATGTTATATTGTACAATGTCTTCTTTCTGGAGGTCCTCTCTAACCTTCCCTTCAGTTCTTTACTTGTCCTGGACACTACAAGTAGTTACGATATGTTATATTGTACTATGTCTTCTTTCTGGAGGTCCTCTCTAACCTTCTCTTCAGTTCTTTACTTGTCCGGGACACTACAAGTAGTTACGATTTGGTAAATTGTACAATGTCTTCTTTCTGGAGGTCCCCTCTAACCTTCCCTTCAGTTGTTTACTTGTCCGGGACACTACAAGTAGTTACGATTTGGTAAATTGTACAATGTCTTCTTTCTGGAGGTCCTCTCTAACCTTCCCTTCAGTTGTTTACTTGTCCGGGACACTACAAGTAGTTACGATTTGGTAAATTGTACAATGTCTTCTTTCTGGAGGTCCTCTCTAACCTTTCCTTCAGTTGTTTACTTGTCCGGGACACTACAAGTAGTTACGATATGTTCAATTGTACAATGTCTTCTTTCTGGAGGTCCTCTCTAACCTTCCCTTCAGTTGTTTACTTGTCCGGGACACTACAAGTAGTTACGATATGTTCAATTGTACAATGTACCTTTACTTGTCCGAAAACCTATGGGTAGCTACGATATGTTAATATGTTAATTATATTTATATGTATTTTTCCTGTCCTCACATCTAATGTTCATAGAGTTCAGTTAAAATACTTTTCAAAGAGTTTAACTTCAGTATCGAAATAAAATTAAAACTGTACAATGCAATATTACAGCTGTATGGTAAAATAAACTGGCTAAACCGCTGAGAGGGTTCACCACTGATGAGCCAGGCCCTCCCACTATTTCATAATTGCAGTATCGCAGTAGAAAATTGTTTTTATTTTCAAAATAATCAGGTGCGTCAAAAACAGCTTTATTATCTTGAATGTTATCTTTCAGTCACCAAAAATTAGGTTTTTTTTTTCAAAATTAATTTCAAGCTGTGGAAATTTTCTAAATTTATGTAATGGGAGGAGTATTGATTCAATTAACTGTCTCTCTCTCCTAAATATATTCGATACCGCGTAAAGACCAAGTTATAAAGAAGGGACTCGGTGACCTAAGGAGGGAGCTTAAAGAAAGACATTTACCTAAATGTTAACTAGACATGGTGAGGGCTCCACGTGATATCTAGATACATAACACAGAGGGAGTTAGAGGTAGACTATCTCACACCGTCATGTATTGCTACACACCCCTGAACTCAACTTCCCAATTCCGACAACTCGATGAACTCGTTGAGTTCACTATTGAACAACAAAGTAAAATTGAGCGGACTAGAGACCGAAGACAGAACTGCTGACACTGCCAACGCTGAAAGCCGGACTTAACGTCACACGCGAGGCCTCCCATTTGAGTTTTGCACCAGAACCAGCAGACTAGTAATCAGTACCTAGTCCTGGGTCTGTGGAGCGAGCCAAGCTGCCGGAGGAGAAGTTGAGTACCAATCCACGTTATGTGACACAGGGTTAAAGTAGTGGGTCCTCCCGCCCAACGTGGAATGGTAAATGACCACAGCCCCTGCTATGATCATCACAGAGGTGTAAGCGCTAAAACCCGCCCCGCTGTCAATAGCTACTCTCTAACGCTAACGAGATCCTGCAACAACGTCGTTAGTAGAGCTGGAACACAGGGAAGTCACGGCTCTCCATCTGGAACATCTGTTACACACAGCAGCCTAGAATTCAGACTTTATGGTCAACAGATTGCTATTGTCACCGAGTCCCTTTTTTATCCTTGACATTCAAGCGGTTTTTAAGTTTTTTATTCATCCTGATTTTAGGTGATTTGAATAATAAAGTCCTAAGTTTTTACAAGAATATCTTTCATCTTTGACAAATAAATTCGTTAAAATTTATTTAAAACTAACCAAAATATGAAACAGCTCTAATCAGCAACCCAAGACACTAGATTCCTATAATATACACCTATGCCCCGATTTACACGGTAGATACGTTCCTGAGAAAAACGTGTAAATCGAGGGATAGGTGTATATTAAACTGTCAAATCTGAATAGGTGTTCGCCCCCTCATGAATCAGAGCCTCCCAATATTCTTTTCAACATAGGTAGTATAGAGTAGAATATCGCATTTTAGTAAAGTGCGATAAAAACAAAAAAAAAACTTATTTGGAAAACCGTGTAAAAGCGAAAACGTGTAAAACAAGTACCGTGTAAATCGGGGGATAGGTGTATTTTTTTTAGGTATGAATATTTCTAAAGTTATGCTAATATCTAGTTTAGATATCTAATCACACTTTTCTTTAAAGTTATTTTAAAAGTTTTGATTTTATGTGTTGTGTCATCAGAATGGTTACTCCGTTTTCAATTTAATTCACTTGACTCTGATATATGGAGGTTTATCTTCGTTAAATATAATAGAGTTTAGTGCTAGAGCTTCTAACTTCTCTCTTCAGCTCTGGATGATGAATTACTGATTGTTAGATACTTTAAGTTCTGCACAGAAGCTGGGCGCATGAGAAAGAATGCAGGGCAAAGGATACTGGAGGATGACCTATCTGTAAATAGGTAACTGAATGTTAGACAAACTTTATTTTGTTGTAAATGTTTCCTCTTCCCTCTCCTCTTGTTGATGTGTAAATACGGCGAATCCTATATGGGGCGGAATGCCCTAAATAAAGGCTTTTGTTGTTGTTGTTGCTAGAGCTTCTAATATCTTCTACTACAATTTATTCTCGGTATTTGGGATAAGATCAACGTGTATTTTGTAGTACTGAAATGACTGTTATCTAATCATTTGATGGCCAAATTGAATGCATAAATATGTTGAACAGATTTCTTAAAGATTATTCAGATTGGGATAAAAGAAGCTCAACTGGCGTCATGTTGATTTCTATCAATCCAACCAATCAGTTGGGCCAGTTCACATCATGTGATATTTATCTAACTTATGACTGGCTGATGGTGTATCAAGATTTAGTGATCAAGAAGCTTGGTCAGTCCAGCTGACATTGTGGCCCTCATCAGTAGACACCAGAGTTGACATGTAATATTGATACAAGAGTTGGATTCATCTGGTTTAATGTCATCGGTATGATTGTCAGGGTGATCATAAGAATTCTTACCTGAATTCTTCAACATTTTGGTATATACATTCACAATAAAGTTTGTAATATTGTTTTTAATATTTTTTATTACTTCTTTCTTCCTACGATATTTGCGCCAGTATTTTCTCGTTTTCATTATATATTGAATTATATCAAAATTGGCATCATGATTCTTCATATATTTTCTAATTTTCAATGTGATAGTTTTATCCATTATCATTCTTAACATATATTTTTATTGCTTCGTTGAATATATTTTGTTGAATAACTTGTTTTGTTTATTACCTTTTGATTATACACAACAGAGAGAGAATTAATTGTTTTTTTTTTGTGTGTTGTTAGTACCAATGGGCGCTTTCCATGGTCAAATTTGAATTAAAAAAAATTGCAATATATCAATGAATATTTTTTTCATCAAATTATTGAGAGTTTTGAATTTTTTTTTAATATATAAAGAATATATTTAAAATACTAAATTTCATTGTAATATAAATTGTATAATTTTTGTGATATATATTCAATAGAAATATAATTATGAATGGTCATATTTATAATGGAAAATATTTTTTTCTAACTAAAAATTAGTTTACTTCATTGTTATACTTGAAAGATCAAATTTTTATTTAGAATAAAATAATTCATAAATATAGAAATTTTAAATTAATTTTGTTAAAAATTTCATTCTAATATCTATATAGATAATACCGTAACAGAGTTTTCCATTGTAAAGTCCTGAGCTATCTCCTCCGAAGATTCTGAACTACACATAACAATCTATATACCAAAATTTTCGTTATTTTTTTCTTCGTATGATAGGCCTGTTTTTATTTTCCTAATGTTAACAGTTATTTTTATTTTTTTATTTAATCTATTTTACAATCGTAGATTTTTTGCATTTATCATCATCAATTCATTTGTTTTGAAATGCGTAAAAATGTGTTTTGAAATAATATATATTTCTGATTCATTTGATTATGTAAGTACTTTGTTATAGTTTTTCATTTAAATATATAAATTTTTCGAATTGTAGATTGAATTATTACTTTTATTCTATAATAATTATCTTTTATAAGTGTTTGTTATAGTTTTTCATTTGAATTTAGCACAATTTTTGTATCTGGTTATCTTTTTTGGCATCTTTTCATCTCTCTTTGGCATCTTTTTTTTTCTCATTAATAAGACCTAATCCAAATAATTCAATAGTGTGTGACGTTTCAGCAACAGCATCAGACAGAAGAATAAATGAACTAAAGAATAAAATCTCATTTTTTCTTTTGTCTGATGATGGTGGCATTTGGATTAGGTCTTATTTTTTTAATTAATTTGTTATAGTTTTTCATTTGAATTTAGCTCCATTTTTGTGTCTTATTTCTTCTTTATATTAAAACTTAGAATTAAGCTTTGCTTTTTTATATACATGTTTATTACACATTTAGCAATACTTTTTCTTTATATTTGCTCTTATTTACTCATTTTTTTACTCTTTCACAATCAGATTTTGAAAATGGCTAAATGGCTTCACTTCTCCCTATTTGCTTTTGTAGCTTTTCTTATAAAAAAAATATTAGAACTTAGAATTAAGCTTTGCTTTTTTATATACATGTTTGTTACACATTTAGCAATATATATACCAAAATATATTTTTGAATACTTACCTCTTTTAGTGAATTTTTGTCAGGGGGGCTGCAAAAGTGCCGTACTTATGCAGTATTTTGATGCTTTTCCTGTAAAAAGGATAATGAAATTTAAAATTAAGCTTTGCTTTTTTATATACATGTTATTTACACATTTAGCAATATATACACAGAAATATTTTTGGAATATTTAACTTTTTTGGTGAATTTTTGTCAGGGAAGCTATGGACTGCCGTAATCATGCATTATGTTGATGTTCTTCTCATAAAAAAAATATTTGGGTTTGGAATTGGGCTTTGCTTTTTGTATACATGTTTTTTACATATTTAGCAATTTACACACAGAAATATTTTGGAATATTTAACTTTCTTGGTGAATTTTTGTCAGGGAAGCTATGGACTGCCGTAATCATGCGGCTGCAAAAGTGCCGTACTTATGCAGTATTTTGATGCTTTTCCTGTGAAAAGGATAATGAAATTTAAAATTAAGCTTTGATTTTTTATATACATGTTATTTACACATTTAGCAATATATACACAGAAATATTTTTGGAATATTTAACTTTTTTGGTGAATTTTTGTCAGGGAAGCTATGGACTGCCGTAATCATGCATTATGTTGATGTTCTTCTCATAAAAAAAAATATTTGGGTTTGGAATTGGGCTTTGCTTTTTTGTATACATGTTTTTTACATATTTAGCAATTTACACACAGAAAAATTTTGGAATATTTAACTTTCTTGGTGAATTTTTGTCAGGGAAGCTATGGACTGCCGTAATCATGCGGCTGCAAAAGTGCCGTACTTATGCAGTATTTTGATGCTTTTCCTGTAAAAAGGATAATGAAATTTAAAATTAAGCTTTGCTTTTTTATATACATGTTATTTACACATTTAGCAATATATACACAGAAATATTTTTGGAATATTTAACTTTTTTGGTGAATTTTTGTCAGGGAAGCTATGGACTGCCGTAATCATGCATTATGTTGATGTTCTTCTCATAAAAAAAATATTTGGGTTTGGAATTGGGCTTTGCTTTTTTGTATACATGTTTTTTACATATTTAGCAATTTACACACAGAAAAATTTTGGAATATTTAACTTTCTTGGTGAATTTTTGTCAGGGAAGCTATGGACTGCCGTAATCATGCGGCTGCAAAAGTGCCGTACTTATGCAGTATTTTGATGCTTTTCCTGTAAAAAGGATAATGAAATTTAAAATTAAGCTTTGCTTTTTTATATACATGTTATTTACACATTTAGCAATATATACACAGAAATATTTTTGGAATATTTAACTTTTTTGGTGAATTTTTGTCAGGGAAGCTATGGACTGCCGTAATCATGCATTATGTTGATGTTCTTCTCATAAAAAAAATATTTGGGTTTGGAATTGGGCTTTGCTTTTTTGTATACATGTTTTTTTACATATTTGGCAATTTACACACAGAAAAATTTTGGAATATTTAACTTTCTTGGTGAATTTTTGTCAGGGAAGCTATGGACTGCCATAATCATGCGGCTGCAAAAGTGCCGTACTTATGCAGTATTTTGATGCTTTTCCTGTAAAAAGGATAATGAAATTTAAAATTAAGCTTTGCTTTTTTATATACATGTTATTTACACATTTAGCAATATATACACAGAAATATTTTTGGAATATTTAACTTTTTTGGTGAATTTTTGTCAGGGAAGCTATGGACTGCCGTAATCATGCATTATGTTGATGTTCTTCTCATAAAAAAAATATTTGGGTTTGGAATTGGGCTTTGCTTTTTTGTATACATGTTTTTTACATATTTAGCAATTTACACACAGAAAAATTTTGGAATATTTTACTTTCTTGGTGAATTTTTGTCAGGGAAGCTATGGACTGCCATAAGTTTTGCTATGACTATAAATAATATTTGGGTTCTTGCTACAAGAGCCTGTGTTTATGCATGCAAAATCAAAGTTGTATTTAAACAACAATCAACCTTGTAAATTTGATTTTTAAAATGGTCGAATTATCAAAAGTGTCGAATTATCGAAAGTGTCGAATTATCGATAGTGTCGAATTACAGTTTGTTTATTTATTTTTTAATAAGGTCCTCTTATCTTAAATGCAATATAGTTGTATTTTTCGAAATTTTATTTTCTAATTTGTTAATTTTTTCTTTTTTTTTCACTCTAAAAATATTTATTTAAATCTAATAATTTTTATTTATTGCAATTTAATTAATAATTTATTTAATCCAATGTCTATAGTTTCTTCCCTGAAATTGCTTACCAAACATGAGTCAGTGTTTCCACAGTGTTAACAGTTGGAGTGTTAGAATGCGGAGAAGCAAAATAACTCCCTACTGAATTTCTCAATAGTCTTACTCCCAGAGGAATGCATCCACACCAGTTAACCTCTAGGTTGGTACTATTGTTATGCTTCTGAGAAGTTTTAATCCTAAGCAGGGTCTTTGAAAATGGTACACGTATGGTGATACAGTGCATGTGCTCTCATGTCCTTAAAGAAGTGTAGTTCTGTTGTTTGCAATTTCATTTTCTGATTTGTTAAAATTTTTCTTCTATAGTTTCTCACCTGCGGGTCCTTCGGGTAAACCCGGGGCGTTGCCCGGGTCACTCGGCTAGTTTAGACTAATAAAAGGATAAGAAAAAAAAAGCTACTCCCGAGTCCACTCCACTGTACCAGCTGTGCTTAGGTGGGATCCTCCAGTTCTTGTTTATTTTTGTTTTGGCTACTGTTTCTTATTTCTTTTATAAAACAAGCTTTCATATTGATGATAGGATACAATTTGGATTATAGATTAGAAAAATGAAACATCACAACCAACTAAATAAACTGTGATGTTTCAGTAACAGTATTGTTAACAAGTTGTCACAAAACCTTTTTTTAAATTATGGATTTGGTCTTTTTAACTTATGTTTCTTTCATGCTGATTGAGTAGGTTTTGTGGCAATGAATCTCCTTTCTCCACACAAAAGAGCAGATTTTTAAATTTTTTTTTTGCTTATCCCTAGTACACATGGTACAGGCCATGATAATCATGGTGGGTAGTTGGCGACTGCTTTTACTGTAAGGGCACCACATGTCTACACATGTGAAAAGCAGTTCGACTTTGCACTTATAAATGTGCAAGAGCCCCGTTTGGTTACTTGCACTCGCTGATGAGGTTGGAATTTTGCAAGAATCGGGGGCCATTGGAGAGAGCAGATTTTAGTTCAAGAAAGATTCTGAGAGAAGAATGAGGAGCTCCAATTTGTCTTCTTGAGACATCCCAGACATGTTCTATCAGATTAAGGTCCAGGGATCTGGTTGACCAATCCATTCATAAAGACATCAGTGATTAGCATTATTGTTGAGCATTATCATTGTTGTGTTGCCTCTGTGTGGGTTGCTCATTACCAGGCCACTACATTCTCTTAGAATGTATTAGTATACTAACTTCTACAATACGGACTGACTGACTGCTAACAACTTGTAGCGCTATCTATACATTAAGTCAGAATCGAGTATGCAAAGAGGATATTTGCATTTATGCATATATCCCAAGTATGCAAATACACAACAATCATCAGTAATGAGATATGAGACAATGACATCCTTAGGGGTCAATAGTCTCAATTCTATATATCTTTAAGCAGCCATGTATTTCAACAAGCACATAGATATCTTTAGATAATAAAAGGCATATATTGGATTTAATAAAAGATTTATTTTGCCAATATTTCAGTTGGCTGGACGCCAAACCTTTATCAAGGCATTACATTTTTGTATATACAAAGTCAGTGCCCCTCTGTGTATACAAAAATGTTATGCCTTGATAAAGGTTTGGCGTTCAGCCAGCCGAAATATAGGCAAAATAAATCTTTTATTAAATCTAATATATGCCTTTTATTATCTAATGAATTAAATATGGATTGCTTTATTTTAAAAACATTGATATATAGTAACTGAAACAGGCGGCAAAAATATCAGCACATTCTAACCTGCCACTATCTTTTACCATCCTCCCAAAGAGCATTGTGCACTGTAAAAAAGATCAGATAGCCAATAAAATGTGGACAGACCTCTATACCCAAGATGACTCCACACAAGAAATCTACAAAGATTTTCTGCTACCCCGAAACTACTGCTCTCAATGCTTCAAAACATCAAATATGGATTTACCTCTACCACAATTCTGACTGGTCATGGTTACATCCAGGCAGACTATGTAAGGATATAGAAAGAAGACCCAACTGCCCACATTACCAAGATGAAGACCAAACCATGGACCACTTCACCTCTGCCCAACCTTCCAATACCAAAGATTCCTGACAGCCACTCTCCTAGGGATTACCAACCCAAGTACAGTATCCCTAGAAAATCTCCCAAGAAAGAAATCTGCCTGGCACCACCTCAGTAATAGGACTTCCAATGACATTTATATATATAAAAATTAATGTTTGTATGTTTGTTTGTATGTCCTGTATACAAATTCGCAGTAGTTCACTAATTCAAACCAAAATTTCCATACATAGCAAAAAAAATATAAGGAAGACGATAGGCTATTTTAAAAAATAAATAAATCAATTATTAAAACTATATATTCAAATTATTCTATTTAGCTCGCGAGCAGCGCCTCTAGCGGTGAAGATGGGAGGTAATATCAGCTGACCTAATGTACATGTAAAGTTTGGAGCGGGACGTTTCACAAGAGTGACATCCACGGCGCCAATTTATAATTGTAAGGAATAGTGTTTGAATAAAACATTTAATCGGGTAAACCCGGGCGTTGCCTGGGTCATTTGTCTAGTTGTAAATAAAACCAAGAAGACACAGCCCGGGTAGTTGGTGACTTCTGTACGTGGAACCTACTGGGTTACTTAAGAAAATAAAATTATGAACATGTAATAAATATATACAGTGGACCCTCGGTTTGCGAGCATAATCCGTTCCAGAGCCATTCTCGTACTCCAAAACGCTCATAGTGCGAAACTAATTTCTTATTTTTAATAATTGAAACTCGAGCAATTCTTCTTGCTACGAACAATTGCACAGTTTCCCACATTTTACATATTTCCCGAATCTGATCTGAAGGGAGGGATCCCAGTGAATTTTCATCCATCACAATTACGGGCAACCATCACGAGTTGCTCGTAATGCGAAATTTCACTCGTAATCCGAGGTAAAATTTTTCAAAAAATTTTGCTCGTACTGCGAAAAGCTCGTACTCCAAGGTGCTCGCAAACCGAGGGTCCACTGTATAGGTTAATAATGACATTCACTATGGACCAGTGAACAGAAGTGAAATTGTATCAGGTGGGTTGCAGTAAAAAAAAAAAGCATTTGATAATGTGACAGAGAGTGGCTGATGGTTGCACCACCTGTTAGAATAAATATGAACTAGTCAGTAATTTTGAATTAGTGTAGAAAGGTATTCAAATAGTCTTTCTTTATTTAAAAAAAAAAAGAAAAGCCTACTACAGTAGAACCTCCCTTCAGTGGATATCCCACGAGCGGACATCTCTCTACAAAAGACAGTTTTCATTTGCAAAATTACCATTTTTACTATTTGGACACTCTCTGGTAAAAGGACACCTCTCTCTAAAGGACACTTTGGCTCTTCAATTAGGTGTCCTTTACAAGGAGGTTATACTGTATATGCATGTTTCATTAATATGTAAAAGGACTCCTCTAACACTTAGAAGTTTATTTGAAGATGAGCATCCAGTGACTATATATCAGTGTTGACAAAACAGTAGTTGACAAAAACAATGTAAGCAGACACCTTTGCAGGCACGATGTTGGCTTGATCCCTGAAGTAAAGATCCAGGAATGTAGTTCTGACAGTCTCTTGATAATTGAGAAAACCTCTTGGATAAAAGGGAAGATGCCAATGAAGACCAATATACAGTTTGATGTAGCCACAGGCTATTTTTTGATGATTGGTGATTGCAAAACCTTTCTTGATTTCCAGATTCCATTTCTTCATCTTCACCGCTTAGAGGCGCATCAAGATCCGTTTTACTCAATCCTTGATTCCTCAATTCAACAGCATACTCTAGATTATGTCCTGTATTAACTGGTATCAAGGTTTTCTTGAGACATTCTGAACTACTATCATCATCTGAACTTTCAAGGTTTTTAATCTTGAACCGAAGTTCTTTCGCTTTTTTCCCCTCGTTTTTCTTATTTTGCATTAGGAAGATCAGTCCTACCAGACAAACTATCAGAATAAGGGATAGTAAAAGGATAACTATCGCCATCATTGGGGAAACATCGGTATGTTCGCTATGTATTGACGATTTTAATTGCTGGCAGATAGCTGGAGGGTGATTGTATTTACTGCACATGTACTGTAAAAAAGAATAAGTTGATACTCCATATTCAAGGCGCCTATTTGGTTTATACTTAGTATTTTCATTCGTATAATATAATTTGTTCAGATCCTTTTTATGGTTATTTTTAGGATATAATTTGTGATACACTTTCTTGAAAGGTTTTGGATTAGTATATCCCAATTCGGATAGTATTCTGGATTCATCCAGACGTTGGCTTGGTGCTTGAAGTTGCTTGTAAAAAGGTTGGATGTTTTCGTAAACTGCTTGTTTAAGGCCTTCAACCTCTTTTTTTATGATAGTTTATGAAATCCGTTTTCTTAGTTTTCTCTGGTAGTTTATAAATAACCATTTTATCAGTTCCCCTTTCTGTATTCATATTGGGTTTAGTTTTGCTGATATCCTTGAATAGGTTTAATATATCTTTAAGAACTTGGATATTTGCGTCATTTGAAAGAATTTGTCGATTCGGCTGAACAGCCATTGGCGAATTCTGATTATGAGCCATTGGTCGATTTTCTTGATTTATTATTAGCGACATCTCTGTCTTCGGTTGATGGAAGAAAACTATTTTTTTCTTGTAGTCTACATTTTCTCGAGGTAGCATGATGTGTAGTCCCACATTTCCCTGATATGGAGTCCCACATATCCCTGATCAAGGATCTCTCACCTGAGCAGGGGAGTACCCTCGCGGGCTTCCTTGACGCTGCCCTCGAGCGAACTCGGAACAGCCATCCCACTATTCGCAGGGGTATTCACAAGCTAAGGATAGCCTTGCCCTCCTGATCAATGTACATAGTTTGCCCTTTTGACTCCTCGTGAGTAATTGTTGACCAGCGGTCAATAAAAATTATTTAATTGTCAAAAAAAAAAAAAAAATTGTCCCACATATCCCTGATGTGGAGTCCCACATATCCCTGATGTGGAGCCCCACATATCCCTGATATGGAGTCCCACATATCCCTAATGTGGAGCTCCACATATCCCTGATGTGTAGCCACACATATCCCTGATGTGTAGCCCCACATATCCCTGATGTGTAGTCCCACATATCCCTGATATATATAGCCCCACATATCCCTGATGTGGAGCCCCACATATCCCTGATTTGATCGCGCTCCTAGTTTTTTGTTTTCCTTCCCTTTCATATATTTTTCTATTAAACCTAAATTACTGATTGATTTTTAATTATCCCAAAACATAAATCGAGCTCCGCCGTTTTCGCCTCAGGCGAGCGGAAAAATGTCGCTGGAAGCGACGAATTTGGTATGGGCTGGAAGCCCTCATCGAGCTGAACACGAGCCTGGAAGGCTCGGCTCTGAAAGTCAAGCCGTTGCGGAGATATCCGCGGAAAATCAATCTCAAGATGAAAAATCTAGAATAGCCAATGCTAGCGGCGACTATGCTAATCTACCTTTCGACAGACAGCATGTAAATTTTGCCGCGGCGTGTATCGCTGACGTCACGCCATTAACGAGCGGCGCCTTGGCCGCTGCGACAAACTGGGCCGAGCAAATGGAGGCTGAAGAATCAGCTGAAGATGGCTTCACCGTGGTCAAACACAAGCGAAGACGCAGGGAGTCACCGAGCCGCCCTGTCGAACAACGTTCCAGCGGTGTCGCGGCCTCCAGAAGGACCGGCCCAACCCCGCGAAGACGGCCACCTGCGGGTGGAGTTACGGAGGTCCAGGTCATCAGGGCTACCCGGGCCGACATCGCTGACGCCAGAGCACGCCAGCGTTCTTCAACAGAAGACAATTGTGTCTTCGTGGAGCACTGCCCGGACTTCGGGTTTACCCACTACCTACAGGCGGTGGAAGAGCTAGTCGGGGGAGCCGGGAATGTCCTCCAGGTGATGAAAATGGACGGCCATATGCTGGTCGGCCTGTCCACCAAGGCCCTGGCGGAACGACTCATAAGGGACGGTCTTGATGTTGGGCACACCCACCTCAGGGCCTTCCCCTTCAAAAAGAGGGCGGAAAGAATCACCGTCGGAAATTTGCCGTTCTTCGTGGACGACGCCCTACGGTGACGTGACCTCCATCGTCCCCATCCGGCTGAGAGCCGGAAGGTACACCTTCACGGATGGTCGACGCGAGGCATTTATCCTCCTTAAAGAGGGCATTGCCTTGGAAAAGATCCCGACCCGCGTCGTCATCCGAAATAAAGGTAATGCCCTGTCGGTTTTCATCTCTTATGTAGTCAAGTGCTCCAGATGCGGCCGGCAAGGTCACCGTAGAGCCAACTGCCCCATCATTCCTGGGAGAGCCCCCAACAACGGCCAGCCACAACCGGCAACCCATCCACCTGGTGCATCGTCCACCGTGTCTCGGCAGCCGAGCCGTCCAACACCAGCGGCTCCAGCCCCGTCACCAAAGCGCCTTGCGCTTAAGACATCGGCTCCCGGCGCTTCTGCCTCCCTGCCTACCAGAACATCCTCAGACGCCGTGGCTCCTCCTTCTAAGCCCATGGAGATTGCAGCCGAAGTGCTGGCGCCGCCCACCTCCAACAGAGCCCTACAGGCAATGGAGCCAACAGAGGCACCAAAGGCACCCGCGGACCCTCGCCCTCCGGCCTCTCAGCCCCCCGGAGAAGTGCTTCAAGCCCTGCCAGCCTCCGTCGCCCCTCCTGGTCCTCTGCATGCACAGGGGACCCTTGTGCCGCCCTCCCCGTCATCATCAGGGCGTAAGACCAGACCCGACCTTGAGGCCTTCCTCAAGAGAAACCCCGGAGTTTCGTTTGCTGGAACGGGCGCCCTTGGTCTTGGGCGGGAGGAGGTCCTGGACCTCCTCTCCTCGAAGACCAAGGCGCGAAAGCGCGGTCAGCATCTAACCCCTCCGCAGAGCAATGCTCTTGCCGGCCTAATAAACCAAATCCTCGACCTAAGGCCCGGAGTAAATAGCAACATTTATAAGGTCTTGCGACAGGTCATGTCAGAGCTGAGGACCGGTCCAGCCGCAGTGCCCCCTACTTCCACACTGCCTGCGCCTCGACCATCTCATCCAACGCCGCTCACTTCCAACAAGCTGACACCTGCTTTGATTACACCCCCGCCGCCCGCCCCGACGGAGATGGAGGAGGACGTTCCGATGACGGAAGAAGAGCGCTGTGTACCCCCACTGCCTGCGCCTCGGCTCGCTGAGCCAACACCGCCCACTCCCCAGGGGCAAAAGACGACACCGGCCACGACTACACCTCCGCTTCCACCGCCTGACCCGATGGAGGACGACGACGACCTGATGCCGGAGTTAGATACAACCTTCAATGAAATTATCGCTGAACCCGGCTTTGGGCCCCTGCTGGAGCCAGGGATTTCCCTGGATGCCGTCATGTTTGCGATCTTATACCGCGAGGATAGATTGGATCTACTCAAGGATCTCTCACCTGAGCAGGGGAGTACCCTCGCGGGCTTCCTTGACGCTGCTCTCGAGCGAACTCGGAACAGCCATCCCACCATTCGCAGGGGTATTCACAAGCTAAGGATAGCCTTGCCCTCCTGATCAATGTACATAGTTTGCCTTTTTGACTCCTCGTGAGTAATTGTTGACCAGCGGTCAATAAAAATTATTTAATTGTCAATTGTCCCACATATCCCTGATGTGTAGCCCCACATATCCCTGATGTAGAGTACCACATATCTCTGATGCGCGCGGCAGCACTTTGATCGCGCTCCTAGTTTGCTTTCCTTTCCCTTTCAAATATTTTTCTATTAAACCTAAATTACTGATTGATATTTAATTATCCTAAAACAAAAAGCGAGCTCCGCCTTTTTCGCCTCAGGCGAGCGGAAAAATGTCCCTAGACTTGCCGAATTCGGCATCGCCAAGGAGCCCAGGATCTGCTGGACAAAAGCCTGGAAGGCCCAGCATCCCATCTCCAATTGGTGGCAAGAATTCGACGAAAAAAGAATCTCATAAAGAAATATCTAGAGATAACTATGAAAATCAAGAGTATGCAAATCCGCCGACAGGCGTCAGAAATGCAAATCTGGTTGCCGCGTGCGGTGACGTCACAACCAGCTTGGCAGCAGCTACGTCATCCTATGGCGCTGCCCGTGTTCTGGGCGGACTACACCGAAGACCAAGGCCCTGGAGAGGACGACAACTTCACCGTCGTCAAGAGTAAGAAAAGGCGCCGCGACTCGCCGGGTTCTCCTACGGCGGCTACACCTTCCTCTGGCACCAGAGGGGCAGGAGCCACTCGCCGGCCACGATCATCCACGGGATGGTCACCGCGGGCGGAGGAGGTCAGGACCACTCGAGCGCATATCGCGGAGGCCAGGGCGCGGCAGGCGTCTTCAACAGAGGACCTATGTAGAACGCAGCCCTGAGCTGGAGCCCTACCATTACATGAGGGTCATAGATCGAATGTTTGGGAGCACCAGGAGGTCTTCCAAGTGACCAAGATGAACGGCCACTTCCTGGTGGGACTGGCAAACAGAGGCATGGCCGAGCGCCTCGTCAACGAGGGCCTCGAGGTGGAGGGAACCCTCCACAGGGCCTTCCCGTTCCGCAAGAGGGCGGAGCGAATTACAGTGGGCAACCTCCCCTTCTTCGTGGGGGATGCAGCCGTCATCAGCGCCCTTTCATCTTTTGGGCGGGTCACATCTATCGCCCCCAAGCTGATGAAGGCTGGCCCATACATCTACAACGACGGCCGCCGAGAGGCGTTTATCATCCTCCGCGAAGGAATGACCATCGAGAGGTTGCCCACCCGCCTGAACATCACCATCAAAGGCGAGGCCTGGCCCGCATACCTGTCCTCCGGGATTAGGTGCTCCAGGTGTCGCGGCCAAGGACATCGCCGGGCCAACTGCCCCCTGCTTGCAGGGCGAACCAACGCTCCTGGACCGGCCACACCTACCTCTCCCACCAGCGTCCCACCAGCGACTGCGTCTGGGCTGCCTCAGCAGCCATCTACCCAACCTCCACCTTCGGCGTCCCCCAGTCCTACCATGGAGCTCTCCGACGTGCCTCCTGCGAGCCGTGCCGCGCTCCTTCCACCTGCTGCACCCCGGCCATCACCACCAGCGCCTTCGGCCTTACCTATGGAGGACGCGTCTCCTGCCCCTCCACCTATGACCCCTGCTCCATCATCGCGGGCACCTGAGGATCCCGCAGGCCTTCACTTGGCGGCGACAAGCCATCTTGAGCCGACACCTGCCACTCGACCGGACCTTGTTGCACCGCGTGGCCCTCTGCCCGTCCAGGAGACTCTCGGGCACGCAATCCAAACACCAGATGTTGAGATGACCGAAGTCGATGAGAACACCGCATCCTTCGCGTCATCCAACAATAAAAACACTAAGGACGACATTGTGGTCTTCCTGAGGAGAAACCCCAGCGTATCCTTTGATGGAACGGACGCCCTTGGTCTCGGGCGGGAGGAGGTCCTGGACCTCCTCTCCTCAAAGACCAGGGCTCATAAAAGGCGACCCTCGCTGACACCTCCACAGACCAACGCTCTCGCCGGCATCATCAAACAGATTTTGGACCTGAAGCCGGGAGGATCTTCCAATATCTACAAGATCCTTGGCCAGGTCAGAGCGGAGCTGAGGACCGGTCCAGCCGCAGTGCCTCCAGCACCCACACTGTCTGCGCCTCGGCCTGCTGAGCCAGCACCACCTGCTCCCCACGGGAAAAAGACGACACCGGACACCGCGACACCTCCACCTCCACTGTCCCGCCAATTTATTGATGACCGCTGGATGGAGGCAGGCGACATAATACTTAAACTAAACCAAGAGCGCGACTGGGAATTGGGGATCGATGAGGGAGACATCATAGAAGCCATCATATACCCCGAGGATAGGGAGCCTCTCATCAAGGGTCTGTCTACTCGGAGGAGGAGCCTCCTCGCTGCTTTCATTAGCGCCTCCATCGAGCGTGCTCGGGACTCCGATCCCTTTGTGCGTGAGGGCATGTCCGCGCTTAGGAGGATGTTGCCTTCCTGATTGGGTCAAGACGAGCCTCGGTGGGGACACCGCCTGATTTAATTGTAAATATTTGGTTCCTCCTGCTTAACTCTTGATAGAGTGTAATTATTGACTAGATCGTCAATAAAGTCTGTTTTAATTGTCAATTGTCCCACATTTCCCTGATGTGGAGCCCCACATATCCCTGATATGGAGCCCCACATATCCCTGATATGGAGTCCCACATATCCCTGATGTGGAGTCCCACATATCCCTGATATGGAGCCCCACATATCCCTGATATGGAGTCCCACATATCCCTGATGTGGAGTCCCACATATCCCTGATATGGAGTCCCACATATCCCTAATGTGGAGCCCCACATATCCCTGATATGGAGCCCCACATATCCCTGATATGGAGTCCCACATATCCCTGATGTGGAGCCCCAAATATCCCTGATATGGAGTCCCACATATATCCCTGATGTGGAGCCCCACATATCCCTGATGTGGAGCCCCACATATCCCTGATATGGAGTCCCACATATCCCTGATGTGGAGTCCCACATATCCCTGATATGGAGTCCCACATATCCCTGATATGGAGCCCCACATATCCCTGATGTGTAGCCCCACATATCCCTGATATATAGCCCCACATATCCCTGATATATAGCCCCACATATCCCTGATATATAGCCCCACATATCCCTGATATATAGCCCCACATATCCCTGATATATAGCCCCACATATCCCTGATATATAGCCCCACATATCCCTGATGTGGAGCCCCACATATCCCTGATGTGGAGCCCCACATATCCCTTATCCACTTATCTTATCTGCAATATAGTTGTATTTTTCGAAATTTTATTTTCTAATTTGTTAATTTTTTCTTTTTTTTTCACTCTAAAAATATTTATTTAAATCTAATAATTTTTATTTAATGCAATTTAATTAATAATTTATTTAATCCAATGTCTATAGTTTCTTCCCTGAAATTGCTTACCAAACATGAGTCAGTGTTTCCACAGTGTTAACAGTTGGAGTGTTAGAATGCGGAGAAGCAAAATAACTCCCTACTGAATTTCTCAATAGTCTCACTCCCAGAGGAATGCATCCACACCAGTTAACCTCTAGGTTGGTACTATTGTTATGCTTCTGAGAAGTTTTAATCCTAAGCAGGGTCTTTGAAAATGGTACACGTATGGTGATACAGTGCATGTGCTCTCATGTCCTTAAAGAAGTGTAGTTCTGTTGTTTGCAATTTCATTTTCTGATTTGTTAAAATTTTTCTTCTATAGTTTCTCACCTGCGGGTCCTTCGGGTAAACCCGGGGCGTTGCCCGGGTCACTCGGCTAGTTAATAAAAAATAGGATATTTTATCAAAGGAATTGCTCTGCATTGAATTTTCTACCATTTATGTATTCACCTTCTATTAAGAGATGGCTGACAAAATAATTTTTGATAATATAATATTATATTATATTATATTAATATAATACAATTCTTTCATTGGCCTTGTAGAGTGGTGTACACGTGCACGCATGTTTCAGTAAAAAACACAAACATCCTCGATAAAGAGAGGCGAGTTGCCCCTCGAAATATTGGAACAATAAATTCATTATAAATCCAATATATGCATCTTTTTAATATAATATAATATTAATATAAAATAAATATATGATTTATATGATAATCTAATTTTTATGAGGGGTGGAGTTATAATAATATTTGGTTAAGTGGGAACTACGTTCAAGTAAACATATATTTCAGAAAAATGTCTTCATCTCATTTTAAACTGCTATCATTGGATCGTACTGTGAATTGTGGCATTTATAGTTATAAGCATTGGTACATATATCATTGCTAGTTATACGTTTTATTAAACATATCACCACCACGTGAAATAGAGATGAATGCAGTCTGCACTACGCTGACGAGGGCCAACAGCCCGAAACGCGTTCGTGGTTGACTTATCAAGAAATTGGGTTGGCCAAATACTATATGAGATATACTTTGTGTGAAGAACAAATATATACATATATACAAATATGTATATAGAAAAACACTAATTGAAAACACAAGAAATTTATATTTTTACAGAAGTAGAACTGATAATGTATCTATACATATAAATGGAAAACATAGAATGTTATATCAATTAAGAAGGATCAGAAGATGAGTTTCTTTTATTGTATCAATGCTACGAGCTTTCGGGCAAAAGCCCTTCAACAGGCAAAAAATATAACTATACTTATAAAGATAACGATTTATATATGTTAATCTTAATTGAAGACCGTTTTTTGAGGAAAGTAAATATTAAATCTGCAGTCTGAAACCACGAGACGGCGCATGGTTTGGGCTATTGAAATAAACATGTGGGAGGTTTAAATGTAGTTTGTGTAGGCCGTCTCGTGTTTTCAGACTGCAGATTTAATATTTACTTTCCTCAAAAAAACGGTCTTCAATTAAGATTAACATATATAAATCGTTATCTTTCTAAGTATAGTTATATTTTTTGCCTGTTGAAGGGCTTTTGCCCGAAAGCTCGTAGCATTCATACAATAAAAGAAACTCATCTTCTGATCCTTCTTAATTGATATACCTTACTAGAAGAGTCTTTACCTTTAATAGAATGTTATATAGAATGGAATTCACTTTAAAAAGATATAAATGTTACTGTGAGATAACTCAACCTATTTGAAACTTGTTAAATTACCTCCAAGTTGGATTAAGTCAGGTCAAGTTAGGTTCGATGTTTGGCTAGTATATCAATCTAGTGTGTTCACTAAGTGTTTACATTGAATGTAAAACTGTGGTGTCTGGTGTGTGAGATGTTCCACATGACTCACGTTATGGAGGGAGGTCCGACAGTTAGACCGTGGTTGTCCAGTGGTGTGGAATCCTGCAGGTCCTCAGTATCAGGAGGTCCTAGATGTGAGGATCCATTCCTCGTGTATCTAGATAAGTCCTCAGAGTCCAGCGGGATTAAGTGAGTCTTTGGTTGTTAGGTCCAGGTCGGGGATAGTCGAGGGCAATAATGGCTGTAGAAACACAGATTGCATTGTTGCAGCTGTCAAAGTTATTGTCTCAATCCCGATATACATGGCACTTTTGATATATAAATATTATATAATCTAAAAACTCAAATATTTCTATATTTTGAAATATATATATTTTATTTTTATTCATTGATAATTCTACTTTTGTTATAATCGTTTTGAGAATGACTTTCAGTTTTGTTGTAAATATGCGTAGTTAACATATCTATCCTTTTGAATCACTAATATAGGATTAACGTTATAAATTCTATATAATGTGAAAATAACTAATGTGTAATATTTTCCTCAAGTAATTGAAAATAAAAGCTACTTGATGGTAAATAATTATCTTTTTTTTTATCACGACTGCACCTTCAACCCTTTATCTTATCAATCCTTTGTCTTATCAGTCCTTTATCTAATAACAAATTATTCATAACATACATACATACATATGTATTTAGCTGTCAACAATTGATCTCTTAAGTGATGTCTCTATACAATATAATACAATCCTCGCTGTGCTAGACATAAAACCTCCGTTTAGGATGTGTTGTCGTTCTAAATGGATAAAACACTGTTGATTTGACCCTGATGTTTATTTCTTTGCTATTTCAATGCGTTTTCCCACTAGGTTTTATCTAAGCCTACTCTGAATGTAATAGATTTGCTAAAAGAAGGGAAATAGGAGCTTTCCGTTATTCAAATGTGAATCCTGTTTGTGAATTATCTTTTATTTCTTTTGTAATATCAATTTTAAAAAGGAAATATAATTGTGTGATTAAAAGAACAGTAGCAAAAATAATACAAGCCATAATTTCATTGTTACTACTCTGTGTAAAACACACAAAATCCTCTTCCATTTCAATAAATTTCGAAAAACTAATATAATTTAATAAGAACACCTTGTTATTAATTTTTTATGTTTCACTAAATATTTACCTCTTCTCTTTTTGTATTTAAACATTTTTTGGAAAGTTACTTTTATTAACTAACTTTTTTTATATCTTCATGCGTTAAATATATATATGTATTTTGAAAATAGAGCAATCCATAAATAAATATTTAATTAAAAAGGCATATATTGGATCAAAAAGACTGAGTTTGTTGTTGACACACATTAATATGTTATAACACCTTGATAAAGGTTGGCGTTCAGCCAACTGAAATATTGGTAAAATAAATGATATTTTGATTCAATATATGAATTTTATGTAAAAATACATATGTGTGTGTATATATATATAAAAGGTGCCATGTATATAGGGATTGATACAATAACTCTGAAAGATATTACAGTGACCTTTATTGACGACATACGAGATAACCAAGTGTGAATAACCTCTGTCTCCTTCAAAAAACAGCCAACCGGTAACATCAAAGGCATTCCACTTTCTTAAGTTTTGTCAATCAATTTACAAATACTAGTCAATTACATAAGTTATTATCGGGCCTATTCTCATGTCAGTTTTCTGACATATTTTCGTGGTATAATGACTTAGAATTCTTACAGGAAAAATAAAACTTGGATATTTTTGTAGTTGGTCTCTCGTAAGCCATTTTTTAACAAGCGCTCTAACCTAACCATACCTAATGATCAATTATATTCAAATTTCTCTGTATACCGTTTATTTTTTATCTTTATAACTTACAAACTTTTGAAAATTTTATTTTTCTTTCAAAATCCCCATTAAATATTTTTACATGAATAGTTTCCCATATTTCCATGTTCACTTTCTTTCGCATAATCACTTTTTATACATTAGAAATAAAAATATATTATGAAAAAGGAATCTCCTTATCGTGCAACTGAAAGTTGCTGATGGCTTGCGCCATCTATCGGAATAAATATCAACTATTCTCGTTGATTTTTAATTATTCCAGAATTGGCCAAATACCCATTCTTGATTAATCAAGAAAAGCTAACCACGGACGCGTTTCGGACTGTTGGCCCTCATCAGCGTGGTGTAAACTGTACCTCAACGACCAAAAAATTGGTCCATTAAGGCATCCTGAAAAATAATGAAACGGGTAGTTAAGGCCAGAATTCCATCATCAGTTGCACGATAAGGAGATGCCTTTTTATTAATTTATGCACCTTATCCCAGTACAATATTACATTTGTACTATTTTTTCACAAATTTATATTAGTTATATTATGATGCATAAGCGCGCCATCTGTTATGAAAATTCAAAACTATTATAGACGCGTATGATTCTTTTACGAATTAAACAATATCTACTGTCCTTACTGCAACAGTGCGAACAAGCCCTCCCATTAATTTTTCCATTGCAGTAAGGGCAGTAGAAATTGTTTAATTATTAAAAGAAACATAATAGTTTCGAATATATTAGTTATACAATTCAGTATTGTTCTGCGCCTTTGCCGGTCCCAAGACTGGATGAAAAAGGAGGAGGGGGAGCAGTAATAAGCTCGCTAAAAAACCCTGGGCTGGCCTGGTTGATAGTACCCTGTAAGGGTTCCTAATCCAGGGATACAGGATAAGCAGCGTTTGTACTCCATGTTAGGAGCAGCTGCACATGGCATCTGTTCCTCATGTCAGAGACAGTCATTTCTTTTAAAGCTAAGTCGGCCTGCTACTGAGTAGTGCTCCCAGTCTTAATGACAAAGGCAGATGCATTCTACTTCACCCAGTCATGATGGTTGTCAAACAGACACCATCAAGGGTCACAACTTGATACCCTAATATGATTGAGTGGAGATAAGAAAGAAGAGTACTTTTCTTATTCCGAAATCACTTTATTACCGCTCAACAAGAGCAACCTAGTTCATGATAATTGAAACAGTGAATAATATATGAAGGTTATTCACATATTAAACAAAATGTTAACGCGGGATTCAATCCCAGTTCATGACTGTCGGGATTCGAGGTGTTACCCACTCGTCCACCGACTCTTTTCATTATGCTCAGTATTTTTTATAATACACCAATACCTCGCTTTGCGTCGTTTCGTTTTGCGTTTTTTTCGAAGTTGCGTCGCTGCTTAATTTTTACTGCTTTTTACTGTGCGTCGTTAGATGTTCGAAGTTGCGTTGTTTTGGATTCGAGTCTTTAATTTTTTTTCCTTAAAATATGGCAACACCTTTGTTTTTGATTGCGCCATGCCATCAAAATTTGGGGATTCCCTTTCTAACTAAAAATCAACGCAAATTTAATACAATTTTTCTTTTCACTAAAATTTATGTTCACTTTGCGTCGTTTCAATTTGCGCCGTGTTTTTTTTTTGGAACGTAACCCCGACGCAAAGCGAGGTATGGGTGTATACTTATTTTATATACGATATTTTTTAAGATAACTCATTTGAGTATTATGAGAAAATAGTACAGAAGTTAATTTGTACTTGGATAAAGTAGATAAATTAAGGATATCTCCTGATCCTAAAAGTTGCCACAAGCCATCAACAACTTTTATTTCCCCGATCATACTTTTTCTGTTAATTATATTTTCAGAATTTTTCATAAAATTACTCTTAATTTTACTTTTCTCTTTCAATCTTCACACAACAACCTTTATTCTTTTTATTTTTGATAAATACAACTCTCTCAATGAGAAAGATATACTAAAAGAAATTTCAAATTACTGTAAAGATATTAATAAAAATGTGTTTTTGTTCTTTATCTAATTATGGAAGGTAAAAATATGAATGGTAATTAATAGTTATAAATGAAAAACATTTTTATTATGTGAAAAAAAACAGGTTTAAAGAGAAACACAAGGTAATAAGACCAAATAAATTAATAGTGTGTGACGTTTCGGTAGCAGCGTTGTTACCATCTTCAGACAAAAGTACTGTATGAGAAATTTTACCACAGAATGGTTTAAATAGTTATTGTTATCAATAAATAAACCATGCTGTGGTATAATTTCTCATTCAGTACTTTTGTCTGAAGATGGTAACAACGCTGTTACAGAAACGTCACATACTATTTATTTATTTGGATTTGATCTTATTACCTTGTGTTTATAATCTATAATTCAAATTGTGCCTTATCATTGGATTTGGTCTTATTACCTTGTGTTTATAATCTATAATCCAAATTGTGCCTTATCATTTGATTTGGTCTTATTACCTTGGGTTTATAATCTATAATCCAAAGTGTGCCTTATCAGGTTTAAAGAGAATATTTAAAAAGTTGAATGTTTTCTTGTTGGTATAATTAACTTATAATCAATTTAAGGAAGAAAGTGCATTGTTTTGTAATGTGAAAATTATTTGGAATAGGGAGATGGAATATTTTGTCAAAATATGTTTTAGATATATTTATCTTGTTATTTTTATCAAACAAAAATAAAAGCTGTTATTTTTCGTTTAAATTGAGGAGATCGTAGGTGCCATTATATTTTTAATCATTTAAAAGTAATGATAGAAGCTTTCGGGAATGTTTTTCTTCAGCTAAATAGAAGATATTGACATTTTAAAGGAGATTCTCTCCTCTACTATGCAAATACATTCTATTTTTATGAAAAAGGGATATTTACGAAAGCTCCTATGATGTTTTTTTTTATAAATAAATTGGCATCAATAGCCATGACCTTTATATAACAATACGTTTATAGTGTAGATATTACTTTTTTGTTTCCTGTGTTTCCAATGAACATCTCGTTCTCTAATTAACAGAGCCCAAATTACCTGTAGCGATTCTCCAATAACCATTCTCCTATCGCAGTAGCTAATTGAAAAACTAAATAGGATCGTATTCTTAGAAAGAAATAGAAAAAAGAGACATAATTGTATTTTCCCCTTATTACTTAATCCTAATAAAATGTAATTGAAATGTTTTATAGAAAAAAAAAAGAGAATTTTCAATATAAAGAACATTTTATTTTGTAGATGGAGTTAATTTTAAATCTAGAGGCAGAGGTTAAAAAGTTTCGCTGTTGAAAACCTTTCTCTTTTTTGTTTGGGAAGAATTTAATTTAAGACCGAGCGCGGTGGAGTCACGCATTTGTCTGGATTAAGATGTATTGTTCTAATTTTATTAAGTTTTCTATTTCACTATTTCTGTGTATACGGACTTCTCTATAGTTGGTGTATTCATTCGATATATCTTCAGAAGATCTGTTTTCTTTACTCATCCTTTTGTAAAACGACATTTGAAATACTATTCCGCATGTGTTTCTTTTCAACGAAAAATCAAAATTTATTTCAAGGAGAAATAATCAGGGATGGGAATCTGTTTTAATGTCCATCCATACAGAGTTCAAAATAACAACTGACTCACCCGTGCTGGCAAGGTCACGCTCCGCTGCGTCACGTGGGAAAACATACGTAGATGTTTTCTTACATGTTCTCAGCACATCCCCCTTTTTAAGACTTGAAATATATATATACATTACAAACTTTAAATGCATAATATAATTAATAATGAAGGCGATCCACAGGTTTAACAATTCGTCCACTCCGGGTTCTTATCTGGCCGTCTTCTGAGTCGTTAGAGGGATAATCCACAACTGGGGTATTTTCATTTTCAACCTGTTCCTCTCCCGAAAAGGTCGGCGTCGATGGGTCGGCTGGATATTGCACTGTAACTCCTTTTCGTAGATGGAACCTGTTTCGACGTAAAGTCCCAACTGGAGTATCAACCATATATGACCTTGGTGTCGATGCCTTCTGCTTTACAATCCCCCAGGTTCGCATATCTGTAATCCAAACCGTGTCACCTTCGGATAGCTCCTCCATGTCCGTAGCTCCGCAGCGTCGATCATATCTGGATTTCATATCCTTTCTCCTTCTCCCCTCCTTTCTTTTCAGGGTCTGAGAGTCCACCAACTTTGGATTAAGATTCTCTGGTGCAATTGGCAAGGTCGTTCGGAGTTTACGTCCCAGATGGTTCACCATGCCAAGAAATCTTCTTACGCCATGAACATCGGTCGGAGCAGGCATCTTCGCCACCGCTTCGATTTTCGCTGGATCTGGTCGGATACCGTCTTCATCCAGTATGTGTCCAAGAAAATTAATTCTTTGCACGCCGAAGACACACTTGGCCTTGTTTAGTGTGACTTTCGCCTCTTTCAGTTTTCGGAGCACTAAACGAAGAATTCGATCGTGAGTCTTGGAGTCGGAGGCAAATATCAGGATATCGTCCAGGTAACACATTACACCGTCCATGCCTTGCAAGATTATTGACATAACTCTCTGAAAATACTTTGGGGCGAGTGAGATTCCAAATGGCATTCTGCAGTATTTATATCTCCCAAAAGGAGTGATGAAGGTCGTTAAATGCTGGCAGTCCGGGCTCAACGGAATCTGGTGAAAGCCACTGTTCGCGTCCAGTTTCGAAAATAATCTTGCTTCCCCCAGTTGCCCCAGCACGTGCTCCACCACTGGCATGGGATGCACTTCGCGCTGTACATGTTCGTTCAGCCTTGAGAGATCCACACAGAGTCGTATGTCGCCATTCGGTTTACCAGCAATCACAGTCGGTGCACACCATTCAGTCGCAACGTTAACTTGTGCTATGATTCCCGCCTTCTCGAGCTCTTCCAATCTTGTCTTGAGCTTTTCCATCAAAGGTATTGGTACCCGTCGAGGAGTATGCACAGCATATGGTTTTGCTCCAGGTTTCAATTTGATTTCGTAAGGGTTTCCGATCTGTCCCAGTCCTTCAAATACTTCAGGGAATTCCTTGATCGGGTTAATTCTCGTCGCAACCACTTCAATCCGCCTCGCCAGGTTCAAGAGCTCACATGCCCGGCGACTCAGAAGAGGTTCACTCAAACGACGAATGACATAAATCTTCTCCTTGATTTCATAATTGCCATTTCGCAGCGTTGTGATATAAACATACCCACAGTCTGAAGTTCGGAAAATTCAGCAGCTCTAAGGTTGATATCACTTTTCACTAGTCGTTGCTGTCCCATTATCTTCTTGAAGAGACACAGAGGAACACATGTAACATCCGCCTGGGAGTAGAGCTTGAACTTCACCTTTTCCCCGTTCACTTGGATTTCTGCTGTCCATCGCCTCCTGCACTCGTCTTCATCATTATCGAGATTAGATGAATCCTCCACAGCTGAGACCCCCAGGAGAAAACCAATTTCTTCATCAAGATCAGAAACAGCTTTGACTTCCGCAGTCTTCGCCTGCTTATCTGGGCAGCAATTTGCAAAATGGCCAGTTTTTGAACACAGGTTACATTTTTGTCCTTCAGCACGGCAAGCCTGTCCTTCCCTGTGGGTGAAACCTCCGCATTTTGGACATCGTGATCTTGTTTTGGCTGACTTCTCCTTCTTCCTCGAAGGCTGCTGTTGTTGTTTCGGTGATTGCTTCTTCGAGTTGAACTTCACCTGATTGACCTTTTGGCTTGCTGAGGGACGCTGCAGGTCGACTTGCTGCTGTCGAACGGCCTCCTGCTGTCGAACCATTTTCACCGCCTTTTCCAAAGTCAGTTCGCTGTCCAACTGCATTCTTTCAGACAAAGCTTTGTCCCTCACTCCAACCACAATTCGGTCACGGATCAACTGCTCATGAAGACCCTCAAATTCGCAACTATTAGCCAATTTGTACAATGAAGTGATGAATTCGTCCACTGGCTCCCGATCCTCTTGGATTCTTGAATTAAATTTCGCACGTTCGTAGATAATATTCTTCCTGACACAGAAGTGGCTGTCGAACGCCTTGAGGACGGAATCAATTTTCGTTGCCTCTTCTTCCTTTTCGAACTTGAAGGTCCTGAATATATCATCCGCGCGGTCGCCCATCAAGTACATGAACAAATCGATCTTGTCCGCCTCCTCTTTCTTCTTCATTCCACTGACCACGAGGTATCGTTCGAATCTTTTCCTCCATTTGGGCCATTCGTTGGGAGTCGAGAAGTCGAAAGTTTCTGGAGGTTGAATCTGAGCCATGTTGAATTATCTTCCAAGGTACGCAAAAATCGATATTTTGCGATATACGGGTTCGTATTTTATCCAGTTATCGCTGCCACCATGTTTTAATGTCCATCTATACAGAGAGCAAAACAACAACTGACTCACCCGTGCTGGCAAGGTCACGCTCCGCTGCGTCACGTGGGAAAACATACGTAGATGTTTTCTTACATGTTCTCAGCACAGAATCCTTGTAAACTTTTATTTTTCTGTTTATTATTACTCTTCACAATTCACCCTTTTATACCTCATCCAAAAGGTTAGAAATAATAGTTATTTCTCCTTGAAATAAATTTTGATTTTAACGTTGAAAAGAAAAACATGTGGGATAGTATTTCAAATGTCGTTTTACAATCATAAGCCGCATTATACTTATCCTTTCATTAATCTAAATTAGACAAGATCTTGAGAGGTCGTGCTCATAAAGAAGTTCAAAAGCTCTTCTTGGTTCTCTGTACAGGGATCCTTTGTCCTTTCCAATACAATTTAGTATAAGTTGGGGAGTGGCCTCTTCGGTTTTGCACCTAGTGCACATGGGGAAGCTTTTGGCTCCCTCTTTATAGACTAGAAGGAGCAGGTAACCAGATTTCCATCTGGCCAACTGTGTCGACTTCCTTCTGTTTAGTTGGAGGGTCTGTTTTTTGGAGTTTTCTATTTGGTACCAAGAATGATGGAAACTATCTCTATGGTTCAGAAGATGTGTAAATATATATACTATGCATTAGCGCGCCATCTATAATTAAAAAATAAAACTATTTTATATATCGAATGTTACTCTGTGCTTCACTTCCATTTATAATTGACAATATGACCCAGAATAAGTATAATGCTACGGCGTTTTATGGTTTCCACAAGTCCATATCTCAGAAGAAGGCCAAGTG
>CP092878.1:34102986-34148904 GCA_030710605.1 Cordylochernes scorpioides
ACTACTGGTCTGGTAACATCTATAGCAACTACTGTTCTGGTTACATCTACGTCTCTAGAAACTACTGGTCTGGTAACATCTATAGCAACTACTATTCTGGTTACATCTACGTCTCTAGAAACTACTGGTCTGGTAACATCTATAGCGACTACTGGTCTGGTAACATCTATAGCAACTACTGTTCTGGTTACATCTACGTCTCTAGAAACTACTGGTCTGGTAACATCTATAGCGACGACTGGTCTGGTAACATCTATAGCAACTACTGGTCTGGTAACATCTATAGCAAAAACTGGTCTGGTAACATCTATAGCAACTACTGGTCTGGTAACATCTATAGCAACTACTGGTCTGGTAACATCTATAGCAACTACTGGTCTGGTTACATCTCTAGCAACTACTGGTCTGGTAACATCTATAGCAAACACTGGTCTGGTTACATCTATAGCAACTACTGGTCTGGTAACATCTATAGCAACTACTGGTCTGGTAACATCTATAGCAACTACTGGTCTGATAACATCTATAGCAACTTCTGGTCTGGTAACATCTATAGCAACTACTGGTCTGGTAACATCTATAGCAACTACTGGTCTGGTAACATCTATAGCAAATACTGGTCTGGTAACATCTATAGCAACTACTGGTCTGGTTACCACTATAGCAGCTACTGGTCTGGTAACATCTATAGCAACTACTGGTGTGGTAACATCTATAGCAACTACTGGTCTGGTAACATCTATAGAAACAACTGGTATGGTAACATCTATAGCAACTACTGGTCTGGTTGCATCTATAGCAACTACTGGTCTGGTAACATCTATAGCAACTACTGGTCTGGTAACATCTATAACAAATACTGGTCTGGTAACATCTATAGCAAACACTGGTCTGGTAACATCTATAGCAACAACTGGTGTGGTAACATCTATAGCAAATACTGGTCTGGTAACATCTATAGCAACTACTGGTCTGGTAACATCTATAGCAACTACTGGTGTGGTTACATCTATAGCAACTACTGGTCTGGTTACCACTATAGCAACTACTGGTCTGGTAACATCTATAGCAACTACTGTTCTGGTTACATCTACGTCTCTAGAAACTACTGGTCTGGTAACATCTATAGCAACTACTGTTCTGGTTACATCTACGTCTCTAGAAACTACTGGTCTGGTAACATCTATAGCGACTACTGTTCTGGTTACATCTACGTCTCTAGAAACTACTGGTCTGGTAACATCTATAGCGACGACTGGTCTGGTAACATCTATAGCAACTACTGGTCTGGTAACATCTATAGCAAAAACTGGTCTGGTAACATCTATAGCAACTACTGGTCTGGTAACATCTATAGCAACTACTGGTCTGGTAACATCTATAGCAACTACTGGTCTGGTAACATCTATAGCAACTACTGGTCTGGTTACATCTCTAGCAACTACTGGTCTGGTAACATCTATAGCAAACACTGGTCTGGTTACATCTATAGCAACTACTGGTCTGGTAACATCTATAGCAACTACTGGTCTGGTAACATCTATAGCAACTACTGGTCTGATAACATCTATAGCAACTTCTGGTCTGGTAACATCTATAGCAACTACTGGTCTGGTAACATCTATAGCAACTACTGGTCTGGTAACATCTATAGCAAATACTGGTCTGGTAACATCTATAGCAACTACTGGTCTGGTTACCACTATAGCAACTACTGGTCTGGTAACATCTATAGCAACTACTGGTCTGGTAACATCTATAGCAACTACTGGTCTGGTAACATCTATAGCAACTACTGGTGTGGTTACATCTATAGCAACTACTGGTCTGGTTACCACTATAGCAACTACTGGTCTGGTAACATCTATAGCAACTACTGGTTTGGTAACATCTATAGCAACTACTGGTCTGGTAACATCTATAGAAACAACTGGTGTGGTAACATCTATAGCAACTACTGGTCTGGTAACATCTATAGCAACTACTGGTGTGGTTACATCTATATCAAATACTGGTCTGGTAACATCTATGGCAACTACTGGTCTGGTAACATCTATAGCAACTACTGGTGTGGTTACATCTATAGCAACTACTGGCCTGGTAACATCTATAGCAAAACTGGTCTGGTAACATCTATAGCAACAACTGGTGTGGTAACATCTATAGCAACTACTGGTCTGGTAACATCTATAGCAACTACTGGTCTGGTAACATCTATAGCAACTACTGGTGTGGTTACATCTATAGCAACTACTGGTCTGGTTACCACTATAGCAACTACTGGTCTGGTAACATCTATAGCAACTACTGGTTTGGTAACATCTATAGCAACTACTGGTCTGGTAACATCTATAGAAACAACTGGTGTGGTAACATCTATAGCAACTACTGGTCTGGTAACATCTATAGCAACTACTGGTGTGGTTACATCTATATCAAATACTGGTCTGGTAACATCTATGGCAACTACTGGTCTGGTAACATCTATAGCAACTACTGGTGTGGTTACATCTATAGCAACAACTGGTGTGGTTACATCTATAGCAACTACTAGTCTGGTAACATCTATAGCAACAACTGGTGTGGTTACATCTATAGCAACTACTGGCCTGGTAACATCTATAGCAAAACTGGTCTGGTAACATCTATAGCAACTACTGGTCTGGTAACATCTATAGCAACTACTGGCCTGGTAACATCTATAGCAAAACTGGTCTGGTAACATCTATAGCAACTACTGGTCTGGTTATATCTATCGCAAATACTGGTCTGGTAACATCTATAGCAACTACTGGTCTGGTAACATCTATAGAAACAACTGGTGTGGTAACATCTATAGCAACTACTGGCCTGGTAACATCTATAGCAAAACTGGTCTGGTAACATCTATAGCAACTACTGGTCTGGTTATATCTATCGCAAATACTGGTCTGGTAACATTTATAGCAACTACTGGTCTGGTAACATCTATAGAAACAACTGGTGTGGTAACATCTATAGCAACTACTGGTCTGGTAACATCTATAGCAACTACTGGTCTGGTAACATCTATAGCAACTACTGGTGTGGTTACATCTATAGCAACTACTGGTCTGGTTACATCTATAGCAACTACTGGTCTGGTAACATCTATAGCAACTACTGGTCTGGTAACATCTATAGCAACTACTGGTCTGGTAACATCTATAGCAACTACTGGTGTGGTTACATCTATAGCAACTACTGGTCTGGTTACATCTATAGCAACTACTGGTCTGGTAACATCTATAGCAACTACTGGTCTGGTAACATCTATAGCAACTACTGGTCTGGTAACATCTATAGCAACTACTGGTCTGGTTACATCTATAGCAACTACTGGTCTGGTAACATCTATAGCAACTACTGGTCTGGTAACATCTATAGCAACTACTGGTCTGGTAACATCTATAGCAACTACTGGTCTTGTAACATCTATAGCAACTACTGGTCTGGTAACATCTATAGAAACAACTGGTGTGGTAACATCTATAGCAACTACTGGTCTGGTAACATCTATAGCAACTACTGGTGTGGTAACATCTATAGCAACTACTGGTGTGGTAACATCTATAGCAACTACTGGTCTGGTAACATCTATAGCAACTACTGGTCTGGTAACATCTATAGCAACAACTGGTGTGGTTACATCTATAGCAACTACTAGTCTGGTAACATCTATAGCAACTACTGGTGTGGTAACATCTATAGCAACTACTGGTCTGGTAACATCTATAGCAACTACTGGTCTGGTAACATCTATAGCAACTACTGGTCTGGTAACATCTATAGAAACAACTGGTGTGGTAACATCTATAGCAACTACTGGTCTGGTAACATCTATAGCAACTACTGGTGTGGTTACATCTATAGCAACTACTGGTCTGGTAACATCTATAGCAACTACTGGTCTGGTAACATCTATGGCAACTACTGGTCTGGTAACATCTATAGCAACTACTGGTGTGGTAACATCTATAGCAACTACTGGTCTGGTAACATCTATAGGAACTACTGGTCTGGTAACATCTATAGCAACTACTGGTCTGGTAACATCTATAGCAACTACTGGTCTGGTAACATCTATAGCAACTACTGGTCTGGTAACATCTATAGCAACTACTGGTCTGGTAACATCTATAGCAACTACTGGTGTGGTTACATCTATAGCAACTACTGGTCTGGTTACATCTATAGCAACTACTGGTCTGGTAACATCTATAGCAACTACTGGTCTGGTAACATCTATAGCAACTACTGGTCTGGTAACATCTATATCAAATACTGGTCTGGTAACATCTATAGCAACTACTGGTGTGGTAACATCTATAGCAACTACTGGTCTGGTAACATCTATAACAAATACTGGTCTGGTTGCATCTATAGCAACTACTGGTCTGGTAACATCTATAGCAACTACTGGTGTGGTAACATCTATAGCAACTACTGGTCTGGTAACATCTATAGGAACTACTGGTCTGGTAACATCTATAGCAACTACTGGTCTGGTAACATCTATAGCAAATACTGGTCTGGTAACATCTATAGCAACTACTGGTCTGGTAACATCTATAGGAACTACTGGTCTGGTAACATCTATAGCAACTACTGGTCTGGTAACATCTATAGCAACTACTGGTCTGGTAACATCTATAGCAACTACTGGTCTGGTAACATCTATAGCAACTACTGGTCTGGTAACATCTATAGCAACTACTGGTGTGGTTACATCTAAGCAACTACTGGTCTGGTAACATCTATAGCAACTACTGGTCTGGTAACATCTATAGCAACTACTGGTCTGGTAACATCTATAGCAACTACTGGTGTGGTAACATCTATAGCAACTACTGGTCTGGTAACATCTATAGGAACTACTGGTCTGGTAACATCTATAGCAACTACTGGTGTGGTTACATCTAAGCAACTACTGGTCTGGTAACATCTATAGCAACTACTGGTCTGGTAACATCTATAGCAACTACTGGTCTGGTAACATCTATAGCAACTACTGGTGTGGTAACATCTATAGCAACTACTGGTCTGGTAACATCTATAGGAACTACTGGTCTGGTAACATCTATAGAAACTACTGGTCTGGTAACATCTATAGCAACTACTGGTGTGGTTACATCTAAGCAACTACTGGTCTGGTAACATCTATAGCAACTACTGGTCTGGTAACATCTATAGCAACTACTGGTCTGGTTACATCTCTAGCAACTACTGGTCTGGTAACATCTATAGCAACTACTGGTCTGGTTACATCTATAGCAACTACTGGTGTGGTAACATCTATAGGAACTACTGGTCTGGTAACATCTATAGCAACTACTGGTCTGGTAACATCTATAGCAACTACTGGTCTGGTAACATCTATAGCAACTACTGGTCTGGTAACATCTATAGCAACTACTGGTCTGGTAACATCTATAGCAACTACTGGTCTGGTTACATCTATAGCAACTACTGGTGTGGTAACATCTATAGCAACTACTGGTGTGGTTACATCTAAGCAACTACTGGTCTGGTAACATCTATAGCAACTACTGGTCTGGTTACATCTATAGCAACTACTGGTGTGGTTACATCTAAGCAACTACTGGTCTGATAACATCTATAGCAACTTCTGGTCTGGTAACATCTATAGCAACTACTGGTCTGGTTACATCTATAGCAACTACTGGTGTGGTTACATCTAAGCAACTACTGGTCTGGTAACATCTATAGCAACTACTGGTCTGGTAACATCTATAGCAACTACTGGTGTGGTTACATCTAAGCAACTACTGGTCTGATAGCAATTTCGTCTCTAGCAACTTTTAGTTTAGGAAATTCTCGGACCTTTTTACTGAACAAATCTCCTGGATATCAGAAGGAATCAGTAAATTATCTTTGTTTTTACTACTCTATTCTAATGGATAGAAGAATATTTTAAAGGTTAGTTTTTTTGGTTCAGGTACAAAATCAATACTGGGTAATTTTCTATTTATTACGGTACTTTTCCAAAAGTCTCTTTATTTTAAATAAAATTAGTGTTGTGTTTATTTTTCAAATAAAGACACGTAACAAATATCATATTCGCCATATTATGCCCTGCCACTTCTAGAAAGTTCCGAATGCTGAAAGAACACTTCGAAATTCAACAACTATTTTGCCGAATGCAAATTCGGAAAATCCAAGTTGAAAGACGAGTCAAAACGTTCAAAGAAGACAGAATTAGCAAAGTAGATGAAGATTGAAATGATTGTCATAAAATGTAGATAACCAAGCAATCTATTTCGATTGTTTTGGAAGATGATGATAACCAGAAAGTTGACCAATGATAACTTCAATGTTTTAGTAATATTAAAAATGATAACTTCAAACAAGACCATAAGATTCTTAAAAGCCAATAAGTTAGAATATATAATATTGTTCTCTCTTCTCTTCTCTCTCTTCTTCTTCCCTTCTCTTCTCTTCTCTCTCTCTCTCTCTTTTCTTCTTCTCTTCTCTCTCTTCTTCTCTTCTCTTCTTCTCTCTTCTTCTTCTCTTCTTCTTCTCTTCTTCTTCTCTTCTTCTTCTCTTCTTCTTCCCTTCTTCTTCTCTTCTTCTTCTCTTCTCTTTTCTCTTCTCTTCTCTCTTCTCTTCTCTTCTCTTCTTCTTCTCTTCTCTTCTCTCTCTTCTTCTTCTTCTTCTCTACTCCTTCAAATACAGAGCGTCGCAACAATATTTCATAAACACAATATATCCCTATTCTCTCTCTATGATAATAAAATAATATATTTTGACCACGAACACATCCAAAATAATTAAATTCCGGCTTTGATATTAACAAAAAGGAGAGAGAACGAAGTCAAATAATTCAAAAAGATTAAAATGAATAAAAATCCGATAGTTGCATATACGACCGACCTTTATGCAAATATAGAGAGTGGATGAGATAATTGGGGATCTGGCAACATTGGAAACTCTGTGAAATCAGATATTGGTGTCAATTTAAGACAATTCCAGCCACAATCGATACAATTTAATTAGCTAACTTTTCATCGCCCACATTTTAAAAGGCTTCCTAAAACAAATTTTTCATCTCGGTCAAATTTCCAATAAATAATTCACAGAGGTTTGTAATAAATTTAATCAAGTTAGGAATTCTCTCTTCCTCTCTCCCTCTCTTGGAAAATAGAATTTATCTGGTTATTTTCTTTTGGTGCTTGTTTTTTATTAATTCGTTAAATGGAAAAGCCATCTATAAAATTCTGTTAGAAAAACAAAACCGCAAATATCTATTTCAAATTAAGAGATGTACTGGTGGTATTTGAAATATAGAAGTATCTTCTGCGTTAAATATCTAAAAGCGTATACTGAAAACGCGTCTTGTCTGTTTATATTCGCTGGCCAATGAAAAAGGAAACAGAAATAGCAGAGTAATAGGCGAAAAGTATTATTTTCAATGCTATATAATATATAGTATAAGATCAATAATAATATTCTTGAAAACTTCCAAACAATAATTTATTTTGAAAATAGAGCAATCCATAAATAAATCTTTAATTAAAAAGGCATATATTGGATTTAATATATAATCCAACATTTTGGTACAATATATTACTCAATTTGTTACAAACCACGGAAATTTCAAAAAAAATTAAATAGAATAAAGGCAGTGGAGAATTCAAGTTGCTTTTGTGGTATTGAGGAACAAACCTCAAGACATCTACTGATCGATTGACCAGCATATCAAGATTATAGAATGAAGAATGAACTATTTGTTTGTGAACTTAACGATTTGATTTCCGATAAAAAAATAATATTTAAAGTTCGATTCACATTTTGTAAATACATTCTAAACTTTTTACAAAATCTGGATCTCTAATGTTTCCATGCGTTGAATAATGTAAATAACTTATGTAAATAAACTTTTCTACTTGTTTGGCGCAAGTATCCCTTGCGGGATATAGCGCTTTGGAAATAAAATAATTGTAATTGTAATATATGCCTTTTAAATTAAAGATTTATTTTATGGAGTGCTCTATTTTCAAGACAAATTATTGTATGCAAGTTTTCAAATGTTTCACGGACACTCTTATAGTAAACCTATTAAAGCCTATAGAACGTTGAACGTGTTTTTCTTTCTTTGTTATGTTATGCCCACATACGTTTCTTCACTATTAGACCTGTATGAATGACATTTTGACATGCTATAGACTTTGTTTTAGGAGGATACATTATCATGGTTTTTCAACGCCGTAATATATGCAAATTAATTTGAGATAACGGGTAAATAAACATTGAAATATTCAATTTTCTTATCAAATATATGCATTTTTAATTAAATAATTTGTCTTTTGTGATTTTTTTTTTGTTATTTACTGACATGTTACTATCACAGTATACATGGTGACTTCAACACATATTTGTTTAGAATTGGCAAAATTGGTTCACCTGCATGCACTTGTGGAAACGAACAACAAACCCCTGAACACCTTCTGATAAACTGTCCATTAACCTCTGATCTAAGGGAAGAAAACCAACTTTACCTGACTAATACAAAACAAGCTGCTTGCAATAAAGACCAATACATCAAGTTTAATAGATTCTGCAGGATGTATATTTTGAGGCGAAAGTGTTGACTGTACATATTTCAAGCTACTACTTATAATTGCTATATGTAAAATTTGATATCGAACGTTTAATTTTAATGATTTCCAATGTTCAATTGTATTAATTGTATATAATTTAAAATATACACGCAATTATCCAAATTGTGGATATGGCGTGTCTCTCCCAACTGTTAAATAAATTTAATAACAGTATACGATTTCCATTGTAATTTTGTAAGTTTGATGAAAAGATATTGCACATACTAATTTTTATAAATATATTTCAATTGTTTGTAACCCATTTGCTATTGGTTTTGTCATTTTAAAATGTATATATACACTTGTATGTATTATTGTTAAGATTTTCCAGCCTTATTTACAAGTACTGTACATTAACTGTAGTCATTCTATTAAAAATAATATTTAATCCAAAATATGGCATAATAATCAGGTTGATATATAATCCATACTATTATTATGTCTTTCCAATTATAATTCATTAAATTGCTCATACTGTGAAATTTGTCTTAAACGGGCCTTCTGTCTAAAGCGGACACTTATAGTATGCCTATTAACGCCTATAGAACCTTGAAAAGTGGTTTTTGTTTGTTTGTGTTATATCCACATACGTTTCTTCACTTTTTTCCTGTATGGATGACATTTTGACATCTTATAGAGTTAGTTTTAGAAGGATACATTGTCATGGTTTTTTTTAACGTCGTAGTATATTCAAATTAATTTGAGACTACGGGAAAATAGGCATATAATGTTTATTCTATATTATTATCATTCAGTTCTATCTTTAGGTCAATATTCTATTGGTTCATGCTAGGTTTGGGAGAAGTCGCTGTTTTAATATTGTTGCACCAAGTTGCAGCTTTGTCAGGTCGTCGACCTTGGTTTCTTCCTTCTTGGTGTTATACACGTTTCCCGAGCAGGTTTCCATACTTAAAAGAAGAAAAGTAAATTTAAAAAATTACCTTTGTAAATTTATTGTGTTTATTTATTCGTTTTCCTCGTAGGTCGTGATCCGGAGTCTTGGTCTCAGTCCTCGCTCGATCCAATAACCAATAAAGATATATGTACAATAGAATATTACAAAAGGAATGAAACTATAAAAAGGAATGATGATAATCTTAATAATCTGTTTTAAATAAATATTAAATAGCATAGAATATTTTGAATAAATTTAGGGTGCATTAAAATTTATGCGACAATGCCAACCCTGTAATGATGAGATAGTCGACTCTATTTGCATATTACACATTCCTTTCTACCCTATTTGACATAATCAGGTGACATGATTAGGTACAATTTGGATTATAGATTATAAACACAAGGTTATAAGACCTAATCCAAATAAATAGTGTGTGACGTTTCGGTAACAGTGTTGTTACCATCATCAGACAAAAGTACTGAATCATTCATAATACATAGTCATTCAGTACATTTTTGTCTGATGATGGTAACAACACTGTTATCGAAACGTCACACACTATTTATTTATTTGAATTTAGTCTCATTACCTTGTTTTTCTAATCAGGTTACACTTCATATACATATAGAATATATAATACAATATAATGTGGTTTATGATTGTAGAACGACATTTGAAAATTATCCCGCATGTGTGTTCTTTTAAATGAAAAATCGAAATTTATTTTAAGGATAAATAACAATTATTTCTAACCTTAGGAATGTAGTTCCTATCCCTGGACAATTTTATTTTTCTTTTATCATTACCCTTCACAATTTATCCTTTCATACCTTATCTCTAAGGTTAGAAATAATCGAAATTCTTCTTAAAATAAATTTATATTTTTCGTTTAAAAGAAACACTTGCGGGATAAATTTTAAAATGTCGGTATATAGAATATGTGTATCTGTAAAGTCTCTAAGCCCTGTATTGTATGCAAATTAAACCTATAACAGATAATTTGCATAGTCTATTTGTTGAGGTTAAGGTTATGTTAGGTTTGAATTAAGGATAGGACACAAGTTATGTGAACAAGAACCAAGGCTAGGGAGGAGGGTCAAATAAAATTTGGGTGAAACTAATTACAAAACACGTTGATAGATGGCGTTGGTAATTATCACATTAATGCTCTCAATTTCTGGAGTGAATGCCTTAAAATTTAATTACAGCCGATAATTAGTCCTGGGGTGTAAAAAATGGCTGGAGACACAGCGTCCCTTCTACACTGCACTGTATACCTAGTTGTATGGTGGGCCACTTCCACTACTTGTAGTGTATACTTGTCTTCTGTCATTGGCTAGTTTCTGGATCAAATATAGTCAAACTGAAACATTCCGTTTGATTTTACCGTGTATATATATACGATCATGGACTCAACTTAGTAACACAGAGAAAAAGCGTTTACCATGTTAAATACTTCCAAACGTACTATATAAATAGAAATAACCATGAAGAGGAACCTAGAAAAACGGAATACTTTGAGAAAAGCATATTTTTAATAAGAATGTTTGGTGTTATTTGAATATATATATAATACAATTATTTTAAATAAAGACTTATTGTTTTTTCGTTTGATATGCTGCTTAAGTTTATAATAGACTGAGTATTTGGTATTTTTCCATAAATTTTTCCATTGCAGTAAGAACAATAGAATTTGTTTAATTTTTAAAAGAATCATACGTGTCTATAATAGTTTCAAATTTTCATATGTATTTCATGTATTTTATTCCTACCATAGAGAGAAAAACCAAGGTTACATTAATTTAATAGATTTGTAGAGTCACTGTACATAAATTTGTAAGCCTAAAATCTTCATTAAGTTTGTAAATTGGAAAAGCAGCTTAGAGCGGACATCATTTAAATATTTAATTGTGTGATTATTTCCAGCATATAAGAACAACTAAACGGAATTAAACTATTTTTTTATATTGACATTATATTATTATTATTATTCTAAAAATAATTTATAATGAATTTTATTAATTGTGGGCAAAATTGAGCGTGAATTTGTAATTAAATTATCTCTAATGTTATATCCCTTCTCTCATTATATCAGAAGACATTTTAATTTAATGGTCACTGAATATTTATCATCATCACTATGTTTTGTGTTCTTTTGACATTTCAATGTTCTTATTATTATATATTTTTTGTATTTTGACCCAGGTTAACTTGTTGTTTTTTTTTCTTATCATTCTTATTTTTCCTTGTCTGTTTGGAATTTATTTATTATATTCGTCTGGTAAAAAAATTCCGCCATTTTGAGTGTTTTTTTATAATAAATATTCTTTTATTTTTCTTTATAAAATTGAATTCGTTTGATTAATGTGGATATTTTTCGCCATTTTAAAATTACATTATTTTTTTTTTATATCCATTATTCTTTTATTTTTCACGTCAAGAGTTTTTCGGGTTAATTTTATGCGTTCATTGATTCTAAGCCAGGACAACTCGTCGTTCCATTATTCATCGTGGTCGTCTGAATTGACTTCCAATTTTCGTCTTCTGACAAAAAATCACTTATATATCTATTATCATTTTAATTTTTTTTAAAGTTTATTATTTGGTTATTATATGAAATAAATTAGGCTCTCTCATCTAAAATATAATTATTTTTCTGTGTAATAACATATTTAATTTAAATGTCGCTATTTAATAATAAATTCCAATACTTTAGTACTTAACGAAGTATTCTAAGGTTCAAATATTAATATAGGATGTTGTATTTACAGTTAAACCTATCTATAGCGTCCCCTCTTGGGACTCACCAAAATAGGGTGTATAGAGAGGGGGTGCTATAGACAGGTCACTTTTAATGTAAAAGGTTCATATTTTTATGTTTAAAATCGGGCGCTATAGAGAGGAAGGTGCTATTTAGAGGGGGTGCTATATACAGGTTTGACTGTATATATCGTTATTCTTTACATATATAAAAACGTACAGCGTATAATATAAATGAACAGCGTATTTACTTGGCCTTAAATAACCATTTCTTTATTTCTCAGGGAGCCTCTGGGACCGATTATTTGGTCATAAAGATACATTCGTTGGCTTTTCTTGATTTATCAATGAATTGAGTAATTTTTAATTTTTTCAGTTAATCGACCCACTAGAATGCATATATATGCACAGTAAGGACAGTAGAAGTTTGATTGATGTGAAAGAAACATTCGCGTATTAATGTTTTCATTTGATGTATATATTTATGTAAGATCAAAGAACTTGCGCATAAAATTAAATCCAAAAGACAAAAAAACCTCTCGCAATCAGTATCTTTTATTATTACAAATAACAGACGCTAGCTTTCGAACAATTAGTTCTTCAACGGGCGTTCTTACAAAACGAAATCAAATTCTTGATTTCGACTTCAGACTCTCTGATTTCGTTTTGTAAGAACGCCCGTTGAAGAACTAATTGTTCGAAAGCTAGCGTCTGTTATTGGTAATAATAAAAGATACTGTTTGCGAGAGGTTTTTTTGTCTTTTGGATATATTTATGTCCAAAAAGAACACTTTTTTACATTTTTAATGCACAAATTAATGCATTTTGTTCATCATCTCTGCCCATAACTTACAATTCGGATTGACGAATGTCTACAGTACCAGTTCTGAGAAATTTCAGACAATCTGTATACCATGATTTCGAGAACTATATCTCTCATCAGTACATCATAAAATCCGATAAGAGAAGTTTCGTATTTGACAGAATTTGATGAAAAGGGCTTCAAAAGAGAGAAGCATCCTTCTATATGAGCAAAAAAAAAAACTTTTTATTTATCCTGTAGAAGGGCAGAAATGCTTTGAAAGCTCAGCTGAATAATAGAACCTTGAAATAAATCTTTTTTTCTCTCATTATTTCGTACTTTTTATTATTTGCTTTAGACAATTATATAACATACGTCCTTTTTGGACTCTTTAGTATCTTTCTTATTCAAATGTATATTTAAATGTATATTTGTTGTGAAAGATAGACCAATCTATATAGGAGATATGTAAAGTAGGATAATATTCTAGAATGACATTTGAAAAATATCCCGCATGTGTTTCTTTTGAACGAAAAATCGAAATTTTTTAAAGGAAAAATAACGATTATTTCTAACCTTAGGGATGAAATATGAAAGGATGAATTATGAAGAGTAATGATAAACGGGAAATAAGTGTCCAGGGATGGGAATCGAACCCACAATATTCTGATTACCGGGTAGATTCCATGTCCACTAGGTTGGGTCATTTAAAAAAAAATACATGCGGAATAATTTTCAAATGTCGTTCTACAATAATAAGCTGCATTGTATTGTATTATGATATTATTCTCTTCATGGCAATACCTTCAATCGATATTTCAATATAGAATTATCAATCTCAATCTCTCTCTCTCGCCTTTTTATAGAAACCATTTAAACAACTACTTTTGTATTCATTGTTGTTTAACTTCGTGGTGCATTATTACATTTTGTATGCAAATTAAAATCTATTTTTGCATATTCAATGTGTAGGCAATAGGTATATTGATTGTCTCTATTAATATGGCTATTTTTTTGGATGGATGTCCAGTATTAACAATGTAGTAAGTATCTAAATGTAATATATATTTCTGTATTCGTAGCAACTATTTACGTAAAGAATGGAAATTGTTGAAACATCAGTTTTGAAAAATTCGGAAAACAAAATTACGCTAACCTGTATACCATTGGTTAAAAAATGGCTATATATATATATTGTTGCATCAATTATAATGCGCCCTACATTTATTCAAAATTACTATGATATTTAATATACATTTAAAACATATTATTTAGATTATCATCATTTCTTTTTATAGTTTCATTATTTTTGTAATATTGTTATTGTACATATATCTTGATTGGTTATTGAAGCGAGAGAGGACCTAGACTGCGGATCACGACCTACGAGGAAGACAACGAATAAATAAACACAATAACTTTAAAAGGTAATTTATTTTTATTTACTTTTATTTACTCTTCTTTATTTGATTTAAGTATGGAAACCCGCTCGGGAAACGTGTATAACACCAAGAAGGAGGAAACCAAGGTCGACGACCCTGCAAAGCTGCAACTTGGTGCAACAATATTTTATGGTAAATAACCATAATCTACGTTTAGTTGATATTTTTTCAATAATATGGTGTGTACTGCAATCTAAAATCCTCATATTTTCGCAAATTTATAAACATCTTACAAATATATTTCCTAAATATATCCAACATTTAAGGCTATTTGATATCAAAAATAGGAACTATATATATTAAATGATTTAAACTTCCTGGACATAAATAATTATAAAGGTTTATGGAGATGGGTTTCTTTTCCTTATATTAACGTAGTCTCAAGCTTTCAGTCCTTCTACAGGAGAACATGAATAAACGAATAAAAACGTCGCCTGATGCCAAACTAGTGCAAATATCTACCTATATACATGTTATGAATATTTTGTTTGTGGTTAAATAAAGGGTTGATGAGTCAAAAGATCGATAAGATAAAAGGTTGAAGGTGCAGTCGTGATAAAAAAAGATAATTATTTACCATCAAGTAGTTTTTATTTTCAATTATTTGAAGAAATTATTACACATTAGTTAATTTCACATTATATAGAATTTATAAAGTTAATCCTATATTTTAGTGATTTAAAAGGATAGATATGTTAACTACGCATATTTACAACAAAACTGAAAGTCTTTCTAAAAACGATGATAACCAAAAGTAAAAATATCAATGAATAAAAATAAAATATATATATTTTTTTTGAATATAGAAATATTTGAGTTTTTAGATTATATAATATACATACACACATACAGCTTTATTAAAACCACCGGTTTTATACAGATTTACCACAGGAAGGAAGCATAGATGGAGCTTCTATACTCCAGGCAGAACAGAACCCAACAACAGCCTCCAGGTCCGACGTATGTCCAGTAGTGTAACATATTACGCATACAGCTTTATTAAGACCACCTGTCTTATACAGATTCACCACAGGCAGGAAGCATAGATGGAGCTCATATACTCCAGGCAGCACAACAACAGCTTCCAGGTCCGACTTATGTACATTGGTGTAAAATATGACACATATACAGCTTTATTAAGACCACCGGTCTTATACAGATTCACCACAGGAAGTAAACATAGATGGAGCTCCTATACTCCAGGCAGCACAACAACAGCTTCCACGTCCGACCAAAAATCTATCTTTGTAATAGTTTGGCATCAAACAACGTTTTATTTGTTTATTTATGTTATCCTGTAGAAGAACTGAAAGCTTGAGACAACGTTAATAAAATAACAATAAATTTATCTCCAGAAGCCTTTATAATTACTTAAAATATATGTTACATTAAAATATTATTTCATTTAAAATTATATATCATAGATTCAAATACTGTTAAATTGACCGCCAGAGGTCATGCTTCTCCTTTAAAACCTAATTGTTGTTGTTTCCCGATGGCCCCGATGGATTTTTGGGGCTCAAAAATCATTCATTTTGGTTAGCAGCCCCGTAAAATAAAGATATTTACTTCCTCCTTTCCCGATGGCCTGCTCAAATCTTTTGTACATTATGTAAATAGGTTCTTCATTTTTTCATTCTTACACCTTAAGTCAGGCAGTACTTTTATCAAATTATGTTTTTTATATATTCCTTTAGTTCAATTAAAGCTATTTCTATTGTTCACTATTCTTATAATTATACTTTCAAGATTTTAACAACGACTGCATTACCATAGCATAATCCTCAAGATAATCATAAATCAACAGAAATCTCTTTTTTATATATAACATATATATAATTTCATATAAGTCGATAATGTGCCATCTAAATATGAGATATGGAAGCATATATATAAAAGAAACATTAATGCTTGGATACTTCTATTTCTTATAATTTCATATATGTATATTTATTTTAACTTTTTTTTGCGTTTTGGCTTCTTTACCTTCTCTGGTCGATGATGAGCTGAAAGTTGTGCAGCGTAATTATGTAAATGGGGGCAGATATTAATGGGGTTTTTTGTTTCCTCATTATGCAACTATGCTAATGTGTATATAAGCACAGAACGCATAGTAAATATTCATTATTCAGGGGAGTGAGTTGACCTCATTTGTAACTCTATATTCACTGAGTTCTGGAATTGGTCTATGAAATGTATATTTATATTTAAAATAAAGAAAATAAAGATTTAATTATGTATTTACATATTTACTAAAAGATATAAGCCAGCTAAAGTAAACAATAACAATGAATTTATATAGTGCAAATTGATGGTAATTGGCGGTCAATTTAACAGTATTTGAATCTATGATATATATTGCTGTGATAAATAATTTTTATGTGTAAATTTACTTCAAGTAATTCAAATTAAAAACTACTTGAAAGGTAAATAACAATCTTTCCTTTTTCACGACTGCACCTCCAATTCTATCTTTTTCAACAACATAAACAAAAAATAAATCGTAACATATATATTATGAAAAAGACATCTCCTTATCGTGAAACTGAAAGTTGCTGATGGTTCATTTGCACGATAAGGAGATATATTTTTCTTTTTCATAATGTTATATTCAATTTTATTTTTTATAATATATAAATATTTTTTCAAATTTGACTAAAAAACAAAAAGCTTTTTAATTATTATTTTTGTCTGTTGTATATAGTTTTGTTTTTTTCTTTTGGGTTGGTTAAATGTAGTTATTTATTTTAGCATGTATATCGGGATTCAAACAATAACCCTGAAAGCTATTACAGTTACCTTTATTGATGACACACTAGATTACCAAGTGTGAACAAAATTGCCTATATCCTCTTATAAAAATAGGCGACTGGCATCAAAAACTTTCCACTTCCTTAAGTTTTGTCCTTTTGATAGTATATTTCCACAATTATTGAATGATTTTTCATAGTTTAATTAACACACCATTTGACAAATAAATAATCAAATTCCTACTATATAAAAGAATGAGAAATATAATAATTATAGCTATCTGTGGTGGATTAAAATTGGTGAAATGATGAGAAGGTGGTTCACCACTGATGATATAAGCATTTCCAATTCTTTATCACATTGAAATCGCTACTAGTAGAAGTTCGTTTGATAAAAAAAAAAAGAAAGAATGATCAATAATTCCATCCTGGACAAACCCAGAGAAGGCATTGAAAGGACCATTGGTAGATTAGAGGAAATTACATAGGAAGGTGGGGTCCTAATATCCCAAGATCTTAGGGTTTAGAGGCCATGTAAACATCCCTATGATTACAGACAATTATGGCTTGAAATAGTAATGAGCCATTTTCCAAATGGAGCCAATCACTTTTATCGCCTTCCTTTAGTCTCTTCCATAAAGATTTCTTCTTTTTTTTTTTTAATGGACCATGGACCTTTTTGTTTCAATGGGCTTCCGTGACTTCTTCTTCCACGTGATTGGTATCTACCTGGGACATACTACTTACTGTGTAGTAATACTTGTATTTCTTTATTTTATTCTCACTCTTTATTTATATTACTACTTCTCCCCTTGCTCAACTTTGTTCGTACTATTTGAAGAGAGAGAGAGATTGAGATATTGAAACATATTTATTAATCGTTTATATAAAAATATATAGGGTTAATATATAATACAATATAATGCGGCTTATGATTGTAGAATGACATTCGAAAATTATCCCGCGTGTGTTTCTTTTCAACGAAAAATCAAAATTTATTTTAAGGAGAAATAACGATTATTTCTAACCATAGAGATGAAGTATGAAAGGATGAATTGTGAAGAGTAATGATAAACGGAAAAATAAAAGTGCCCAGGGATGGGAATATATATATTTAAAAAAATTAAACCTAAAAATTATTTTCATCAGACGAATCCCACTGAGGATCGTCTGGTATGATGTCACATTCTGTCTTGAAGTCGGACAGCGTTCCGCGTAGATCAGACTTCTCCCCAACATGTGCTATTGTCATGTCATGGAATAGCTTCAGAACAGACCTCTGCTCAGGCGACAGGTACTCGAGGACGTTCTTCCTGTTAGAAGGGGAGATTATCTCCTCCCTATAATAGTGTCTATACAGGGGTCTAGGATGGTATTGGCATTCAAGCTCTCGAACGGGGGGGTCGGTGGAAGGCTGCTTCAACCGTTTGGTTTTCGACCACTACGACCCGGGTTAATTTCCCGCATTGGACACTTTTTTCTGTTTAAAAAAATGCACTAAAGGCTCCCCGATTCTTGCAAAAGTCCAACCCCACCAGCGAGTGCAAATAACCAAACGGGGCTCTGGCACATTTGTGAGTGCAAAGTCGAACTGCTTTCACATGTGTAGACATGTGGTGCTCTTACAGTAAAAAGCAGTCGCTAACTACCCACCATGATTATCATGGCCTGTACCACGTGTACTAGGGATAAGAAGAAAAAAAAAAGCTCTCGAACAGAGAGAGAGAGATAATCTGATATCATTAACAAAGATATAGATATGATGCACTAGTGTGCCATCTGTTATCAAAATTCAAAACTATTTTAAAGGCGTAAGATTCTTTTTGATATTAAACAATTTCTACTGCCCTTACTTCAATGGAAAAATTAATGAGAGGGCCTGGCTCATCAGTGGTGAACCCTCTCAGCGGTTTCGCCAGTTTAATCTACCATTTACTAATTTACGCCTTTAAAAAAGATATAGATATATAAAAAATTTGATTCTTTTCATATTTTGGCGAATTTAATATATCTTCAAAGTCATCAAAGCCGTTTTTTAAGATTTATATTGAAGAGAGAGATGGGTTTTATTAAAATAATAATAGAATTGCGCTAGAAAATAATATTTGAGAATATTATAACATTGAATAGCATTGTGTATTTTCATTTATAGTCTATTTTCATATAATCTCTCTTTACATTATATTCTATTTTTATATAATCTATCTCAACTTAACAGTCTATTTTATATAGTCTATTCTTTATTTATTGTTTATTTATAATATATACTTATTCTGGAATGATTAGATTTTATAATTGAGGAGAGAGATGGGTTTTATTAAAATAATAATAGAATTGCGCTAGAAAATATATTTGAAAATATTATAACACACACATGGGATAACATTGTGTATTTTCATTTATAGTCTACTTTTATTTTATCTTTTTACTTTATAATCTATTTTTATATATTCCATCTTTACAGTCTATTTTATATAGTCTATTCTTTATTTATATATATATAAATATTGTTTATTTATAATATACTTTATAGACACTACTTTATCTATAGTCTACTTATTTTTACTCTACTTTATTTATAATAAAGTTTATTTATAATTTATTTTTATGCTCTATATAGTTAGTCCTCTAATTATTATATTGTCAGATTGTTTTTTGATTGTTTTAGTTCTTACAAAATTTTATGCAGAAATATATTTTATTAGTGATGAGCCAAGCCCTCCCAATATATTTTTTCATCACAGTAAGGGCAGTAGAAGTTTGTATTATGTATAAAAGAAACATTCGTGCTTTTAAATCCTTTCATTTTATATGTATAGATGGCGCGTTATTGCTTTGTATTAATTTATGCCTAACTGACCTTGTCTTTATTGTATGCAGAAGAGCATTGCTCGATGCAAATATTTGAATGTAATTCTACTGTCCTATAAGCTTATGTCCATAGTTTTCTTGAAAACAATTTCTGAGATTCCACCCTTCATTGCAGCATATATAAGCAGAATCGTCCAATACAGTATTAGAGCTCTGAGAAGCGGTCTGGTGGATTAAATTAGCGAAACCGCCGGGAGGGTTCACCACTGATGAGCCAAACCCTCCCAATATATTTTTTCATCGCAGTAAGGGCAGTAGAAGTTTGTATTATGTATAAAAGAAACATTCGTGCTTTTGAATCCTCTCATTTTATATATTTTATAGTACTTATTATTCCTTAAAGAGAGAGTTCTGCCATCTATATATGCTAATTTGAGCTGTCAGGTGATGTCTTTATAAATTAGGTTGAAAAGGGCCTATTCTTCCTAGCAATTTTCACAATCATAATTGTTTGCAGATTTGATTAGCAAAATCAAGGATAAAAGTCTATATTAATTCCCAAATCCTTCTTATATTTATTTACAAATTTAAAAAAAAAATTCAGCTTTTTCATTCGAAGTATCATAAAAACATTCAAGGTTCTGGTAATTCGTTGGTGATTGTTTATTATTATTATTATATACATCTTTGTAAATGTTTTGAATGTTTACCCCTTTTTATTCGTGCCTTGATTTGTTTTATCACTGTCACGTGACTTTAAACAGCCATTCAGCGGGCTTTGTTTCTTCAGCTCAGTTGAATTGACCATCATTTTTTTCAATATTAAGTATAAGGTCGCGGGTTCGATTAAAGAAAATTCTATCTTTTTTTTTTTTACAATAATAAGATCGATTGATAAACCCTTTACGATTTATAAATGAATAAAACAAAGCTAGTATTATATTCGTTCTAATAAAAGATACGCAGCCCTCGAAGCTTTGTTTTATTCATTAATAATAAAAATATTCATATTTTTTTAATTTCATTTTCTCTGAACTTTTAAAACAAATTGAAATCAGAGGTTTTTTATGAATTATATTTTGACTTTAAACTTATATTTGTTTTTTTGAATTATCTAGGGATATTATATTATTGACATACTCATTCTGTAATGTAAATGTTCTTAGGTTTATTCATTCTTGATATATCACGATACATGTACGACTGTGGGCTAATGCTGTAGTTTATATATACACCTATCCCCCGATTTACACGGTAGATACGTTCCTGAGAAAAACGTGTAAATCGAGGGATAGGTGTATATTAAACTGTCAAATCTGAATAGGTGTTCGCCCCCTCATGAATCAGAGCCTCCCAATATTATTTTCAACATAGGTAGTATAGAGTAGAATATCGCATTTTAGTCTAGTGCGATAAAAACAAAAAAAAACTTATTTGGAAAACCGTGTAAAAGCGAAAACCTGTAAAACAAGTACCGTGTAAATCGGGGGATAGGTGTACTAGGTAAATTGGAGGGTAAATAGAACTTATATATTTATATGGTGTTGGCCAAACTGGATAGAGGCAATGACAAAGAAAGGCAGATATAACTTGGCATGATAACGGTTCGTGAATATTTACTGACGCAATATCTCTTCTTTAATATGTAATGAAGATCTCTCCAATTAACACAATGTCTTCTTTCCTCTCTAACCTTCCCTTCAGTTGTTTACTTGTCCGGGACACTGCAAGTAGTTACGATATGTTATATTGTACAATGTCTTCTTTATAGTAGGTCCTCTATAACCTTCCCTTCAGTTGTTTACTTGTCCGGGACACTACAAGTAGTTACAATATGTTATATTGTACAATGTCTTCTTTCTGGAGGTCCTCTCTAACCTTCCCTTCAGTTGTTTACTTGTCCGGGACACTACAAGTAGTTACGATATGTTCAATTGTACAATGTCTTCTTTCTGGAGGTCCTCTCTAACCTTCCCTTCAGTTGTTTACTTGTACGGGACACTACAAGTAGTTACGATATGTTCAATTGTACAATGTCTTCTTTCTGGAGGTCCTCTCTAACCTTCCCTTCAGTTGTTTACTTGTCCGGGACACTACAAGTAGTTACGATATGTTATATTGTACAATGTCTTCTTTCTGGAGGTCCTCTCTAACCTTCCCTTCAGTTGTTTACTTGTCCGGGACACTACAAGTAGTTACGATATGTTCAATTGTACAATGTCTTCTTTCTGGAGGTCCTCTCTAACCTTCCCTTCAGTTGTTTACTTGTCCGGGACACTACAAGTAGTTACGATATGTTCAATTGTATAATGTCTTCTTTCTGGAGGTCCTCTCTAACCTTCCCTTCAGTTGTTTACTTGTCCGGGACCCTACAAGTAGTTACGATATGTTCAATTGTACAATGTCTTCTTTCTGGAGGTCCTCTCTAACCTTCCCTTTAGTTGTTTACTTGTCCAGGACCCTACAAGTAGTTACGATATGTTCAATTGTACAATGTCTTCTTTCTGGAGGTCCTCTCTAACCTTCCCTTTAGTTGTTTACTTGTCCGGGACACTACAAGTAGTTACGTTATGTTATATTGTACAATGTCTTCTTTCTGTAGGTCCCCTCTAACCTTCCCTTCAGTTGTTTACTTGTCCGGAACGCTATGGGTAACTACGATATGTTAATTATATTTATATGTATTTATACTGTCTTCACATCTGGAATTCATAGAGTTCATTTAAAATACTTTTCAAAGAGTTTAACTTCAGTATCGACATAAAATCAAAACTGCAAAATGCAATATTACAGCGGTATGGTAGAATAAACTGGCTAAACCTCTGAGAGGGTTCACCACTGATGAGCCAGGCCCTCCCACTATTTCATAGTTGCAGTATCGCAGTAGAAAATTGTTTATTTTCTCAAAATAATCAGGTGCGTCAAAAACAGTTTTATTATATTGAATGTTATCTTTCAGTAACCAAAAATTAGTTTTTTTTTTTTTCAAAATTAATTTAAAGCTGTGGAAATTTTCTAAATTTATGTAATGGGAGGATTATTGACTCTTTTAACTGTACTAAATATAGTTGATACCGCGTGAAAACCAAGTTATAAAGAAAGGACTCGGTGACCTAAGGAGGGAGCTTAAAGAAAGACATTTACCTAAATGTTAACTAGACACGGTTAGGGCTCCACGTAATATCTAGATACATAACACAGAGGGGGTTAGAGGTAGACTATACTATCTCACACCGTCATGTATTGCTACACCCCTGAACCCACCTTCCCAATTCCGACAACTCGATGAACTCGTTTAGTTCACTATTGAACAACAAAGTAGAATGGAGCGGACTAGAGACCGAAGACAGAACTGCTGACACTGCCAACGCTGAAAGCCGGACTTAACGTCACACGCGAGGCCTCCCATTGGAGTTTTGCACCAGAACCAGCAGACTAGTAATCAGTACCTAGTCCTGGGTCTGTGGAGCGAGCCAAGCTGCCGGAGAAGAAGTTGAGTACCAATCCACGTTATGTGACACAGGGTTAAAGTAGTGGGTCCTCCCGCCCAACGTGGAATGGTAAATGACCACAGCCCCTGCTATGATCATCACAGAGGTGTAAGCGCTAAAACCCGCCCCGCTGTCAATAGCTACTGTCTAACACTAGCTAGATCCTGCAACAACGCCGTTAGTAGAGCTGGAACACAAGGAAGTCACGGCTCTCCATCTGGAACATCTGTTACACACAGCAGCCTAGAATTCAGACTTTATGGTCAACAGATTGCTATTTTGTCACCGAGTCCCTTTTTTTATCCTTGCAATTCAAGCGGTTTGTAAGTTTTTTATTCATCCTTATTTTAGAGGTGATTTGAATAATAAAGTCCTAAGTTTTTACAAGAATATTTTTCATCTTTGATAAATAAATTCGTTAAAATTTATTTAAAACTAACCAAAATATGAAACAGCTCTAATCAGCAACCCAAGACACTAGATTCCTATAATATACACCTATGCCCCGATTTACACGGTAGATAGGTTCCTGAGAAAAACGTGTAAATCGAGGGATAGGTGTATATTAAACTGTCAAATTTGAATAGGTGTTCGCCCCCTCATGAATCAGAGCCTCCCAATATTCTTTTCAACATAGGTAGTATAGAGTAGAATATCGCATTTTAGTATAGTGCGATAAAAACAAAAAAAAAACATTTTTGGAAAACCGTGTAAAAGCGAAAACGTGTAAAATAAGTACCGTGTAAATCGGGGGATAGGTGTATTATTTTTAGGTATGAATATTTCTAAAGCTATGCTAATATCTAGTTTAGATTTCTAATCACACTTTTCTTTAAAGTTATTTTAAAAGTTTTGATTTCATTTTATGTGTTGTGTCATCAGAATGGTACTCCGTTTTCAATTTAATTCACTTGACTCTGATATATAGAGGTTTATCTTTGTTAAATATAATAGAGTTTAGTGCTAGAGCTTCTAACTTCTCTCTTCAGCTCTGGATGATGAATTACTGATTGTTAGATACTTTAAGTTCTGCACAGAAGCTGGGCGCATAAGAAAGAATGCAGGGCAAAGGATACTGGAGGATGACCTATCTGTAAATAGGTAACTGAATGTGAGACAAACTTTATTTTGTTGTAAATGTTTCCTCTTCCCTCTCCTCTTGTTGATGTGTAAATACGGCGAATCCTGTATGGGGCGGAATGCCCTAAATAAAGGCTTTTGTTGTTGTTGATGTTGCTAGAGCTTCTAATATCTTCTACTACAATTTATTCTCGGTATTTGGGCTAAGATCAACGTGTATTGTTTAGTACTGAAATGACTGTTATCTAATCATGTGATGGCCAAATTGAATGCATAAATATGTGGAACAGATTTCTTAAAGATTATTTAGATTGGCCTAGAAATATCTGAATTGTCGTCATGTTGATTTCTATCAATCTAACCAATCAGTTGGGCCAGTTCACATCACGTGATATTTATCTAACTTATGACTGGCTGATGGTGTATCAAGATTTAGTGATCAAGAAGATTGGTCAGTCCAACTGACATTGTGGCCCTCATCAGTAGACACCAGAGTTGATATGTAATATTGATACAAGAGTTGGATTCATCTGGTTTAATGTCTTCGGTATGATTGTCAGGGTGATTATAAGAATTCTTACCTGAATTCTTCAACATTTTGGTATATACATTCACAATAAAGTTTGTAATATTGTTTTTAATATTTTTTATTACTTCTTTCTTCCTACGATATTTGCGCCAGTATTTTCTCGTTTTCATTATATATTGAATTATATCAAAATTGGCATCATGATTCTTCATATATTTTCTAATTTTCAATGTGATAGTTTTATCCATTATCATTCTTAACATATATTTTTATTGCTTCGTTGAATATATTTTGTTGAATAACTTGTTTTGTTTATTACCTTTTGATTATACCCAACAGAGAGAGAATTAATTGGTTTTTTTTGTGTGTTGTTAGTACCAATGGGCGCTTTCCATGGTCAAATTTGAATTAAAAAAAATTGCAATATATCAATGAATATTTTTTTCATCAAATTATTGAGAGTTTTGAATTTTTTTTAATATATAAAGAATATATTTAAAATACTAAATTTCATTGTAATATAAATTGTATAATTTTTGTGATATATATTCAATAGAAAAATAATTATGAATGGTCATATTTATAATGAAAAATATTTTTTTCTAACTAAAAATTAGTTTACTTCATTGTTATACTTGAAAGATCAAATTTTTATTTAGAATAAAATAATTCATAAATATAGAAATTTTAAATTAATTTTGTTAAAAATTTCATTCTAATATCTATATAGATAATACCGTAACAGAGTTTTCCATTGTAAAGTCCTGAGCTATCTCCTCCGAAGATTCTGAACTACACATAACAATCTATATACCAAAATTTTCGTTATTTTTTTCTTCGTATGATAGGCCTGTTTTTATTTTCCTAATGTTAACAGTTATTTTTATTTTTTAATTTAATCTATTTTACAATCGTAGATTTTTTGCATTTATCATCATCAATTCATTTGTTTTGAAATGCGTAAAAATGTGTTTTGAAATAATATATATTTCTGATTCATTTGATTATGTAAGTACTTTGTTATAGTTTTTAATTTAAATATATAAATTTTTCGAATTGTAGATTGAATTATTACTTTTATTCTATAACAATTATCTTTTATAAGTGTTTGTTATAGTTTTTCATTTGAATTTAGCACAATTTTTGTATCTGGTTATCTTTTTTGGCATCTTTTCATCTCTCTTTGGCATCTTTTTTTTCTCATTAATAAGACCTAATCCAAATAATTCAATAGTGTGTGACGTTTCAGCAACAGCATCAGACAGAAGAATAAATGAACTAAAGAATAAAATCTCATTTTTTCTTTTGTCTGATGATGGTGGCATTTGGATTAGGTCTTATTTTTTTTATTAATTTGTTATAGTTTTTCATTTGAATTTAGCTCCATTTTTGTGTCTTATTTCTTCTTTATATTAAAACTTAGAATTAAGCTTTGCTTTTTTATATACATGTTTATTACACATTTAGCAATACCTTTTCTTTATATTTGCTCTTATTTACTCATTTTTTTACTCTTTCACAATCAGATTTTGAAAATGGCTAAATGGCTTCACTTCTCCCTATTTGCTTTTGTAGCTTTTCTTATAAAAAAAATATTAGAACTTAGAATTAAGCTTTGCTTTTTTATATACATGTTTGTTACACATTTAGCAATATTGTGGCGGTAAGAATTGCAAGCAACAGGCGTAGATAAATCGAACGATAAACGTTTATTGCTGCCAACGAGCAGACTACTCAAATCAAAGAATACACGAACACACACATATACAACAATCATTAACTCAATACATGCAGAACAAACACAAACAAAATCCAAAACCTAATTATGTAAAACAATACAACAAATAACGCTACAATGCCCTCCTCTCCAAAAGGACAGCGTCCTCGCTGTCAGACGGCAGGCTCATCCTCGGGTAGGTCCAGTTGTTCGTCCGGGTCACGGTAGTTCTTCATTCTCACTACGTGCACAATTTCCTTTGGCTTACGACGGCGGTTAGTAGTGTCTAGACTTTCAACTTCGTACGTCACATCCGAAATGCGTCTCGTCACCCTATAAGGGCCGAAATATCGTTTTATTAATTTTTCGGATATCCCTATTTTCCGAACGGGTATAAATATCCATACTTTATCGCCTGGCTGATAGCTCACTTCTCGATGTTTGGCGTCGTAGAGTCGTTTATTGCCCTCTTGCGCTCTCAGTGTATGTAGCCGAGCCAATTGTCGCGTCTCCTCTGCTCGAGTCACTATCTCTCGATTATAGTCCTCTTGATCTTCATCTTTTAAAAGAGGAAACAATGTATCCAACGTAGTTTCAGCTTCTCGTCCATGGATGAGGCTGAATGGGGTGAATCCGGTGGTGTCCTGCTTCGCCGTATTGTAAGCAAACGTGATGAACGGAAGAATAACGTCCCATTCCTTTTGTTCGACGTCCACATACATTGACATCATGTCGGCCAGGGTTTTATTAAGTCTCTCAGTGAGACCATTCGTCTGAGGATGGTACGCCGTGGTAAATCTCTGAGCCGAAGAGCAAAGTCCCGTCAGCTCGGATATTAGTTTAGACTGAAAAACCCTACCCCGGTCAGTAATTATTTCTCGTGGTGCTCCATGTTTAAGCACCACGTCCTCCAGGACGAACTTGGCCACTTGCTGAGCGTCTGCCTATGGTAAGGCTCGGGTGATAGCGTATCGCGTCAGATAGTCTGTGCAAACTATTATCCATTTATTTCCTAAATGGGATATTGGGAATCTTCCGAGGAGATCAATTCCGACTCTTTGGAACGGAACAGAGGTGGGTGGTATCGGTTGCAGCAATCCGGGCGGTCGCAAGGGAGCATGTTTACGACGCTGGCACTCCCTACAGTGACCGACATATTTTCTTATGCTCCTCAGAAGACCTGGCCAAAAATACTTCCTCCTAATTCTATCGTGGGTTTTAGCCAACCCTAAATGACCGGCAGTTGGATTATCGTGGAGACTTCTGAGGACGTCAGGGCGCAAATGCCTGGGGATCACCAATAGCCACGGTTGCCCCACTGGGTCGAAATTCCGCTTGTAAAGAGCTCCATTGATTATTTTGAAGCGGTTTTGATCGTTCCTCGAACATTCCTCCGATATTCTCACAATTACCGGATCTTTCCGCTGTTCCGCGACGATATCAGTTAAAGCAGCTAATGTTGGTATGTCATCTTCGGATTCCCCTGGGTTATTCGCTTCGATTGGATTGCGTGAGAGACAATCGGCATCTTGATGTTTTCTGCCGTTTTTATATACCACGTTCACATTGTACTCCTGAAGTCTTAAGGCCCACCTGGCCAGTCTTCCCGACGGGTCCTTCAGTCCCGAAAGCCAACAGAGCGAGTGATGATCCGTCACAATTGTAAACGAGCGACCAAATAGGTATGGACGGAACTTGCCGATCGCCCAAATCGCGGCAAGACACTCCCGCTCCGTTGTTGAATAATTTTTTTCAGCTGTTGACAGCGTTCTTGATGCATATCCAATCGGTTTTTCACTTCCTCCCTGGACCTGGACCAAAACCGCACCAATTCCAAACCCACTGGCGTCGGTGTGCAGTTCGGTCGCATACTTTTCGTCAAAGTGGGCCAAGACGGGTTCCGACGCGAGTGCCAACTTCAAGGATTCCTAGGCCTGCCGTTGATCTGGTCCCCATTCGAATCTGGTGTCCTTTCTCAACAACCTGTGTAGTGGTTCAGCTTTTTGAGCAAAATTCTTAATGAAACGACGATAATATGAGCACATTCCAATGAAACTTCTTACATCAGTAAGGGATTTGGGAGTAGGGAATTTGGACATAGCATCAACTTTACCCGGATCGGGGTGCACGCCCTCTCCATCCACCAGATGCCCAAAAATGCTTAGTCGTTTTGTTCCGAACAAGCACTTGTCTGGATTTAACACAAGTCCAGCCTTTGAGAGACACCTGAGAACTAATTCAAGGCGTCGAACATGTTCGTCAAAGGTGGGTGAAAACACAATAATATCGTCCAGATAGCAAAGGCACATTGACCACTTCAACCCCCTCAGCAAGGTATCCATCATTCTTTCAAATGTCGCTGGGGCGTTACACAGCCCGAAAGGCATAACTTTGAACTCGTACAATCCGTCGGGTGTAATGAAGGCGGTCTTTTCGCGATCTGCCTCATCCACCTCAATCTGCCAGTAACCAGAACGGAGGTCCATGGAAGAATAATAACTCGCCCCTCTTAAGCAATCGAGTGTATCGTCAATCCTTGGTAGTGGATATACATCCTTTTTTGTGATTTTATTCAGGTGTCTGTAATCGACACAGAAACGCCAACTACCATTTTTCTTTTTCACTAATACCACAGGAGAGGACCAAGGACTTTCGGAAAGCTGAACTATACCTCCTTTCAACATTTTGTCGACCTCATTCTGAATGGTTTGACGTTCGACCTGCGACACTCGATATGGACGGCGTTTAATCGGGGGATGGTCCTCTGTATTTATCTTGTGCTTGGCTGTGCTCGTCAGATTAGACGGAAACTTATTAAATTCAAATAAGCCGCTGAAACTCCCAAGTATCGAACATATCCTGGTCCTTTCAAGCATGGATAGATCAGGGCTTATCATCGAGGCAATGTTTGGAGAGTTTTCTTGTCCAAGAATCCCCTGCCGATTGGTGTCCGAAGCATCACCGATGACCGCCAGCTGACCCTCTTCCAGTACCTGTATCTCTCCAATACACATTCCTTTGGGGACAGTTCGATCACATGTGCCGATGTTGGTTATCCAAATTCTCCCTTTTCCATGCTGGACAGCGAAGATCGAGGCGGGAACCATCAGATCACGTTCTAGAAAGAGGATCCTCGAAGGCTCCATTACGACATCACTCACACCGAGTATAGCTTCGCTGATTACGTTTATCTGCTTGGTTGATCCAGCGGGGATTATAAAGCTATCGTCGGCGGCCACAGTTTGGAATATGCTCGAAGAATCCTCTGGTAGTTCTGCTTTTCTAACAGAATCTCGGCGCTACCACAATCGATTATAGCCCTTGACGCCTCCAGAAAGTCCCAACCGAGAATGATGTCGTGGCTACAACTTGGTAAAACAATGAATTCAAACGGCTGTATTAATCCGTTTATTTCTAAACGTAACGTACATCGGCCCCTGGAAACGATATATTTCCCGTCGGCAACTCTAAGTGTCATGCCAGCGTCACTGAACATAGTCTTTTTGTGTTGTTGTCTAAAGTGGTCCGAAATAACCGAAAACGAAGCGCCGCTGTCGACAAGGGCAGGAAAAGTTTTATCGTCAATAGTAACGTCAACTATATTCTGTGATAGTTTAGCGGCTATGAGCGGCGGAGGATTTATAATCTCCTCAGCGACCTTACCTCCAGCGAAGGGCGCTTGCTCTAGTTTTCCTCACGATAAGGTGATCGGCCAGATCGTCGGCTTGGCGATATCGAGGGGCGACGTTCAGCTGGGGATCGGCCACGACCTGGATAGGGCGACGGGCTTCGGTAACTTGCGCGGCCTGGGGTTTCATTGCTATTATAGATCGTTCGCGGGCCGTTCTGGACAGGGTGGTATCTCCCCGGTGGCTGTCAATCCATCATCCCTCGCCGCTCTCGGCAGTACCTGGCGACGTGACCCGGGCGTCCGCATTGGAAACAAACGGGAATATTATCCACCGTCCTCCATTCGTCAGTCTTTCTTCGGGCAGTTGTCAGCCTTGTAGGACTTTGCTGCTGGTAATACGGGGGGTGGTTTCGCCGGTCCTTCAAATTGGCGGCGTTGTTCTTGGTAGTATGGACCCTGCTGCGCAATTGGGGTCAGATTTCTCTCAACCTCTTCATGAATCATTTTCTTCAGGGAGTTCACCTCCGGCACTATAGGCTCGGAATGTAGGGCACTTTTAATTTCTTCTCTCACGATTCGTCGAATCAGATCTTCCAGGGACGAGGAGTTTGGTTGCTCTATACTTGCGACGTTAGGGAGTCGCTCAAACCTTGGTTTCCCGATGCGTCGCTGCTTGCAAGCCTCCACCTTTCGGCACCAATCGACAAAGGCTTCAACAGTATCAATTTCCTTTATCAAGATGACCTGATAGACATCTTCTACCACACCTTTCATTAGATGTGCCACTTTCTCTTTTTTACTCATATCGGGATTCACCTGCCTACACAAGCTCAGAACGTCTTGGATATAGGATTCACAGGATTCTGTACTCTTCTGAGCTCGACTCTGAAGGTTGTCCTTAGCGCGTCTGAGAAGGACACCGCTATTGTCGAATGTCCGGCTAAACATCTCCTTAAACATATCCCACGAATCCATTCCTTCTTCGTTGTTATCATACCATTGGCCAGCGGTCCCTTCCAAAAAGAATGGTGCGTTCGCCAATTTCATCGTGGCATCCCAGCAGTTCGATCTCGCAATACGTTCGTAATCCTTCATCCATTTGCCACAATCCTCCGTTCCATTGCCGCTAAACACAGTTGGGTTTCTTGTCAAATGTTTGCAAGTATTAACACCCGTGTTAACTCCAGCCGATATTGACATTTTTCTGATTGGCTTATTCTTTTCGTCGAAATCAAATCGTGGTTCCAGGCCTTCTAGGCGACGGCTTCTTCTGACAGAGGTATCCGTGATGGTATCGGTACCCAGCATCTCCACCACTTGTGGCGGTAAGAATTGCAAGCAACAGGCGTAGATAAATCGAACGATAAACGTTTATTGCTGCCAACGAGCAGACTACTCAAATCAAAGAATACACGAACACATATACACCAATCATTAACTCAATACATGCAAAACAAACACAAACAAAATCCAAAACCTAATTATGTAAAACAATACAACAAATAACGCTACAATATATATATCAAAATATTTTTTTGAATACTTACCTCTTTTAGTGAATTTTTGTCAGGGGGGCTGCAAAAGTGCCGTACTTATGCAGTATTTTGATGCTTTCCTGTGAAAAGGATAATGAAATTTAAAATTAAGCTTTGCTTTTTTATATACATGTTATTTACACATTTAGCAATATATACACAGAAATATTTTTGGAATATTTAACTTTTTTGGTGAATTTTTGTCAGGGAAGCTATGGACTGCCGTAATCATGCATTATGTTGATGTTCTTCTCATAAAAAAAATATTTGGGTTTGGAATTGGGCTTTGCTTTTTGTATACATGTTTTTTACATATTTAGCAATTTACACACAGAAAAATTTTGGAATATTTAACTTTCTTGGTGAATTTTTGTCAGGGAAGCTATGGACTGCCGTAATCATGCGGCTGCAAAAGTGCCGTACTTATGCAGTATTTTGATGCTTTTCCTGTGAAAAGGATAATGAAATTTAAAATTAAGCTTTGCTTTTTTATATACATGTTATTTACACATTTAGCAATATATACACAGAAATATTTTTGGAATATTTAACTTTTTTGGTGAATTTTTGTCAGGGAAGCTATGGACTGCCGTAATCATGCATTATGTTGATGTTCTTCTCATAAAAAAAATATTTGGGTTTGGAATTGGGCTTTGCTTTTTTGTATACATGTTTTTTACATATTTAGCAATTTACACACAGAAAAATTTTGGAATATTTAACTTTCTTGGTGAATTTTTGTCAGGGAAGCTATGGACTGCCGTAATCATGCGGCTGCAAAAGTGCCGTACTTATGCAGTATTTTGATGCTTTTCCTGTAAAAAGGATAATGAAATTTAAAATTAAGCTTTGCTTTTTTATATACATGTTATTTACACATTTAGCAATATATACACAGAAATATTTTTGGAATATTTAACTTTTTTGGTGAATTTTTGTCAGGGAAGCTATGGACTGCCGTAATCATGCATTATGTTGATGTTCTTCTCATAAAAAAAATATTTGGGTTTGGAATTGGGCTTTGCTTTTTTGTATACATGTTTTTTACATATTTAGCAATTTACACACAGAAAAATTTTGGAATATTTTACTTTCTTGGTGAATTTTTGTCAGGGAAGCTATGGACTGCCTAATCATGCAATATGTTGATGTTCTTCTCATAAAAAAAATATTTGGGTTTAGAATTGGGCTTTGCTTTTTTATATACATACTAGCCGAGTGACCCGGGCAACGCCCCGGGTTTACCCGAAAGACCCGCAGGTGAGAAACTATAGAAGAAAAATTTTAACAAATCAGAAAATGAAATTGCAAACAACAGAACTACACTACTTTAAGGACATGAGAGCACATGCACTGTATCACCATACGTGTACCATTTTCAAAGACCCTGCTTAGGATTAAAACTTCTCAGAAGCATAACAATAGTACCAACCTAGAGGTTAACTGGTGTGGATGCATTCCTCTGGGAGTGAGACTATTGAGAAATTCAGTAGGGAGTTATTTTGCTTCTCCGCATTCTAACACTCCAACTGTTAACACTGTGGAAACACTGACTCATGTTTGGTAAGCAATTTCAGGGAAGAAACTATAGACATTGGATTAAATAAATTATTAATTAAATTGCATTAAATAAAAATTATTAGATTTAAATAAATATTATTAGAGTGAAAAAAAAAAGAAAGAAATTAACAAATTAGAAAATAAAATTTCGAAAAATACAACTATATTGCAGATAAGATAAGAGGACCTTATTAAAAAATACATAAACAAACTGTAATTCGACACTCGATAATTCGACACTTTCGATAATTCGACACTTTCGATAATTCGACCATTTTAAAAATCAAATTTACAAGGTTGATTGTTGTTTAAATACAACTTTGCTTTTGCATGCATAAACACAGGCTCTTGTAGCAAGAACCCAAATATTATTTATAGTCATAGCAAAAGCCAACTTTAATGAAAACTGATGCCTCTTCAGAATGAATGGAAGACTGAAATCTGAAGGAGCAGAAGATATGGGTCATTTATACTTTCACCAATGCCTTTAGGATCTTTGCGATGGAACGCGTATGGTGTTTCAGCGCATGTGCTCTCATGTCCTTGAAGCACATATACTGACAGTGCCCAAAGTTGAACACACTGTATAGTGTCTGAAATATCTTTGGCCCCTTCGGATACCAACCTTCGCTTCATTCTAGAGAGGCGTTAGTTTTCATGTCATATCTGTAATATAGTTTTGTTGTTTGCAATTTTCTTTTTTTTTTCCTTTCAAATATGTATCCACTCTGAAATATAGTTTGTAAATTTTTATTCCCATTTATTTTCTTATATATATATGTATTTTTTTTCATTTCCAAAATATTTATTTATACTTTCACCAATGCCTTTAGGATCTTTGCGATGGAACACGTATGGTGTTTCAGCGCATGTGCTCTCATGTCCTTGAAGCACATATACTGACAGTGCCCAAAGTTGAACACACTGTATAGTGTCTGAAATATCTTTGGCCCCTTCGGATACCAACCTTCGCTTCATTCTAGAGAGGCGTTAGTTTTCACTAAGGTTGGCTTTTGCTATGACTATAAATAAGGCTCAAGGCCAAACCTTGGCTACAAGAGCCTGTGTTTACGCACAGACAACTTTATATGTGGCTTTTTCAAGTGTGCGAACATTGGATAGCATACATGTAAAGATTACCCATATCTTCTGCTCCTTCAGATTTCAGTCTTCCATTCATTCTGAAGAGGCATCAGTTTTCACTAAAGTTGGCTTTTGCTATGACTATAAATAATATTTGGGTTCTTGCTACAAGAGCCTGTGTTTATGCATGCAAAATCAAAGTTGTATTTAAACAACAATCAACCTTGTAAATTTGATTTCTAAAATGGTCGAATTATCGAAAGTGTCGAATTATCGATAGTGTCGAATTACAGTTTGTTTATTTATTTTTTAATAAGGTCCTCTTATCTTATCTGCAATATAGTTGTATTTTTCGAAATTTTATTTTCTAATTTGTTAATTTTTTCTTTTTTTTTCACTCTAAAAATATTTATTTAAATCTAATAATTTTTATTTAATGCAATTTAATTAATAATTTATTTAATCCAATGTCTATAGTTTCTTCCCTGAAATTGCTTACCAAACATGAGTCAGTGTTTCCACAGTGTTAACAGTTGGAGTGTTAGAATGCGGAGAAGCAAAATAACTCCCTACTGAATTTCTCAATAGTCTTACTCCCAGAGGAATGCATCCACACCAGTTAACCTCTAGGTTGGTACTATTGTTATGCTTCTGAGAAGTTTTAATCCTAAGCAGGGTCTTTGAAAATGGTACACGTATGGTGATACAGTGCATGTGCTCTCATGTCCTTAAAGAAGTGTAGTTCTGTTGTTTGCAATTTCATTTTCTGATTTGTTAAAATTTTTCTTCTATAGTTTCTCACCTGCGGGTCCTTCGGGTAAACCCGGGGCGTTGCCCGGGTCACTCGGCTAGTTTAGACTAATAAAAGGATAAGAAAAAAAAAAGCTACTCCCGAGTCCACTCCACTGTACCAGCTGTGCTTAGGTGGGATCCTCCAGTTCTTGTTTATTTTTGTTTTGGCTACTGTTTCTTATTTTTTTTATAAAACAAGCTTTCATATTGATGATAGGATACAATTTGGATTATAGATTAGAAAAATGAAACATCACAACCAACTAAATAAACTGTGATGTTTCAGTAACAGTATTGTTAACAAGTTGTCACAAAACATTTTTTTAAATTATGGATTTGGTCTTTTTAACTTATGTTTCTTTCATGCTGATTGAGTAGGTTTTGTGGCAATGAATCTCCTTTCTCCACACAAAAGAGCAGATTTCTAATTTTTTTTTTTTGCTTATCCCTAGTACACATGGTACAGGCCATGATAATCATGGTGGGGTAGTTGGCGACTGCTTTTACTGTAAGGGCACCACATGTCTACACATGTGAAAAGCAGTTCGACTTTGCACTTATAAATGTGCAAGAGCCCCGTTTGGTTACTTGCACTTGCTGATGAGGTTGGAATTTTGCAAGAATCGGGGGCCATTGGAGAGAGCAGATTTTAGTTCAAGAAAGATTCTGAGAGAAGACTGAGGAGCTCCAATTTGTCTTCTTGAGACATCCCAGACATGTTCTATCAGATTAAGGTCCAGGGATATGGTTGACCAATCCATTCATAAAGACATCAGTGATTAGCATTATTGTTGAGCATTATCATTGTTGTGTTGCCTCTGTGTGGGTTGCTCATTACCAGACCACTACATTCTCTTAGAATTTATTAGTATACTACAATACGGACTGACTGACTGCTAACAACTTGTAGCGCTATCTATACATTAAGTCAGAATCGAGTATGCAAAGAGGATATTTGCATTTATGCAAATATCCCAAGTATGCAAATACACAACAATCATCAGTAATGAGATATGAGACAATGACATCCTTAGGGGTCAATAGTCTCAATTCTATATATCTTTAAGCAGCCATGTATTTCAACAAGCACATAGATATCTTTAGATAATAAAAGGCATATATTGGATTTAATAAAAGATTTATTTTGCCAATATTTCAGTTGGCTGGACGCCAAACCTTTATCAAGGCATTACATTTTTGTATATACAAAGTCAGTGCCCCTCTGTGTATACAAAAATGTTATGCCTTGATAAAGGTTTGGCGTTCAGCCAGCCGAAATATAGGCAAAATAAATCTTTTATTAAATCTAATATATGCCTTTTATTATCTAATGAATTAAATATGGATTGCTTTATTTTAAAAACATTGATATATAGTAACTGAAACAGGCGGCAAAAATATCAGCACATTCTAACCTGCCACTATCTTTTACCACCCTCCCAAAGAGCATTGTGCACTGTAAAAAAGATCAGATAGCCAATAAAATGTGGACAGACCTCTATACCCAAGATGACTCCACACAAGAAATCTACAAAGATTTTCTGCTACCCCGAAACTACTGCTCTCAATGCTTCAAAACATCAAATATGGATTTACCTCAACCACAATTCTGACTGGTCATGGTTACATCCAGGCAGACTATGTAAGGATATAGAAAGAAGACCCAACTGCCCACATTACCAAGATGAAGACCAAACCATGGACCACTTCACCTCTGCCCAACCTTCCAATACCAAAGATTCCTGACAGCCACTCTCCTAGGGATTACCAACCCAAGTACAGTATCCCTAGAAAATCTCCCAAGAAAGAAATCTGCCTGGCACCACCTCAGTAATAGGACTTCCAATGACATTTATATATATATAAATTAATGTTTGTATGTTTGTTTGTATGTCCTGTATACAAATTCGCAGTAGTTCACTAATTCAAACCAAAATTTCCATACATAGCTAAAAAAAATATGGGGAAGACGATAGGCTATTTTAAAAAATAAATAAATCAATTATTAAAACTATATATTCAAATTATTCTATTTAGCTCGCGAGCAGCGCCTCTAGCGGTGAAGATGGGAGGTAATATCAGCTGACCTAATGTACATGTAAAGTTTGGAGCGGGACGTTTCACAAGAGTGACATCCACGGCGCCAATTTATAATTGTAAGGAATAGTGTTTGAATAAAACATTTAATCGGGTAAACCCGGGCGTTGCCTGGGTCATTTGTCTAGTTGTGAATAAAACCAAGAAGACTTAGGTCACAGCCCGGGTAGTTGGTGACTTCTGTACGTGGAACCTACTGGGTTACTTAAGAAAATAATATTATGAACATGTAATAAATATATACAGTGGACCCTCGGTTTGCGAGCATAATCCGTTCCAGAGCCATTCTCGTACTCCAAAACGCTCATAGTGCGAAACTAATTTCTTATTTTTAATAATTGAAACTCGAGCAATTCTTCTTGCTACGAACAATTGCACAGTTTCCCACATTTTACATATTTCCCGAATCTGATCTGAAGGGAGGGATCCCAGTGAATTTTCATCCATCACAATTACGGGCAACCATCACGAGTTGCTCGTAATGCGAAATTTCACTCGTAATCCGAGGTAAAATTTTTCAAAAAATTTTGCTCGTACTGCGAAAAGCTCGTACTCCAAGGTGCTCGCAAACCGAGGGTCCACTGTATAGGTTAATAATGACATTCACTATGGACCAGTGAACAGAAGTGAAATTGTATCAGGTGGGTTGCAGTAAAAAAAAAAGCATTTGATAATGTGACAGAGAGTGGCTGATGGTTGCACCACCTGTTAGAATAAATATGAACTAGTCAGTAATTTTGAATTAGTGTAGAAAAGTATTCAAATAGTCTTTCTTTATTAAAAAAAAAAAAGAAAAGCCTACTACAGTAGAACCTCCCTTCAGTGGATATCCCACGAGCGGACATCTCTCTACAAAAGACAGTTTTCATTTGCAAAATTACCATTTTTACTATTTGGACACTCTCTGGTAAAAGGACACCTCTCTCTAAAGGACACTTTGGCTCTTCAATTAGGTGTCCTTTACAAGGAGGTTATACTGTATATGCATGTTTCATTAATATGTAAAAGGACTCCTCTAACACTTAGAAGTTTATTTGAAGATGAGCATCCAGTGACTATATATCAGTGTTGACAAAACAGTAGTTGACAAAAACAATGTAAGCAGACACCTTTGCAGGCACGATGTTGGCTTGATCCCTGAAGTAAAGATCCAGGAATGTAGTTCTGACAGTCTCTTGATAATTGAGAAAACCTCTTGGATAAAAGGGAAGATGCCAATGAAGACCAATATACAGTTTGATGTAGCCACAGGCTATGCTTTGATGATTGGTGATTGCAAAACCTTTCTTGATTTCCAGATTCCATTTCTTCATCTTCACCGCTTAGAGGCGCATCAAGATCCGTTTTACTCAATCCTTGATTCCCCAATTCAACAGCATACTCTAGATTATGTCCTGTATTAACTGGTATCAAGGTTTTCTTGAGACATTCTGAACTACTATCATCATCTGAACTTTCAAGGTTTTTAATCTTGAACCGAAGTTCTTTCGCTTTTTTCCCCTCGTTTTTCTTATTTTGCATTAGGAAGATCAGTCCTACCAGACAAACTATCAGAATAAGGGATAGTAAAAGGATAACTATCGCCATCATTGGGGAAACATCGGTATGTTCGCTATGTATTGACGATTTTAATTGCTGGCAGATAGCTGGAGGGTGATTGTATTTACTGCACATGTACTGTAAAAAAGAATAAGTTGATACTCCATATTCAAGGCGCCTATTTGGTTTATACTTAGTATTTTCATTCGTATAATATAATTTGTTCAGATCCTTTTTATGGTTATTTTTAGGATATAATTTGTGATACACTTTCTTGAAAGGTTTTGGATTAGTATATCCCAATTCGGATAGTATTCTGGATTCATCCAGACGTTGGCTTGGTGCTTGAAGTTGCTTGTAAAAAGGTTGGATGTTTTCGTAAACTGCTTGTTTAAGGCCTTCAACCTCTTTTTTATGATAGTTTATGAAATCCGTTTTCTTAGTTTTCTCTGGTAGTTTATAAATAACCATTTGATCAGTTCCCCTTTCTGTATTCATATTGGGTTTAGTTTTGCTGATATCCTTGAATAGGTTTAATATATCTTTAAGAACTTGGATATTTGCGCCATTTGAAAGAATTTGTCGATTCGGCTGAACAGCCATTGGCGAATTCTGATTATGAGCCATTGGTCGATTTTCTGGATTTATTATTAGCGACATCTCTGTCTTCGGTTGATGGAAGAAAACTATTTTTTTCTTGCTGTCTACATTTTCTCGAGGTAGCATGATGTGTAGTCCCACATTTCCCTGATATGGAGTCCCACATATCCCTGATCAAGGATCTCTCACCTGAGCAGGGGAGTACCCTCGCGGGCTTCCTTGACGCTGCTCTCGAGCGAACTCGGAACAGCCATCCCACCATTCGCAGGGGTATTCACAAGCTAAGGATAGCCTTGCCCTCCTGATCAATGATCAACTATGGTTTGCCCTTTTGACTCCTCGTGAGTAATTGTTGACCAGCGGTCAATAAAAATTATATAATTGTCAAAAAAAAAAAAAAAAAATTGTCCCACATATCCCTGATGTGGAGTCCCACATATCCCTGATGTGGAGCCCCACATATCCCTGATATGGAGTCCCACATATCCCTAATGTGGAGCTCCACATATCCCTGATGTGTAGCCACACATATCCCTGATGTGTAGCCCCACATATCCCTGATGTGTAGTCCCACATATCCCTGATATATATAGCCCCACATATCCCTGATGTGGAGCCCCACATATCCCTGATTTGATCGCGCTCCTAGTTTTTTGTTTTCCTTCCCTTTCATATATTTTTCTATTAAACCTAAATTACTGATTGATTTTTAATTATCCCAAAACATAAATCGAGCTCCGCCGTTTTCGCCTCAGGCGAGCGGAAAAATGTCGCTGGAAGCGACGAATTTGGTATGGGCTGGAAGCCCTCATCGAGCTGAACACGAGCCTGGAAGGCTCGGCTCTGAAAGTCAAGCCGTTGCGGAGATATCCGCGGAAAACCAATCTCAAGATGAAAAATCTAGAATAGCCAATGCTAGCGGCGACTATGCTAATCTACCTTTCGACAGACTGCATGTAAATTTTGCCGCGGCGTGTATCGCTGACGTCACGCCATTAACGAGCGGCGCCTTGGCCGCTGCGACAAACTGGGCCGAGTAAATGGAGGCTGAAGAATCAGCTGAAGATGGCTTCACCGTGGTCAAACACAAGCGAAGACGCAGGGAGTCACCGAGCCGCCCTGTCGAACAACGTTCCAGCGGTGTCGCGGCCTCCAGAAGGACCGGCCCAACCCCGCGAAGACGGCCACCTGCGGGTGGAGTTACGGAGGTCCAGGTCATCAGGGCTACCCGGGCCGACATCGCTGACGCCAGAGCACGCCAGCGTTCTTCAACAGAAGACAATTGTGTCTTCGTGGAGCACTGCCCGGACTTCGGGTTTACCCACTACCTACAGGCGGTGGAAGAGCTAGTCGGGGGAGCCGGGAATGTCCTCCAGGTGATGAAAATGGACGGCCATATGCTGGTCGGCCTGTCCACCAAGGCCCTGGCGGAACGACTCATAAGGGACGGTCTTGATGTTGGGCACACCCACCTCAGGGCCTTCCCCTTCAAAAAGAGGGCGGAAAGAATCACCGTCGGAAATTTGCCGTTCTTCGTGGACGACGCCGCCGTCATCGAGGCTCTCAAGCCCTACGGTGACGTGACCTCCATCGTCCCCATCCGGCTGAGAGCCGGAAGGTACACCTTCACGGATGGTCGACGCGAGGCATTTATCCTCCTTAAAGAGGGCATTGCCTTGGAAAAGATCCCGACCCGCGTCGTCATCCGAAATAAGGGTAATGCCCTGTCGATTTTCATCTCTTATGTAGTCAAGTGCTCCAGATGCGGCCGGCAAGGTCACCGTAGAGCCAACTGCCCCATCATTCCTGGGAGAGCCCCCAACAACGGCCAGCCACAACCGGCAACCCATCCACCTGGTGCATCGTCCACCGTGTCTCGGCAGCCGAGCCGTCCAACACCAGCGGCTCCAGCCCCGTCACCAAAGCGCCTTGCGCTTAAGACATCGGCTCCCGGCGCTTCTGCCTCCCTGCCTACCAGAACATCCTCAGACGCCGTGGCTCCTCCTTCTAAGCCCATGGAGATTGCAGCCGAAGTGCTGGCGCCGCCCACCTCCAACAGAGCCCTACAGGCAATGGAGCCAACAGAGGCACCAAAGGCACCCGCGGACCCTCGCCCTCCGGCCTCTCAGCCCCCCGGAGAAGTGCTTCAAGCCCTGCCAGCCTCCGTCGCCCCTCCTGGTCCTCTGCATGCACAGGGGACCCTTGTGCCGCCCTCCCCGTCATCATCAGGGCGTAAGACGAGACCCGACCTTGAGGCCTTCCTCAAGAGAAACCCCGGAGTTTCGTTTGCTGGAACGGGCGCCCTTGGTCTTGGGCGGGAGGAGGTCCTGGACCTCCTCTCCTCGAAGACCAAGGCGCGAAAGCGCGGTCAGCATCTAACCCCTCCGCAGAGGCAATGCTCTTGCCGGCCTAATAAACCAAATCCTCGACCTAAGGCCCGGAGTAAATAGCAACATTTATAAGGTCTTGCGACAGGTCATGTCAGAGCTGAGGACCGGTCCAGCCGCAGTGCCCCCTACTTCCACACTGCCTGCGCCTCGACCATCTCATCCAACGCCGCTCACTTCCAACAAGCTGACACCTACTTTGATTACACCCCCGCCGCCCGCCCCGACGGAGATGGAGGAGGACGTTCCGATGACGGAAGAAGAGCGCTGTGTACCCCCACTGCCTGCGCCTCGGCTCGCTGAGCCAACACCGCCCACTCCCCAGGGGCAAAAGACGACACCGGCCACGACTACACCTCCGCTTCCACCGCCTGACCCGATGAGGACGACGACGACCTGATGCCGGAGTTAGATACAACCTTCAATGAAATGATCGCTGAACCCGGCTTTGGGCCCCTGCTGGAGCCAGGGATTTTCCCTGGATGCCGTCATGTTTGCGATCTTATACCGCGAGGATAGATTGGATCTACTCAAGGATCTCTCACCTGAGCAGGGGAGTACCCTCGCGGGCTTCCTTGACGCTGCTCTCGAGCGAACTCGGAACAGCCATCCCACCATTCGCAGGGGTATTCACAAGCTAAGGATAGCCTTGCCCTCCTGATCAATGTACATAGTTTGCCTTTTTGACTCCTCGTGAGTAATTGTTGACCAGCGGTCAATAAAAATTATTTAATTGTCAATTGTCCCACATATCCCTGATGTGTAGCCCCACATATCCCTGATGTAGAGTACCACATATCTCTGATGCGCGCGGCAGCACTATGATCGCGCTCCTAGTTTGCTTCCTTTCCCTTTCAAATATTTTTCTATTAAACCTAAATTACTGATTGATATTTAATTATCCTAAAACAAAAAGCGAGCTCCGCCGTTTTCGCCTCAGGCAAGCGGAAAAATGTCCCTAGACTTGCCGAATTCGGCATCGCCAAGGAGCCCAGGATTGCTGGACAAAAGCCTGGAAGGCCCAGCATCCCATCTCCAATTGGTGGCAAGAATTCGACGAAAAAGAATCTCATAAAGAAATATCTAGAGATAACTATGAAAATCAAGAGTATGCAAATCCGCCGACAGGCGTCAGAAATGCAAATCTGGTTGCCGCGTGCGGTGACGTCACAACCAGCTTGGCAGCAGCTACGTCATCCTATGGCGCTGCCCGTGTTCTGGGCGGACTACACCGAAGACCAAGGCCCTGGAGAGGACGACAACTTCACCGTCGTCAAGAGTAAGAAAAGGCGCCGCGACTCGCCGGGTTCTCCTACGGCGGCTACACCTTCCTCTGGCACCAGAGGGGCAGGAGCCACTCGCCGGCCACGATCATCCACGGGATGGTCACCGCGGGCGGAGGAGGTCAGGACCACTCGAGCGCATATCGCGGAGGCCAGGGCGCGGCAGGCGTCTTCAACAGAGGACCTATGTAGAACGCAGCCCTGAGCTGGAGCCCTACCATTACATGAGGGTCATAGATCGAATGTTTGGGAGCACCAGGAGGTCTTCCAAGTGACCAAGATGAACGGCCACTTCCTGGTGGGACTGGCAAACAGAGGCATGGCCGAGCGCCTCGTCAACGAGGCCTCGAGGTGGAGGGAAACCCTCCACAGGGCCTTCCCGTTCCGCAAGAGGGCGGAGCGAATTACAGTGGGCAACCTCCCCTTCTTCGTGGGGGATGCAGCCGTCATCAGCGCCCTTTCATCTTTTGGGCGGGTCACATCTATCGCCCCCAAGCTGATGAAGGCTGGCATAAACATCTACAACGACGGCCGCCGAGAGGCGTTTATCATCCTCCGCGAAGGAATGACCATCGAGAGGTTGCCCACCCGCCTGAACATCACCATCAAAGGCGAGGCCTGGCCCGCATACCTGTCCTCCGGGATTAGGTGCTCCAGGTGTCGCGGGCCAAGGACATCGCCGGGCCAACTGCCCCCTGCTTGCAGGGCGAACCAACGCTCCTGGACCGGCCACACCTACCTCTCCCACCAGCGTCCCACCAGCGACTGCGCCTGGGCTGCCTCAGCAGCCATCTGCCCAACCTCCACCTTCGGCGTCCCCCATTCCTACCATGGAGCTCTCCGACGTGCCTCCTGCGAGCCGTGCCGCGCTCCTTCCACCTGCTGCACCCCGGCCACCACCACCAGCGCCTTCGGCCTTACCTATGGAGGACGCGTCTCCTGCCCCCTCCACCTATGACCCCTGCTCATCATCGCGGGCACCTGAGGATCCCGCAGGCCTTCACTTGGCGGCGACAAGCCATCTTGAGCCGACACCTGCCACTCGACCGGACCTTGTTGCACCGCGTGGCCCTCTGCCCGTCCAGGAGACTCTCGGGCACGCAATCCAAACACCAGATGTTGAGATGACCGAAGTCGATGAGAACACCGCATCCTTCGCGTCATCCACAATAAAAACACTAAGGACGACATTGTGGTCTTCCTGAGGAGAAACCCCAGCGTATCCTTTGATGGAACGGACGCCCTTGGTCTCGGGCGGGAGGAGGTCCTGGACCTCCTCTCCTCAAAGACCAGGGCTCATAAAAGGCGACCCTCGCTGACACCTCACAGACCAACGCTCTCGCCGGCATCATCAAACAGATTTTGGACCTGAAGCCGGGAGGATCTTCCAATATCTACAAGATCCTTGGCCAGGTCAGAGCGGAGCTGAGGACCGGTCCAGCCGCAGTGCCTCCAGCACCCACACTGTCTGCGCCTCGGCCTGCTGAGCCAGCACCACCTGCTCCCCACGGAAAAAGACGACACCGGACACCGCGACACCTCCACCTCCACTGTCCCCGCCAATTTATTGATGACCGCTGGATGGAGGCAATGCGACATAATACTTAAACTAAACCAAGAGTGCGACTGGGAATTGGGGATCGATGAGGGAGACATCATAGAAGCCATCATATACCCCGAGGATAGGGAGCCTCTCATCAAGGGCCTGTCTACTCGGAGGAGGAGCCTCCTCGCTGCTTTCATTAGCGCCTCCATCGAGCGTGCTCGGGACTCCGATCCCTTTGTGCGTGGAGGGCATGTCCGCGCTTAGGAGGATGTTGCCTTCCTGATTGGGTCAAGACGAGCCTCGGTGGGGACACCGCCTGATTTAATTGTAAATATTTGGTTCCTCCTGCTTAACTCTTGATAGAGTGTAATTATTGACTAGATCGTCAATAAAGTCTGTTTTAATTGTCAATTGTCCCACATTTCCCTGATGTGGAGCCCCACATATCCCTGATATGGAGCCCCACATATCCCTGATATGGAGTCCACATATCCCTGATGTGGAGTCCCACATATCCCTGATATGGAGTCCCACATATCCTAATGTGGAGCCCACATATCCCTGATATGGAGCCCCACATATCCCTGATATGGAGTCCCACATATCCCTGATGTGGAGCCCCAAATATCCTGAATGGAGTCCCAATATCCCTGATGTGGAGCCCACATATCCTGATGTGGAGCCCACATATCCCTGATATGGAGTCCCACATATCCTGATATGGATCCCACATATCCCTGATGTGGAGCCCCACATATCCCTGATATGGAGCCCACATATCCCTGATGGAGCCCCACATATCCCTGATATGGAGTCCCACATATCCCTGAATGTGAGCCCCACATATCCCTATGTGTAGCCCCACATATCCCTGATATGTGGAGTCCCACATATCCTGATATGGAGTCCCACATATCCCTGTTATGGAGCCCCACATATCCCTGAT